>CM068370.1:47982453-48582453 GCA_034769895.1 Magicicada septendecula | reverse complement strand
CAGACAAGAAATAATGGAAATATAAAGCTTTATTGACAATTTAAATAAATAATCGATTTTTTATCGATGGAGAGCAATTATCGACTCTGTCTCGGGAATTATCGATTGTGTCATACAGAACAAAATTTATGATATTTAATATATTAAAAGACAGGTTCTTTGAGCGATTAGAATTAATAGTCAGAGAAGGGTGACGAGAAAGTATAACATTAACAATTAACACAAATATAATAATTATTATTCAATAGAATTTAAATAATTCCTATAAGTAATGTGTATGAATGTTGTCAAACCAATATGCAGACGATGACGTCACTGCTGGAAGATAAAGAAGGCAGGCTTGAATTTTCAAGATGGCCACTACTAGATATGGCGAGTTCACTGCAAAATCGGCATGTCCAAAATCACGACAAAATTACCTTCGTGAATGTCTGAAATCTTCCCGCACTGGTGTAATATGTCTGTTAAGTTATTTGGTGTATTCTGACGAAGTGTTCTGTGTAAACTTGTGTTGATTAGTTTATTTTGTAGGTGCTCACTTCTTTGAGTTAACGTTCTCAAGATATGGTTATGATTTGTAGAGTGAATTAGTTTGAATATAATGTTTTACTGTTTTCTGTCACTCGTATCATGAAGTTAGATGTTTATTTTCACTATTGTCGTGAACGTTTTGATAGCTTTAGTTTTAAAAAGTGTCTAATTCGTCTAACTCTCGTTTCATTTATTTTAATGGCTAAACGCTAGTACCATTTTCGACTCGATTTAAAGAACGTTTTGTAACACAACTATTCAGCTTGATATTCAACAAAAGACTAATTAACTTGGTCATAAATCTGGCCCAGTTAATCTTTGAAAAAGTATTGTTAACATATTTCGATTTCCCATACACATGATAAAATATTACATTATATATGGAATTTATCTATTTTTTATTTATCACTTTTATGAATTATGAACCTTATTATTGGTGTAATCATCTCATTCCCTTTAAATTGATGTATTATAGTCCATATCTGTAGACATTTTGTGGAAATTAACAAATTTTGTTCACTTTTTGGAAATATAGGCTCAAAATTGGATATCCATCTTTATACGAATTTCCTCCATTTTAAATATTCTTAATACTATTATAATAAATTTTAATTATTCATATTCCTATTCCTTTCCTTAAGTACATATAAATTAAACCTTTGAACTGGTTTTTTGTGTTAATCTGTAAATTTGACATTGCTCTTTAAAATTAATTGATTTATATATTTTGAAAATTTACAATATGTTAAGGTATATTTCCTTATTATCATTTTAACTCATAGGATCATTCCTAGTAGTGATTAACTGAGTTATCTTACATAAATCTGGCTAGTTTACAGGATTTATAAGTGAATTATATTGGTTTATATTGTTTCTGTGAATTCACCAGATGGCCTAGATTTTAGAATTTTATATTTCTGTCTTTCTCAAATAAATTTAAACTTAACTCCTCCTCTGACTTTACATAATTACTATTATATGAAAATAACATGGTTTATAACTTATTGTGTGGTGTAGTAGTGTTAAAGTGTGGATTGAAGTAATATAAGAGTTTTCAGAGTATAATAAAGTTTATTAAACCATACACAATACATACTTAATACACAGTACTACGACACGTGCTTCACTCACGGCGTCTTGTTACAAACTGAAAACTAACAAACTTATACATGCTCACGCGCATTACATATATTATACAATATAAATGTATTGCATATATCCAACACGCCTCCTTACATTTATATTGTATTTACAAATTCAATTTTTACAAATACACATTTCAAGTTCAGCATAGTTCGAAATCTCTCAAACTTTTCTTTACACAATGACTTTGTAAATATATCAGCAATATTATCATCAGAATTTACCTTTACAACATTAATCATATTTTCTTTTATACATTCGTGTACATAATGGTAATGAACTTCAATATGTTTAGAATTTTTCGTAAAACTTCCATACTTTGCTAAACTTATCGCTCCCGAATTATCTTCAAAAATATTAATCGGTTTTTCTAAAGTTACATTAAACAATTTTAGCAATTCTTTCACAAATTTCAATTCACTCACAGCTTCCGACAACGCTACATACTCTGCATATGTCGAAGCCTTTGTTACACACTTTTGTTTTCTAGACTTCCAATAAATTACATTACCAAATAATCGAATTACATAACCAGTTGTAGATTTTCTGTCCAAATGGTCACCAGCCCAATCGGCATCAACATAACAATCTATAATTTCAGAATTATCATTTCTTTTATAAGTAAATAAATATTTAAATAAATAAGTATTATTTATTTAATAAATAAATCTTTCGTTAAATACAAGTACTTTAATATTCGCAAAGCATATTTAAAGTGTATTTCATTATAACAATTCTGATATCTACTTAAGTAATTTACACTAAAGCTTATATCAGGCCTTGTAGCTGAGCTTATATATAATAATGCACCAATTAAATTTCTATATTGAATATTCCTTCCACAAATATCAGACTTTTCAACTTTTAAATTTACCTCCATAGGTGTATTATACATCTTACTGTTTTCTAAATTATACTTTCTTACTAATGACTCAATATATTTTGTTTGACTTAATTTTATTACACATTTACGGAACTCATACTCTATGGTAATACCAAGATATTCTTTAATTTTACCAAGATCTTTCATTTTAAATTTTTCTGATAAAAGTTTCTTAATATTTTGCATTTTTTCTTTGTTACGTCCACAAATTAATAAATCATCCACAAATATTAATAAATAAATAGTATCTTTTCCATTTCCAAAAGTATATAAACAATAATCTAAATTACTTTTCTTAACACCCAAACTTATTAAAAATTTATCAAGACATTCATATCAAGCTCTGGGACTTTCCTTTAAACCATACAAAGCTTTTATTAACTTACACACTCTATTTGTACCATCCTCACAACCTTTTGGTTGATGGACATATACCTCAGAACTTACTTTACCATTTAGAAATGCAGTTTCTACATCCATTTGTTCAATAATTAGACCCATTTGACAACAGTATGATAATAAAATCTTTAAAGTTTGCATTCTCGCAACAGGAGAATAAACATCATCAATTTTATCGGTTTGCTGAAAACCTCTTACAACTAACCTGGCCTTATAAGCATTGTCAGACTTTTTTGTATAAATCCATTTTACATCCAATATTTTTTTACCATTTACATTTTCAACTAATTGCCAAGTCTTATTTTTATTTAACGAATCAATTTCTTTATCCATAGCTTTTGACCAATACTTACTTTCATTGCTCTCAAGCGCCTCCTCAAATGTACTAGGAGTATCTGCTCTACAATAATTTGCAAAAATATTACTATTATATACATAATAATCTTCATATCTTTTTGGTGGGTTTTTCTTATACGCTCAGATTTTTTTATTTTATTTTCATTTTCATCCCCGAGATTTTCATCTATACCTTTAAAGCTATCATCAAGAGATTCATTATCTGAAGATTCATATACTTCTACATCAGATTCACATTCATTCAAGCCAATACAATTTACATTTTCTTCAACAATATCAACATGTCTAGCCACTATTACTTTTCCATTAATTAGCACTCTATAACCAACTTCACTATAACCGATCAAAATTCCCATATCAGCCTTTTTATCCCACTTAGAAAATCTTTTTTGTTCCGGTTTTCTTACAAAAACTTTACTACCATATAAATGTAAATTTGAAACATTCGGTTTCGTCCCAAAAAATATTTCATAAGGAGTTTTCTTTTCTATAGTATTTGATAACGTACGATTTTTCAAATAAGTAGCAGCACAAACTATTTCAGGCCAATATTTTTTATGGATTTGTGCTTCAGCTAATAAACAACGTGACATATCCATTATCGTTCTGTTAAACCGTTCTGCGGTTCCATTTAATTCATGTATGTAAGCAGGACAATTATTAATTATAATACCTTTTTCTTTGGCAAAATTATAAATATTACCATTTAAGTATTCTTTCCCATTATCACACCTCAAAAATTTAATTCTTTTACCCGTTAAGTTTTCACACTCATTTACATATTGAACAAGACAATTGAAAACTTCTACTTTAGACATCATGGTATAAACTTTAGCTATCTTACTGTAATCATCAATAAAGGAAATAAAGTATTTTTCCCCATTTAGACCAGCTGTTTTAAAAGGTCCACACACATCAGTATGAACAATTTCTAAAATATCTTTTGCTCTTTTTCTATTATTTTCAAATGGAATATTATGCATTTTATTTTCAACACATATTTTGCACTTCATGAATTCTGATTCAAGTTCATTTGGAATACCACTTAACAATTTATGTTTACACAAAATATTCAAATAATTAAAATTTACATGGCCCAGCATACGATGCCACCTTTCTTTTTTACTCATATTATCACAATTTTTATTTGCAACATTTACCAATGACTCTACATTTTTTAATTTACTTTTCATCTTATATAGACCATTTTCTTTCCAAGCTACAGCTGTAGTATTTCCAAACTTATCAATAATTTTTGTCATTTTACCTTTAGAAATAATAGTATTATTTTCCGTTATTTTACCATAACTTATTAAATTTGTATGCATATCTTTAGCATAAAATACATTTTGCATGTTTACTTCATTTCTCTTACCAAAAAGATCAAAGTAACTTACCACATTACCAATTTTAGTTGCTTTTACAACTCTATTATCTCCCAAATAAACATTAACAGGTTCTTTAAGTATCATACATTTATCAAAATATTTATCATTATTTATTATATGGTCAGTACAACCGCTATCTAATAACCAATTAATCTCGCAATTATTAAACTTATCTTTATCTACCTTACTATTATGCGCCGTGTGATAGTCGACTCTTATAACCCATGCGCTCGTATCTGGATTCTTCTGCTGCGACTGAGTTGCTTGATGTGCTCTTGCACCTCGCTGACTTCGAAAATTGCCATGCCGTCTGGCGTAGTTACTTTTTTCGGTTTCTTGTCTGCCTCGTGGTGCTCGCCATGTATTGCTGCTGCCTGCCGCTTGGCCACCATATTTACAGTCTCTCTTGATATGACCAGTTTTGCCACATTGAAAGCATGTTCGCAGTTGTCGACTTTTATCCGCCATGAATGCGTTAGATTTTCGTCCAGAATATTCATCTTTTTGATGCTTTATTTCAGTCATTTGAATTTTACTTTTCACATAATCCACAGTTTGATCTTCTTCTTTTAATGCGTCTATTAAATCGCCTATATAACTGTATGACTCCGGCAACGTATTTAACATATAATTTAATTTTTCTTTTTCTGACACAGTAGCACCCGCGTTTTTAAGCTCGTTCACAGTTTTTTTCAAAATCACTGAAGAATGTCGCTGCATCAGTATAATTTTTAAGTCTTAATTTTTCCAATTTATTTCTATATACAATTTGCAATGCCGTAGACTTTTTCAAATACATTTCATCAAACTTTTGAATTATTTCATACGCCGTTGTTTTATCACTAATAAATTCCAATTGCTTATTCATTATATTACTGTATATATAGTTCATAACCTTTAAATCATTATCGTCCCACGGGTCTTTATCCTGCGCCGTTTTTGCTCGTGTTATCACTTCATCACATTTTTTAAATTTCAAAAACAACACAATACGTTTTCTCCACATACTATAGTCCTCTCCATCAAACACTGGAATTGTAATGTCATTGTACTTCGCCATTTTTCCGTATCACAGCATGCGACAGCACAAAAAAACGATACTATACTCACTTAAACTCTTGACCACAAGTTTATTAAACCACGCACCTCTGCTATCATGTTAAAGTGTGGATTGAAGTAATATGAGAGTTTTCAGAGTATAATAAAGTTTATTAAACCATACACAATACATACTTAATACACAGTACTACGACACGTGCTTCACTCACGGCGTCTTGTTACAAACTGAAAACTAACAAACTTATACATGCTCACGCGCATTACATATATTATACAATATAAATGTATTGCATATATCCAACAAGTAGTTAATTAACACTACAGTTATTAAAATAATTAATTATGAACATTGTTTAGCAATCTGCACAATTGAACATATTGCAGACATGATTTGAACATATATCTTTTAACTATTTTTGAGTTAGCATAGCATACCTATTGGAACATTATTAATGGTATGTAGGCTATTATTTAGCAAACATAATTCTTTTAGAACACATAACATAAATCTTATTTTCTAATAACTCTTACAAATACATTTTACTAACACCTTGATTTTAGGACTGTGAATAAACAGTCTATTTAAACATTTTACACTTATTAATACTATATTAATGCCAGTCCTTTCTGGTCTAAACCATTATTATTTGTGATCCCCTACATCAGTAAACATGAACTCCCATACTCTATTTATTATCATTTTTTACAAATGTCTGGTAAATAAAGATTGACATTAAAATAATAAAATACTGGAAATCTGCCATTTTATTATGCTGTTTATTATTAGATATTAAAGTTGTGATATAGCATACTGATAAGTTATAGTATCACCAACTTTAAGTTTATTGCATTTCTAAAAAACACTTACACAAATTCACTTTCACTGTTGGTTCTGATATTTTGAGTCTTATTATCTCAGACCAGACCTTTAGAAATCATGGACTGTTAAGACTAGTTTATTTTCTTTATTACACAATAGCTTTAGTCAGTTCACTTCTTATAACGCTATACAGCACTTTAGTTTTCTCAATAATTACATTTTTATAGGATTTTGGGTATGTTATACTTTCTTTTGCATAGTTTTTGTGGGTTTGGGGTTGATAGTAGTTTATATAATAATAGGTTTTACAACGGTGTTTCTTTCATACTATTTCTTCCTCTCCTCCTGTCTTCTTTCTTGTCCTTCTTCGTATCTTCCTTCTGGTCTTCTTTCTTGTCCTTCTTCTAGTCTTCATTCTTGTCCCTCTTCTAGTCTTCATTCTTCTGGTTTTCTTGTCTTCCTTCTTCATTCTTGGGTAAACCAAGGTACTTGGTGTTATCTCGACTGAGGTTTAGTTTGGAGCATTTAACTTATTCACTGATACTGACTTTATTCTTCTCTACAGGTTTCAGGGTATTGTTTTCTTCCTGTTCACAAACTTTATTCTTCCCTCTTCTTGTTTTTTGGGGTATTTTGGTATTCACCACTCTTTAATTGAATCTCTTTTTTCTTGATATGGTCTTATATAACTGGTTTACTGCTCTACTGCTCTTAGCTTCCTGGGTAAATTACTGATATTATACTATGAGTTGCTTCGATACTTTCTTTGGTTTTTTTAAACAGTGGTTTTTATATATAATGTAATGAGGATTTTTATTTTATCGTGGTTCATTCCTTTGATTCATTTAAATGTCATTCAATATTATTATAACATTTGTTGGTGTAATTAAACTTTATGATTTCAAATGACTTAAGATGTAGTGGATTTTCTGTCACGCTACAATATATATATATATATATATATATATAATATATTAATATATATTTATATATAAATATTTATAATAATAATAGTATGTTTTTCTTTTTTTATAACTATAAAAAAAAAGAAAAACATACTATTATATATATATATATATGAATATAATAATATAATAATATTAGCATTAATATTTTTAATCTATATCTATAAAAATGAATGTTTCTTTCTTTCTTTGTCCCGTATGCGTTCCTATGCCATTCATCCGATTGCGATGAAACTTCGGTGAGTTGTTGTGCGCACGCCCGCGAAGGTTTATGAATTAAATATCACTATAATATTGACGACTCGGAACACTAAGTTTTTTATAAGTAAAAATAAGGATCTATAAAAGGGAGTATTCGCACTCGCCATCTTTGTTCCGAAATTGACATAATATTATGGTGGCGCTTGTGTATACATGGGACGCAGTATAAGTTTGTTTTCGATATTACATAAACTATTATAGTTTTTCGTGCCAAAAATATAATTTCAAAGTGTGAAATTATGTCCCACGTCTTTAAAAATATGGAAATAATAGTTTTCATCTTAAAACTTACTGATTCAGACCATAGTAAGAGGAGAATAATTTTGTCTAAAAAACAACAAATACCGTACCAATCGTTACCACTTACCACTTTGTTAGGTATATATTCTCAGATTTTACTTTTATTCCCGTTTATAATAGATGGCTGTTGAATTAATGTTTACTAAACTTCGTTTGTCCAAAAGTCCAAACAAAGTTACTAAAACTATTTTTAATAAACACGAATTTACATTTTTAACTTACTTACTATTAAGTTTATATTCAGGTTTTTTGCTTAACATTTAGTTAAAATTAATAATAAAAAGTTTAGCTTAACATTTTATTAAAATTAACAATAATGTATTTTTCATTGCACTAGACATTTTATAGTCAAAAGTATTTTCCTCGGTTAGTAGGAAGGGTTAAACTTTGTTAGTACAAGCAAACAATTTGCAAGTTACAACTTCTCACGGCCATATCTTGAAAACAACTCGTGGATTAAAACCCGGCCAAAACGCATTTTGTTTGTTATTTCATATAGAATAATTTTGGTCCTATTCATTTTTACTATAAACTCAAACGTTGTTTAGTTATTCGCTAAAAATTACGCTAAAATCCTGTTTTTTGGGGGTAAAAATCGAAAATGTTGATTTGGAATAACTCGAAAACAACGCATTTTTCAAAACAGTTGCGTACTGACTTTTTTGCTTAGAATTTGATTCTCTATTGGATCCTGGGGTTAATTTTTTTTTATCAATCACCCTTGAAAAAGGGGTGGTTCTCACCCCCAAATAAAAAGCGTACAGTTTAACTTTGTTCTAGTGTGCATATAGAACATACATATCAAATTTCGTGAAATTCCATCGACAGTCAAAATTTTGTTATGTCAAAACCTGCTTACTGGACTAGAATTTCTTCGTGCTGATTTTGTTCTCGACTTTGTTTACGATCTGCGTGTATGTTTCGCGCTTGGCTATCGCGCAGCTGATTTTCGAAAAACAGGTAAATGTGCAATTTTGTGCATTAAAACTACAGAATGTGCAATTTTATGCAGTAACCCCCAAAACGTGCAATTTTGTGCAAAATAAAATGTATGTTAAAATGACCTACACGTCCCGATTCGGATAAATAACTTGTCACTGGCCGTTTACGAACTAGCAAAAAAAAAGATGCAATTGCACGTGAATCCGGGCTTTAGTTATAGTCTAACATTATATTTATAATTAATGGATTAAAAAATAAACCACCTTGTACAGTGATCTGCGTGGAACTGGGCCGATCATAGGAGGTGGATTTGGTACGTCAAACAAAGTCGGTATGGCATTAGGCTTCAGTTTTTTTCCAACAATCTACTCGTGCCTGTTCAAACTGTGAACTTTCAAAATGAACCTAAAAGTGCAAAGGTGTATTACATTTTTAGTCGTTATGATTCACATTCACAAACTTTTAAGGAACAACCATTAAATTTACGTCACACAGACGCATTCCCTTGCTTAGTATAAATTTGTCTCGTCTCATATTTTGAATCCATTTTGCACATCGAATAGGGTCTGCCGGAAATTTGAATGTTCTAAAATTAGTTTCTATTCGATTTTTGCAATTTACAGCACAACAACCAGTCATTATGATTATGAGATGTAGTACAACAATCTGCAAAACATACTACATAACATTAATAATATCTCTAACACCAGTATTTATAACCTTGTTTTCACTGCCAAGATGAGATGATTATTATACATATTCGTGTGTAACACATAAATCAAATTAGTACACTAAGGTTGTAACCCTGATATGTAAAAATATTAATATTTACATACATAATTTACATTAAATAATGCAATGCACAGCGTGCTTACATTGCTCCCGCCACATTACATTTAATAGTCTCGGAGCAAAGATGGCGGGTGCGAATACCTATATTATAGAGCTCTAGTAAAAACGTAAAGTTTTACCTTACAGCCTAAACCGGCTTTCACCTATAGAAGGCTTCATCAGAGGCTGTCGTTAGTAGCGCTGTTCATCTTGTTGTTGGCGACGAGATAGTGTTTCGAAAGATCGAAGCTGTGTGTGTGTGGTGAGATGTGTTCGAATAATGCGTGCGATTTGAATTGTGTCTGTTCGTTTAGGATGTCGTTTTTATTTGTTTTTGTGTGTTTGTATATTTCTAATTGTTCTAGAGTGTCTAGTTTTCGGCCTTTTGTGTGTACGTGTAGTATGTTCATGTTATTGTCGATGTTTTTATATGTGTGGTTTGCTTCAATGAGGTGGTTTGCGAAGGTAGATTCTGTAGTGGTGTGGAGTGCTTTTGTGTGCTCAATGTATCTCTGTTTGAAGCTACGTCCTGTCTTGCAATTTGAACAATTTAGTTTATATACACCGGGTAGATCGAATTTGTTTTGTGCTTTGGGCATGCGTTTTGATAGTGTGTGTTCTGTTTTGTTAGTAGTTTTGTAAGCGATTCTATATCCTGCTTTTTTGAATTTGTGGGCAATTTTTTCTGTTTGTTTGTTGATGTATGTTAGTGTTATGAATTTGTTGTTTTCTGTCTTTGTCTGTTGTTTGTTTTGTGTAGGAGTTTACTGACTATTGTTCTGTCATAACCGTTAGATTCTGCTAGATATTTTATCGTGTTTAGTTCGTCTTTGTAGTCTATTTCATCTAAGGGGATGTTGTTAAGTCTATGTATCATGGTTCTAAAAGCAGCTAGTTTGTGTTGTATTGGGTGATTGGAGGTGTTGTGTATTAGTGTGTCAGTTGTAGTTGGTTTTCTGTATATACTGAATTTGTGCCTGTGTTCTAGTTTTGTGATGGAGAGGTCTAAGAAGTTTATGGTATTGTTGTGTTCGTATTCGGCAGTGAAGGTTATGTTTTTATGTATTTTGTTTATGTGCGTTAGTAACTGTTCACATTGTCTTTTGTTTCCCCTGTATAGTATTAGAATGTCATCAACGTATCTGTGCCAATATAGTATTTTATGTGAGTGTCTGTCATTGTTTGTGAGTATTTTTGTTTTTTCTAAGTGTTGGAGGAAGACTTCTGCTAGAATGCTGGATATGGGGGAGCCCATGGGTAGGCCATCATTCTGTGTGTAGTATTTATTGTTATAAGTAAAGTAGTTTTGTTTTGTGATAATGTTCAGAGTTTCTGTTATTTCATTGATAAGTTCGTCTGGTGTGTTGTTCTGTTTGAGTTTGTTTTGTAGGATGGTGATTGTTTCAGAGATGGGGATGTTTGTGTACAGGTTTTTAATGTCAAAGGAGGCTAATGTGGCGTTATGGGGGATGTGTATGTCTTTTATTTTTGTTACTAGGTCAGTGTTGTTTTTTACTGCAATGTTGTTGTCTATTTGTGTGTGTTGTCTAATAATTTTGTCTAGATATTTTGCCAGTTTGTGTGCAGGGGCATTACGGTAGTTGATAATGGGGCGGATCGGAATGTCTTCTTTATGGATTTTGGGAAGCGCTTGGAGTGTAGGTGCTGATGGTCGGATTTGTTTCATGTAGGGCTTTTGTTTATGTGTCATAATGTGTTTGGCTTTGTTGACTATTTGTTTTACTGAGTTTTGGTATCTGTCGGTGGGGTCGTGTTTTAGTTCTGTGATGTTGTTCTGTTCTATGAAGTCTTGTACTTTTTTGTGTAGGTTGTCTGTGGGGATAATTACAGTCGTGTTGCCTTTGTCAGCTTTTACAAACGTGATGTTGTGTTTGTGTGCCTTTTCCCTCAGTTTGATATCTGTGTGTATTTCTGAGTTGTGGTTGTTGTTGTCTGGTGTCTTATGTACTCCTATTGTGTTGTTTATATTATGTCTTAATGTGTCTTGATGTTCTGGAGCTGTGTTTTGTATATTTGTTTCTGTGTCAATTATGAGCTTTGTTAGTGTTTGGTTGTTATGTTTGTAATGTATGTTATGTTTTAGGCCTTTATCAAGGAGTCTTTGTTCGTTTTTTGTGAGTGTGACATTCGTGAGGTTTACTGTACGTAAACGTAATTCCCTCGCACAAATTCTACCCACGTACAGTAAACCTCACGAATGTCACACTCACAAAAAACGAACAAAGACTCCTTGATAAAGGCCTAAAACATAACATACATTACAAACATAACAACCAAACACTAACAAAGCTCATAATTGACACAGAAACAAATATACAAAACACAGCTCCAGAACATCAAGACACATTAAGACATAATATAAACAACACAATAGGAGTACATAAGACACCAGACAACAACAACCACAACTCAGAAATACACACAGATATCAAACTGAGGGAAAAGGCACACAAACACAACATCACGTTTGTAAAAGCTGACAAAGGCAACACGACTGTAATTATCCCCACAGACAACCTACACAAAAAAGTACAAGACTTCATAGAACAGAACAACATCACAGAACTAAAACACGACCCCACCGACAGATACCAAAACTCAGTAAAACAAATAGTCAACAAAGCCAAACACATTATGACACATAAACAAAAGCCCTACATGAAACAAATCCGACCATCAGCACCTACACTCCAAGCGCTTCCCAAAATCCATAAAGAAGACATTCCGATCCGCCCCATTATCAACTACCGTAATGCCCCTGCACACAAACTGGCAAAATATCTAGACAAAATTATTAGACAACACACACAAATAGACAACAACATTGCAGTAAAAAACAACACTGACCTAGTAACAAAAATAAAAGACATACACATCCCCCATAACGCCACATTAGCCTCCTTTGACATTAAAAACCTGTACACAAACATCCCCATCTCTGAAACAATCACCATCCTACAAAACAAACTCAAACAGAACAACACACCAGACGAACTTATCAATGAAATAACAGAAACTCTGAACATTATCACAAAACAAAACTACTTTACTTATAACAATAAATACTACACACAGAATGATGGCCTACCCATGGGCTCCCCCATATCCAGCATTCTAGCAGAAGTCTTCCTCCAACACTTAGAAAAAACAAAAATACTCACAAACAATGACAGACACTCACATAAAATACTATATTGGCACAGATACGTTGATGACATTCTAATACTATACAGGGGAAACAAAAGACAATGTGAACAGTTACTAACGCACATAAACAAAATACATAAAAACATAACCTTCACTGCCGAATACGAACACAACAATACCATAAACTTCTTAGACCTCTCCATCACAAAACTAGAACACAGGCACAAATTCAGTATATACAGAAAACCAACTACAACTGACACACTAATACACAACACCTCCAATCACCCAATACAACACAAACTAGCTGCTTTTAGAACCATGATACATAGACTTAACAACATCCCCTTAGATGAAATAGACTACAAAGACGAACTAAACACGATAAAATATCTAGCAGAATCTAACGGTTATGACAGAACAATAGTCAGTAAACTCCTACACAAAACAAACAACAGACAAAGACAGAAAACAACAAATTCATAACACTAACATACATCAACAAACAAACAGAAAAAATTGCCCACAAATTCAAAAAAGCAGGATATAGAATCGCTTACAAAACTACTAACAAAACAGAACACACACTATCAAAACGCATGCCCAAAGCACAAAACAAATTCGATCTACCCGGTGTATATAAACTAAATTGTTCAAATTGCAAGACAGGACGTAGCTTCAAACAGAGATACATTGAGCACACAAAAGCACTCCACACCACTACAGAATCTACCTTCGCAAACCACCTCATTGAAGCAAACCACACATATAAAAACATCGACAATAACATGAACATACTACACGTACACACAAAAGGCCGAAAACTAGACACTCTAGAACAATTAGAAATATACAAACACACAAAAACAAATAAAAACGACATCCTAAACGAACAGACACAATTCAAATCGCACGCATTATTCGAACACATCTCACCACACACACACAGCTTCGATCTTTCGAAACACTATCTCGTCGCCAACAACAAGATGAACAGCGCTACTAACGACAGCCTCTGATGAAGCCTTCTATAGGTGAAAGCCGGTTTAGGCTGTAAGGTAAAACTTTACGTTTTTACTTATAAAAAACTTAGTGTTCCGAGTCGTCAATATTATAGTGATATTTAGTTAAGTAACGGACACGTCATGGACAACGAAATCCAAGAGTTTATGAATTTTTTTCGATGGGGTCCTTTGGGGGGTTCTTGGGGTCTTCCACATCTCCTCCTAAACCACTGGACCGATTTCAACCAAACTTGGCACAAATATTTTATGCAACGGGAGAACCAACATAGGGTAGGTGTTTTTTCAATGGGGTCCTTTGGGGGTCCTTTGGGGTCTTCCACATCTCCTCCTAAACCACTGGACCGATTTCAACCAAACTTGGCACAAATATTTTACGCAACGGGAGAACCAACATAGGATAGGTGTTTTTTTCGACGGGGTCCATTGGGGGGTCCTTTGGGGTCTTCCACATCTCCTCCTAAACCACTGGACCGATTTCAACCAAACTTGGCATAAATATTTTACGCAACGGGAGAACCAACATAGGATATGTGTTTTTTCGATATGATCCTTCGGGGGGTCCTTTTGGGGTCTTCCACATCTCCTCCTAAACCACTGGACCGATTTCAACCAAACTTGGCACAAATATTTTACGCAAGGGAGAACCAACATAGGATAGGTGTTTTTTCGATATGATCCTTTGGGGGGTTCTTTGGGGTCTTCCACATCTCCTCCTAAACCATTGGACCGATTTCAACCAAACTTGGCACAAATATTTTACGCAACGGGAGAACCAACATAGGATATTTTTTCGATACGATCCTCTGGGGGGTCCTTTGGGGTCTTAAAAGCTATTAGATTTGTTTACTATGGCAACCCAATAGAATAGATTCTGTTCTAAATATATTATCGCATTAAATTGAAGACCACGTGAACGAAGTCGTGGGCAAAAGCTATTTATTTTTAAGAAACCTACTTTAATTGAACTTTATTAATTAAACTAACATTTTCATTACATACAACGTGAAACTCCGTAGCGAAGCACGGGTATTCTGCTATACCATTCATCCGATTGCGATGAAATTTTGCACGCTGATAGCAGGTACCCAACGGAAAGTTTTCCACTTTATTTGATAACAATAGGTTAAAAAGGACCGAAGTTATTGCAAAAAACGCATTTTTTTAAACCCGCGGCTTCGATGCGAATATTTGTATATGATTGTTGTGGTAACTGTAGAGTTGGTAAATTGCTAATGGTACATCTATATTAATAATATTCTTATATTGTAAGTTGTGAATATCCAAAAGCAATAGATCCATCATTCATGTTTCCTCGATACATAAAATCAAAATTTGATAATTTAGTAGATATTTACAAACATGCAGTAACACAATTAGATGAAATGTTTATTCGTATAGAATAATACAAATAGTGTATACATAAGTATATTGATATCAGTTAGTCCATTTGAATATTTACATTTTAGTAGGGATATAGAATTCTTATAAACAATACAATAATTAGTTGTTTGATTATATTGTAACATTGATTATAATTATAGTACACGTTGATTCTGACAAACCATACTCTTCGACATTTGAATATTCAGTAGGCCTATGTGCAGTAGGAATAATTAATTGTCGAGAATTATACTTAACCTACTTCATCGAGAATTATGCGATGAGCGTCAGTGATGTAGTATCAGTGCCTTTTTTCGTTAAAAACGTACCTAGAAATACGGTTTCTGAATTAGTACAACCATTTTACAATAGGTGGCGCGCGAGTGTACCACTTCTGAAACCCATTGTTTAGTTTAAAAGGTAAATATTCGTTTCAACAAATGAGTGTATTTCATATAGTTTAGCGGCAGTTCGTGTGTTTTCGGTGTATGAGTGCGCACGCTTGACAGAATTGAATTGAATCAAATTCAAACAGCGACATTTCAGTTCGTAACATAACATAACAAGTGGTGTTGATTGTGAAATTCCAATTGCCGGTCGACATTAGATAATAGATATCACATGGATTTTCTTTGCTTTTTCCAAGTGAATTTGTAATAGTCGTCACAAAGCATTACTTTCGCTCTCAAATCAATTATGCCACCCAAACGAGAAGCGGTTGGTCGATCTACACCTCAAGCACGAAAGAAAAAGGCATCACGAGCTTCAGAAACAGACGAGCAACGGGATGCAAGACTGGAAACCGCTCGAGTACGCAATGCTCAAGCCTGTTCGTCTGAAACAGTCGAGCAACGGGATGCAAGACTGGAAACCGCTCGAGTACGCAATGCTCAAGCCTGTTCGTCTGAAACAGTCGAGCAACGGAAAGCAAGACTGGAAACCGTTCGAGTACGCACTGCTCAAGCCCGTTCGTCTGAAACAGACGAGCAACGGGAAGCAAGACTAGAAACCGTTCGAGTACGCACTGCTCGAACCAGACGAACACTGCACGCTGATTTAAATCTTGGTGCATTCCATTACGATGCTAATTATGATTACAGTCTTCATCCAAGTGTGGTTATTGGAAAAATGGATAAATTATGCGTGTATTGCAGTGCCCTCAAATTTAAGAATGAAACACCAGGAATGTGCTGCGCGGGTGGAAAAGTGAAATTGCCAGAATTACATTCACCACCCGAAGCATTATCAACGTTGGTATCAGGTGACACAAGCCAATCGAAACATTTCTTGACAAACATACGCAAGTACAATTCATCTTTCCAAATGACATCGTTCGGTGCAACAAATATCGTGCGCGAGAATTACATGCCAACATTCAAAGTGCAAGGGCAAATTTATCATCGTGCAGGATCACTACTACCACTGTCGAACACAGATCACAAATTTCTTCAAATTTATTTCATGGGAAACACTGATGAACAAATCGATCAACGTTGTCGATTCAATACGGGCACTAAACGAGAAATTGTCGCTGCATTACAAACTTTATTCGATCAACACAACGAATTAATTCGATTGTTCAGAACTGCCCTTGAACAAATGCCAGCTGATGACTACAAAGTTGTAGTTAGAGCAGACAAAACACCTGTCGGCCAACACGAAAGACAGTACAATGCACCAACAATTGATGAAGTGGCGATCATTATAGTTGGCGAAGAATTTAACTCGCGTGATATAATTCTTCATCGCAGAAATGGTGATGTTCAGCGAGTCTCAGAAACTCATCGCTCATACGACGGATTGCAATATCCGATTTTATTTTGGCAAGGAGAAGATGGATATCATTTCAACATCAAATTGAGAAATCCACAAACAGATGAGGAAACGAATAAGAAAGTCAGTGCCATGGATTACTATTCATATCGATTGATGATTCGTGAAAACGCTGAAAATCATATCTTGAAATGTCGACAATTGTTCCATCAATACATTGTCGATATGTATGCGAAAATCGAAACCGAACGACTCCTCTACATTCGATTAAATCAAACCAAGTTGCGTTCCGAAGAGTACATTCATTTACGTGATGCAGTTGTTAATGATGGCAATGTGAATCCCAATAAATTGGGAAAAATGGTCATACTACCGGCCACATTTACAGGGAGTCCACGGCACATGCATGAATACGCACAAGATGCAATGACATATGTTCGCGCATATGGCCGCCCAGATTTGTTTATTACATTCACATGCAATCCTACGTGGGATGAAATAAAAGAACTTTTGTTAACTGGACAATCATCATCGGATCGTCATGATATTTCCGCGCGTGTGTTCAAACAAAAATTGAAATCTTTAATGGATTTCATTGTCAAGCATCATGTTTTTGGAGAGACACGCTGTTGGATGTATTCCGTTGAATGGCAAAAAAGAGGATTGCCACATGCACACATTTTGATTTGGTTGATCGAAAAAGTCACACCAGATCAAATTGATCAAGTCATCTCAACAGAAATACCAGATGTCGACATTGATCCAAACTTATTTGAAGTCGTCACCAAAAACATGATTCATGGTCCATGTGGCTTACTCAACAACAATTCACCATGCATGTCTGATGGGAAATGCACGAAACGATACCCAAGAGACTTACTTGCCGAGACTATCACTGGCAATGACGGATATCCACTCTATCGTCGACGATCAACTGAAGATGGCGGCAAATCCATCACTTTAAAAGTACGAAACAATGATGTTGAAGTCGATAATCGTTGGGTTGTACCTTATTCACCGTTACTCTCGAAAACGTACAAAGCACACATCAATGTCGAGTATTGCAATTCGGTGAAATCGATCAAGTACATTTGCAAATATGTCAACAAAGGAAGCGATATGGCAGTCTTTGGAGTGGGAAATGCAACTGCATCTATCAATGAAGTCGACCAATATCAACTGGGACGCTACATTAGTAGCAATGAAGCAGTATGGCGCATTTTATCATTTCCAATCCATGAACGACATCCAACAGTTGTTCATTTGGCAGTGCACCTTGAAAATGGACAGCGTGTGTACTTCACAACAGAAAATGCACGTGCAAGAGCATTGTCACCACCGCCAACAACGTTAACTGCATTTTTCTCATTGTGCGGGGATGATATGTTTGCAAAGACGCTACTTTACTCTGAAGTGCCAACATACTACACATGGAATGCATCAGCGAAAAAGTTTAAACGTCGCAAACAAGGTAAAGCAGTTGAAGGACATCCCAACTTATATTCGACTGACGCGTTAGGCCGCCTGTACACTGTTCACCCAAACAATGCAGAATGCTTTTACTTGCGATTACTGTTAATCAACATACGTGGACCGACATCCTTCCAAGAATTGAGAACAGTAAACGGTCAAGTATGTGCCACTTATCGTGAAGCTTGCCAAGAATTAAATCTTCTTGAAAACGATGCACATTGGGACACTTCACTCGCTGACGCATCGAATACTGCTCAACCACAGCAAATACGCACGTTATTTGCAATCATATTGACAACGTGCTTCCCATCCAATCCAAAAGATCTTTGGGAAAAGTACAAAGACTACATGAGTGAAGACATCCTACATCGTTTGCGTGCAACGAATCAAAATCCGGACATTCAATTCACACCAAACGTGTATAATGAGGCATTGGTTTCGATTGAGGACACATGTTTGGCAATCGCTAACAAAGCACTGGTACAACTGGGAATGGCTGCGCCGAATCGATCTGCAAACGACCTTTTCGATCGTGATTTGCAACGAGAAAAACACTTTGATATCGACGAATTGGGTACATTTGTTCAAACGAATCTTCCGAAATTGGTTCCAGAACAACGCATAGCGTATGACAGAATTATGCATGCAATTACAAGCGAAAGCGGGGGATTGTATTTCCTAGATGCGCCCGGAGGCACAGGCAAAACTTTTCTCATTTCACTTATTTTGGCAACCATACGATCACGAAAAAATATTGCACTGGCAATCGCATCATCTGGAATTGCGGCAACTCTTTTGGATGGTGGCCGAACAGCGCATTCAGCACTGAAATTGCCGTTGAATATACAAATCACTGAGACACCCACATACAATATCAACAAAAATTCTGGAATGGGTAAAGTACTCCAATCATGTCAACTCATTATATGGGACGAATGTACTATGGCGCACAAAAAAGCATTGGAAGCGCTTCATCGTACACTAAAAGATTTGAGAGGAAATGAACAGCTCTTCGGTGGCGCACTCATTTTATTGTCTGGTGATTTTCGACAAATTCTACCAGTTATACCACGTTCAACACACACTGATGAACTTAATGCATGTCTCAAATCATCAGTTTTATGGTGACACGTACAGAAATTGACTTTGAAGACCAATATGCGTGTACAGCTTCAACATGATGCATCCGCTGAACGTTTCGCAAAACAATTGTTGGATATTGGGAATGGGAAAATGGCAATCGATGAATCCACACAATGTATCACATTGCCAACAAACTTCTGTAAAATCACAGCAACCACAGACGAATTGATTCACAAAGTTTTCCCAAATATCGCACAGAATTACAAAAATCATCAGTGGCTCAGTGCACGTGCTATATTAGCAGCCAAAAACAACGATGGCAATGCCATCAATTTCAGCATTCAAAACGAAATACCAGGCGAAGCGACAACGTATAAGTCCATCAATACTGTAATGAATCAAGACGAAGTTGTCAATTATCCAACTGAATTCTTGAATTCACTTAATTTGCCAGGCATGCCGCCGCACGTTTTAACATTGAAAATTGGCGTGCCTATCATTCTTCTCCGAAACATCAATCCACCACGACTTTGCAACGGTACCAGGCTTTCAGTGAAACAGATGATGAACAATATAATCGAAGCTACAATTTTAAATGGAAAATTTAAAGGAGAAGATGTACTGTTGCCACGCATCCCAATGATTCCGACAGATATGCCATTCGAGTTCAAACGTTTGCAGTTTCCGGTGCGACTCGCATTTGCAATGACCATCAACAAAGCACAGGGACAATCGCTACAAGTGTGTGGACTAAATTTGAAAAATCCATGCTTCTCACATGGACAGCTGTATGTGGCCTGCTCACGCGTCGGAAAACCTTCGGATTTATTCATGTACGCACCAGACGGAAAAACAAAAAATATTGTGTATCCAAAAGCACTTCAATAAACAGAATTAAAACACAAACACTTTCTTTCTTTGAGTGGCATTGCAACGCATGCCGGGTACTCGCTAGTTTAACTATAAATATACTATATGGTATAATAAATATTTAAAGGCCAGGATTACTCAAAATGAGTGAATATTACCGTAAAAGCTCTGATTACAAAGGTTTGATACCATAATTTATAAATTGATATAGAAAATAAAACCATATCCCAAAAATTCACCGCCAGGATTACTCAAATGAGTAAATATTACCGTAAAAGCTCTGATTACAAAGGTTTGATACCATAATTTATAAATTGATATAGAAAATAAAACCATATCCCAAAAATTCACCGCCAGGATTACTCAAATGAGTAAATATTACCGTAAAAGCTCTGATTACAAAGGTTTGATACCATAATTTATAAATTGATATAGAAAATAAAACCATATCCCAAAAATTCACCGCCAGGATTACTCAAATGAGTAAATATTACCGTAAAAGCTCTGATTACAAAGGTTTGATACCATAATTTATAAATTGATATAGAAAATAAAACCATATCCCAAAAATTCACCAGCCATGAATTCTATTTTATTGTGAGGAAACATCGATTAAAAATAATACATTTATGAGTGAATATTGTCTAAAAGGGATTGTTTGGCATCTTGGGAAACAATGTTATTAGTGAATAGGTAAAAGTAAAGTTTTATTCTAGCTTACAAATTAAATATTTAATTATATTACATGCATAACTTTAAATTGACTGAAAATTATCTGAATGGTAATTATCCAGAGCGCAGTATTAAGTATTATTAATTATTAATTTTAGAGACAATAAATTTATTTATAGAGGACAAAATTCGTGCCAGCAGTTGTGGTTACACGATTTTCTAAATTTAATTATGTTAGTTTCAGTTAAAAAATGTGTTAATATTAAGTTTTTTAAATTTTGGTGGAATAATATATAAATATATGTTTAATTTTATGTCTGGGAAACTTTTATATAAAACTAGGATTAGATACCCTATTATTGAAAGTGTAGATAAAATGACTAGATTATTAATAGTTATGATCTTTAAATTCAAAGAATTTGGCGGTAATTTATCTAATCAGAGGAATCTGTTTTGTAATCGATAGTCCACAATAGGTTTTACTTTGAATAAATTTGTATACCTCTGTCAAGAATGTTTTATCAGAATAATTTTCATTTATTTTATTAATAAAATGTCAGGTCAAGGTGCAGTTAATTTTAAAGAAAAAATGGGTTACATTATTATAAAAATGAATTGTTTTCTACAATGAAAATCATGAAATTGGATTTGAAAGTAAATTTTACTAAATATAGTTTCTAGGTTCTAAATTATGTACATATCGCCCGTCACTCCCACTATAAAGTGGGATAAGTCGTAACAAAGTAGCTGTACTGGAAAGTGTGGCTAGAATGCAAATTAAAGCTTAGAGCATATTATTTACACTAATAAAAATTATTGATTTATCAATATAATTTGAATAATAATTTAAATTAATGAATTTGTTAAAACTATTTTAAATAAAAATAATTATTTAGTTTTAGTACTATTTATGGGAAAAATATTTTTAATTTAACTGTAAAGATAAATAATAAATATAAAAAAGTAAAATTATAATTTGTACCTTTTGTATCAGGGTTAATTAATTATATATAAAAATTTATTTTTCCCGAATTATGGTGATTTAGGGTTATTTGTTAATTATTGTAATATAAATATTAATAAAATAATTTTAGTGATGAAACTTTTTCCGAACTATAATATTTCTGGTTTCTTAAGAATTAAATTTAATTTAAAATAAATATTATAATTTATATTTTAATATAAAATTTTATATTTATTCAATTATATTAAGGACAAGCTAAATATAATTTCTATAATATTTTAAGTTTCAGTTAATTAAATAGGCTTGTAAATAGCCTTTTTATATGAGTAAGTTAAATTTTATTTTTTTATTTAAATACATTTAATATATTTTAGGTATATATTAAGAAAATTAAATTAATAAAAATATTTTTATTAAAATGATTAAATTAGTAAATTATGATAAATTGTGTTTAAGAATTAGGCAAATATAATTTTCACCTCTTTACCAAAAACATGTCCTTTAGAAAAATATTAAAGGTCTATTCTGCCCAATGATATTTTAATGGCCACGGTAAATTGACCGTGCAAAGGTAGCATAATAATTAGTCTTTTAATTGAAGGCTTGAATGAATGAATGGATGAAAAATTTTCTTTTTTAATTAAAATAGATTGAATTTAGAGTTTAAGTAAAAAATCTTAAATAAATAAGTGGGACGAGAAGACCCTATAGAATTTTAAATAAATTTATTTTACTAGAGATTAGAATTAACAACTGGAAAAATTATTTTATTTTTTGTTGGGGTGACATTATAATAAATAAAACTTTAAATGAATTTTTCATAAATTAATGTTTAATTGATCCAATTTTTTGATTATAAGATTAAATTACCTTAGGGATAACAGCGTTATTAATTTGGAGAGTTCATATCGATAAATTAGATTGCGACCTCGATGTTGGATTAAGAAAAGAGTTTAGAGCAAAATTTAAATATTCTAGGTTTGTTCGACCTTTAATTTCTTACATGATCTGAGTTCAAATCGGCGTGAGCCAGGTTGGTTTTTATCTACTAATATATTTTTGATATTAGTACGAAAGGACCATATCAAATAATTTAATTTATTCAATTTTAGCAAAGAGTGCATTAAATTTAGAATTTAATTATGTAATAATATTACATGTAGAAAATGTTTATAATTACCATTTTAATTACTGTCTTGTTTATTTTAGTTGGTGTTGCATTTTTAACCTTAATGGAGCGAAAGATTTTAAGATACATTCAAATTCGTAAAGGTCCAAATAAAGTAGGATTTATTGGTATTTTACAGCCATTTTCAGATGCTATTAAATTTTTCTTGAGGGAAAGAAATATACCTATGTTATCTAATTATTTAATTTACATAATTAGACCGGTGTTGGGTTTATTCAATTCTTTACTATTATGAGATATTTACCCATATTTAATCAACTGTGTTTTATTCAATATGGGAATAATATTTTTTTTTTTGTACAAGAATAGGAGTTTATAGTTTAATAATTACAGGCTGATCATCAAATTCTAATTACGCTATATTGGGCTGTATTCGATCAGTTGCTCAGACTATTTCGTATGAGGTCAGACTTGTATTAATTATTTTATGTCCTGTTGTGATAATTGAGAGCTTTAATTTAATTGAATTTTATTTTTTCAACAATTTATATGACTAACATTTTTATTTTTTCCCTTGAGAATTTGTTGAATTTCATCGGCAATAGCTGAAACTAACCAATCACCGTTTGAATTTTCCGAGGGAGAATCAGAGTTAGTTTCCGGGTTCAATGTTGAATATAGAGGGGCAGGATTTGCATTTATTTTTTTAGCTGAATATGCCAGAATTATCTTTATGAGCATAATATTTTGTTTAATATTTTTAGGTAGAAAAATTGATTCCTTAATTTTTCCTATTCAATTAACACTAATTTCATTTTTATTTATTTGGGTTCGAGGTACACTACCTCGTTATCGTTATGACAGGTTAATATATTTAGCATGAAAATCATATTTACCAGTAAGTTTAAATCTATTGATTTTTTTTTCATGATTAAATCTATTATTTAATTCATTAAAAATTGTCTTAATATTAAGTTAATAGAATAAATTTCTTTTCTTTACTTTCAAAATAAATGCTTTACTTATAAGCTAATTAACTAGTCAATTAATTTATCTCAAAGAGATTTAATTACTGGGTCTAAAACAAAATATATAAAATAAATTATTGTTAAAATTATTCCGATTTTAATATATGGATATTCAACAGGACAGGCTCCAATCCAAGTTAATAAAATTAGAATAATGAATAAGTACCAAAATAAAATTTGATTAATGGGATAATTCAATAGTCCTATAAATTTAGAATTGTTTATGAAGGGAACAAAAATTAAAATAAAGATTGACATAAATAATGCAATTACTCCCCCTAATTAATTAGGAATAGATCGTAGAATTGCATATGCAAATAAAAAGTATCATTCTGGTTGAATATGTTTTGGAGTAACTAAAGGATTTGCCGGAGTAAAATTATCAGGATCACTTAATTTATATGGCTCAAGTATGATGTAACAGAAAAAAATAACTAAAATTAATAAAAATCCTAGTATATCTTTAATGGAAAAATAAGGATGGAATGGAATTTTATCATTATTTGAATTAATCCCTAATGGATTATTTGATCCTATGACATGTAAGAAAATAAGATGTACAATTGTTAATGCTAAAACAACAAATGGTATGATAAAATGAAAAGAATAAAATCGAGTTAATGTTGCATTATCAACAGCAAATCCTCCCCAAATTCAATTCACTAAGACCGTTCCAAGATATGGGATTGCTGACAATAAATTTGTAATAACTGTTGCTCCTCAAAATGATATTTGCCCCCATGGAAGAACATAACCCAGGAAAGCAGTAGCCATTAAAATTAATAAAATGATTACTCCTACAGCTCAAGTTTCAAAATTTTTATATGAACCATAATATAATCCTCGTCCAACATGTAAATAGACACAAATAAAAAATAATGAAGCCCCATTTGCGTGTGAAATTCGTAACATTCACCCATAATTAATATCACGACAAATATGTCTTAATCTATTAAATGCACTTGTTACATCTGCATTATAATGTATTGATAGAAATAATCCAGTTAAAATTTGAATAACTAAACATATTCCCAATAACGATCCATAATTTCATCAGTATGATAAATTTGTAGCTGCTGGTAAATCAATTAGTGAATTATTTATTAATTTTAATTAATGGGTGAGTGCGTCGAATGATATTTAGCATTTGTTAAAATTTTCTTCGTAAGGGAGACAATTTAATTCTGACAATATTCACAACAACAATCAATGTGAATAAAAGATAAATAACTATCATGATAGTTATTATTCCTGATGGAAATATATATAATTTTTTAATTATAAATCCATCAAATAAATTATTTATCTCTATAATTTATTTACATTATCTATTTTAAATCTAATAATGTTTATAGTTATAATTAAAATTCAAATAATCATGTTTAATATTAATAATTTTATTGAAAGTAAAATTTTTCATTTGAGGCAATTCTTGATATATATATATAAATAAAATTAGTATTCCTCCAATAAAAGTAAGAATAAGATATAAGAAAAAAATAAGAATTTATGTAAAATATACAAATAATTCTAGCAAGCATCGTTTGTATTAACAAAATAGATCCCATTGATAGTGGATGCTTCATAAAAATAAAATTTATTGATAATAAAATTGTAATTGATATTATAATTTTCATACAGAAGATAATTTAATGAAAATGCAAGCTTTGGGTGCTTGAAATGATTTTGTACTCTCTTCTGAAGTTTTAAAATTATTAATTTATCTTCGATTTACAAGATCTAAATTTTTCTTAAACTATTAAAACAAATGAATCTATCACTACCTTTATTATATTTAATTATATTTATATCGGGTATTACCTCCTTATGCTTAAATCGAAAACATATCATAATGAGTTTATTAAGATTAGAATTAATAATTTTAAGATTATTTTGTATATTTTCTGCATTTTTATCAATTGAATTAAATGATATATACATATTAATAGTTTTATTAACATTTAGTGTTTGTGAATGAGTTATAGGATTGTCAAGATTAATCAATTTGATTCGATCACATGGTAATGATCAATTATTATCAATATCTTTAAGGAAATGTTAAAATTAATTTTATTTTCATTATTTGTAATCCCTTTATTATTTAACATATGATTATCAAGAAATATATTAATTCTTTTAATATTAATTATTATTTTATTCTTCAGAAAAAGATTTAGTTATATTAAGATATAATATATATATAGATAATATTTCATATGGATTAATTATTCTTACAGTTTGAATTACTTTCTTAATAATTAATTCTAGTCCTTTATATAAATATAATAATATAAATTTATTTTTATTTATAGTGTTATTATTAATAATATTATTAATTTTATCATTTTGTTCATACAATATTATAATATTTTATATCTTTTTTTAAACTAGTTTAATTCCTACCATAATTATTATTATAGGATGGGGTATCAACCTGAACAAGTAGATATTACTTGTTGTTCTATACTCTATTTGCCTCTCTTCCCATATTAGTTTCAATCATATATATATATATATATATATATATATATATATATATATATATATATATAGAAATAATATAACTAACATTATAATGTTAATGAGATCAGATAATAAGTTTATTTATTTAGGGATGACATTAGCATTTATAATTAAAGTTCCATTATTTATATTTCATTTTTGATTACCAAAAGCTCATGTTGAAGCACCTGTTTCTGGTTCTATAATTTTGGCTGGAATTCTTTTAAAATTAGGAACTTATGGTCTAATTCGTGTTATATATATTATACCAATAATGTTTGCTAATTATAGATTTATTTGAATTTCTATTTCATTAATAGGAGGAATTATAATTAGATTGTCTTGTATGATGCAAATTGACATAAAATCTATAATTGCATATTCTTCTGTAGCTCACATAAGATTAGTTATTGGAGGAGTTATGACAATAAATATATGAGGCATAGTCGGAGCATATTTTATAATAATTGGGCATGGTTTGTGCTCATCTGCTTTATTTTGCTTGGCAAATATTTCTTATGAACATTCAGGGAGACGTAGAATTTTAATCAATAAAGGAATATTAAGATGTATACCTTCAATAACTCTCATATGATTTTTAATATCTTCTAGAAATATCTCATGTCCTCCAATAATTAGTCTAGCAGGAGAAATTATAATTTTAAACAGATTAATGTCTTGAAATTCATTATGTATAATTTTCTTGTCTTTTTCTTCATTTTTATCAGCCTGTTATAGTTTATATTTATATTCCCACACTCAGCATGGAATAATTTTCTCGGGCTGTTATTCTTTCAATTCTGGGAACGTGCGTGAATTTTTCTTAATTATAATACATTGAATTCCCTTAAATTTAATTATCTTGAAATTAACATTGTTACTATAATTCAATTAGTTTAAAATAAAACATTAAATTGTGGATTTAAAAATATAAATTTATATTGGATCATTACTAAAAATAAACTTAATACATATATTTTCTTAATTTTATTAATTATAAGATTAATAATACTAATTTTATCAATAAATATAATTATTTTTGATTATGCAATTATAATAGAATGAATAATTCTTACAATCAATTCATGTAATATTTATATAACATTAATTTTTGATTTTATATCAACTTTATTCCTTTCAACCGTTATATTTATTTCATCAATAGTTATATTATATAGAGGTGTATATATAATAAGTGATAAAAATATTAATCGATTTATTTATATTATTATAATATTTGTAATGTCAATAATATTATTAATTATTAGACCTAATATAGTAAGTATTCTTATTGGATGAGATGGATTGGGTTTAGTATCATATTGCTTAGTTATTTATTATCAAAATTTAAATTCTAGAAATGCTGGAATATTAACGGCATTAATAAATCGAATTGGGGATGTTATAATCCTCTTATTAATCGCGTGAATAATAAATTTTGGGTCTTGAAATTTTATATCTTTTATTAATAAAATAATGACGAGTCCAATAATTACATTAATTATCATTGCAGGATTTACAAAAAGAGCTCAAATTCCATTTTCCTCATGACTTCCAGCAGCTATAGCTGCTCCAACCCCAGTATCGGCCCTTGTTCACTCATCAACGTTAGTTACTGCAGGGGTATATTTAATTATTCGATTCAGAAATTTAATTATATCATTTAATTTAATTCAAATATTTTTAATGTTATCAGTATTAACAATAATTATATCAGGACTAGCTGCAAATTTTGAATTTGACTTGAAAAAAATTATTGCACTATCAACTTTAAGACAATTAGGAATTATAATATCAATTTTAATATTTGGCTATCTAATATTATCTTTTTTTCATCTTATTATTCATGCTTTATTCAAGGCATCGCTTTTTTTATGTGCTGGGGTATTGATTCATAGATTAATAAGTAATCAAGATATTCGTATAATGGGCTGTATGAGTTATAGCATACCAATAACTAGAATGTTTATAAATATTGCTAACTTATCATTATGCGGAATACCCTTTATGAGAGGGTTTTATTACAGAAATGATTTGATTATAGAAATAATATGTTCCAGAAATATTAACTCATTAATTTTATTATTAATGTATATTGGAATTGGACTAACATCTTTTTATTCTGCCCGACTAACATACTTTTCAATAAATATAAATTTCAGTTACTATAATTTTAGCTCACAAAACGAATTATTTAATAATATATTAAAAAGAATTATGATTTTGTCTATTTATTCAATTTTGTCAGGGTCCATATTTAGATGAATCATGTTTAACAATCCCACAAGAATTATTCTTCCCATTGAAGGAAGGATAATAGTAATGATTTTATCTTTTTTAGGATTATTAATTGGATATGAAATATCTATGTTTTCATCTACAGTAAAAAAATTTACAAGAGAATTTCTAAGTTCTATATGATTTTTAAAACAATTATCAACCTTTCATACTCAATTTTTTATTTTAAAAAATTCATTTATATTTCAAAAATCAATTGATTTAGGATGAGGAGAAAAAATCGGACCTCAAGGTACGATTGAATTAATAAAATTAATCATAATATTTAATATTAGCATAAGAAAAAATAATTTCAAAATTCAGATAATAACATTTATTGTTTGATTTTTAATTATTCTATATTTAAATAGCTTAAGTATTAGAGCATAATATTGAAGATATTAAGGTAATAAATATTTTTAAATATTTATAAGGCTTTTCCTCTCTTTTCAATGAAAATGAAATGTTTTATAAACTTTATAAATAAGGAAAAAACGGAGTTTAACCGCTTTAAAAGCTAGTTAGCAGCTGCTTTTATTCTTATTTCCCTTTAATTGGAAATAGTATATTCAATAACTTTATTAACAATAAAGTGCTTTATTTTTGGCTTCAATTAATAAACAAAGGAATCGAAGATTCTTTTTTTAGGTCGAAACTAAATGTATTTATTACTTCATTGCTCTCAAGAATGGCTAATATGAGCACCTATTGATTGCAATTCAATAATTATATTTAAATACATCCCTATTAAATTCAATTTAATATATTATTTTTTCATTCATGATATAGGCCTAATATTAAAAATAATAAAACTAACAATATCACTAAATAAATTTCAATAATATTAATAGTTGTTATTACAATAACTATAGGCATAATAATGACCAACTCAACATCAAAAATAAGAAAAATAACTGCAATTATAAAAAAATGTCTTGAAAAAGGAATTCGAGATGACTCGAAAGGATCAAATCCACACTCGAATGGGGATGATTTCTCACGATCAATAATTGATTTAGTTGATACAAAATATAAAAAAGTCATTAAAGTAAACAAAATTAATAATATCATAATAAAGTAAACTACAACATTAAACATTATTCTATTTAAAAATTAATCCTTTTAATTGGAAGTTAAATATACTTATATACTAACAGAATATTTATCTACCTCATCAGTAAATTGATACATATAAAAATAATCAAACAATATCGACAAAATGTCAATATCAAGCAGCTGCTTCAAAACCAAAATGATGGATTCTAGAAAAATGAAATTTTAATTGACGCAATAAACAGACTATAATGAATGTTCTTCCAATAATAACATGGATTCCATGAAATCCTGTTGATACAAAAAATGTCAATCCATACACAGAATCTGAAATACAAAATGATGATTCAAAATATTCGTATACTTGAAGTATAGTAAAATATACCCCCAATATTAGAGTTAATATAATACCATAAACAGATTCATCATGTTTGCTCTTTATTATAGAATGGTGAGCTCATGTAATTGTTACTCCAGAACACAATAAAATTATAGTATTTAATAAAGGAATTTGTATTGGATTAAAAGGCATAACTCCAGTAGGAGGTCAATTTATTCCAATTTCTATAACAGGTCTTAATCTTCTGTGAAAAAATCCCCAAAAGAAAGAAATAAAAAAGAAAATCTCTGATACAATAAATAAAATTATTCCTAATTTTAAACATCTCACTACAATCATTGTGTGAAGTCCTATAAACGTTCCCTCACGCGAAATATCACGTCATCATTGAATTATAGTTAAAATCAAAATCAAAAATCCAAAAAATAATAAAATAAAATTTTGTATATGAAATATTATTACTATACCAGAAACAAAAGTTAAAGCTCCAATTGAACCCGTTAAAGGTCATGGTCTACAATCAACTAAATGATATGGGTGATTATTCATTATGATACTTCTCTATAATACAAAGTTCTTAGAACTGTAAAAACATAAGATTGAATTACACAAACTGCTGATTCGAATAATATTAATAATATTTGAATTAAAATAATTATATTCATATAAATTTCTAAATTAGTTGATCTATTCCCTAATAATGTTATTAATAAATGACCAGCAATTATATTTGCTGTTAAACGGACAGCCAAAGATCCCGGTCGAATTAAATTTCTAACAGTTTCAATACATACTATAAAAGGTATTAAAATTATTGGAGTTCCTATTGGAACTAAATGACAAAATATATGATTTGTATTATTTAAAAATCCAAATAGAATAAAAGTCAACCAGAGAGGAAAAGCTAGACTGAGGGAAAATACTAAATGTCTTGATCTAGTGAAAATATATGGAAACAATCCGAGAAAATTATTGAATAAAATGAAAATAAACAAAGAACAAAATAATAATGATCTACCAAGAGATCCTAAACTTATTAATAAATTTAATTCAAAACTTATTGTATTTAAAACTTTGTTAACAAAAATCATATAACGACTAGGAATATATCAAAACCCCATAGGCATAAATAATAATAAAATTAATGAACTTAATCAATTTAATGAAAATAATCCTGTTGATGTATCAAAAGTTGAAAATAAATTTGTTATCATGATCAGCTATATGAGTTATTAGAATTGTCAGTTAAATCTATTCTTGGAATTCTTATAAAAGAAAAAGAAATGAAAGTTATAATTAAAATAACAATTAATAAAAAAAAGAAAAACAAAAAACATCAATGTATTGGAGATATTTGTGGAATAGAAAAATACTATTCTTAGTTTTTTGAATCTGACAGATTGATGTTTTATAATAAACTAACTTTTCGTCATTAAAAGTAATCGTTAGTTACTATAAATTGGTTTAAGAGACCATTACTTACTTTCAGTCACTCAGTTACTTTCAGTACTTACTTTCAGTGATTCATTAATCAATTAATAAAGCAATTTACTCCAACTCTTTCAATAACAATAGGCATAAATCTATGATTTGCTCCACAAATTTCAGAGCATTGACCAAATGACATCCCAGGTCGATTAATAAATATTCTTGCTTGATTTAATCGACCAGGCACAGCATCTACTTTAATTCTCATGGATGGTATAGCTCATGAATGAATAACATCAAATGATGAAACTAATAATCGAATTTGAGTACTAAAAGGTAAGATCGTTCGATTATCCACTTCTAGTAAACGAAACTCTCTAGTTAATATTTCATTCTGAGATTTCATATAAGAATCAAATTCAATATTTAAAAAATCTGAATATTCATATGATCAATATCATTGATGACCAATAATCTTTAAAGTTAGTAAAGGTTTGTTAATTTCATCTAATAAGTATAATAATCGTAAGGATGGAAATGCAATAAAAATCAAAGTTAAAGCTGGAAGAAGTGTTCAAAAAAATTCAATTAATTGTCCTTCCAATAAAAGTCGATTAACAATATTATTAAATATAATAACTGTTATTATATAAGTAACAATTGAAGTAATAATAATTAAAATAATTAAAGTATGATCATGAAAAAATATTAATTGTTCTATTAATGGTGATGTAGCATCTTGCATATTAATATAAGATCAATTAGAAATTTCTAACAAAAATTATTTTATATATGAATCTTAAATTCATTGCACTTCATCTGCCATATTAGAATTGAACTAATAATGGAATCTCACTATACGAGTGCTCAGACGGAGGAAGTTTCTGTAACCATTCAATGGAGGAATTTATATTAATTGAATATAAAATCAATCGATGTGAAATAAATCTTTCCCAAATAATAAACAATAAAAATAAAATCCCAATAAATGAAATTCTTCTTCCAATAGAAGATATAATATTTCATGATATAAATGCATCAGGATAATCTGAATACCGACGTGGCATACCTCTCAGTCCTAAAAAATGTTGAGGAAAGAAAGTTAAATTTACCCCAATAAATATAATCAAAAAATGAATTTTTAATCAATTAGAATTCAGAGATAGACCAGTAAATAAAGGGTATCAATGAATAAATCTTCCCAAAATTGCAAACACTGCACCTATTGATAGCACGTAATGAAAATGAGCCACAACATAATATGTATCATGCAATACGATATCAATTGATGAATTAGCCAAAATCACTCCAGTCAACCCACCAATAGTAAAAAGAAAAACAATTCCTACTGCTCATAAAATCGAGGGTCTCATCTTGATTTTGACTCCTCTCAAAGTTGCTAATCATCTAAAAACTTTAATTCCAGTCGGAACAGCAATAATTATTGTAGCAGAAGTAAAATAAGCTCGTGTATCAACATCCATGCCAACTGTAAATATATGATGTGCTCAAACAACAAATCCTAAAATACCACTTGATATTATAGCATAAATTATTCCTAATGATCCAAAAGATTCAATTTTTCCTCTTTCTTGAGTAATAATGTGAGAGATTAACCCAAACCCAGGCAAAATTAAAATATATGCTTCAGGGTGCCCAAAAAATCAAAATAAATGCTGATATAAAATTGGATCTCCTCCACCTGAAGGATCAAAAAAGGAAGTATTTAAATTTCGGTTAGTTAATAATATTGTAATTGCACCAGCCAAAACTGGTAATGAAAGCAATAATAAAAAGGCAGTAATTAAAACTGCTCATACAAATAAGGGCAACCGATCCATATATATTCCCGCTGAACGTATATTAAAAATTGTTCTAATAAAATTAACCGCACCCAAAATTGAACTAGCCCCGGCTAAATGCAAAGAAAAAATAGTTAAATCAACACAAGATCCTGAATGTGCGATACCTCTTGACAATGGGGGATAAACTGTCCAACCAGTTCCTGCCCCTCTATCGACTATTCTACCAATTAATAATAATGTTAATGAAGGTGGTAATAATCAAAAACTTATATTGTTTATTCGAGGAAAAGCTATATCAGGAGCACCAATTATTAGAGGAACCAATCAATTTCCAAATCCCCCAATTATAACCGGTATTACTATAAAAAAAATTATAACGAAAGCATGAGCAGTAACAATCACATTATAAATTTGATCATCCCCAATAAAAGATCCAGGAATGCCTAATTCAACACGAATAAGAACTCTTAAAGTTGTACCCACTATTCCTGATCAAATCCCAAAGATGAAATATAATGTTCCAATGTCCTTATGATTAGTTGAGAAAAATCACTTATTCATAACTAAACATTGATTTATTCCCAATTGAGATGACCGAATTAGGTAATAAACTGTAAATTTATTTATGGATATTTTCCTCTCAATAATCTTTTTCCTTATTTTCTTTTCTATTTCTTATTCTTCAGTCTTATATTTAATAATAATATTAAATTGCAAATTTAAAGGTGATAAAAATAAATCTAAGGCTTACAAAAAAATTATACTTTTAACTTTGAAGGATAATTGTTTTAATTAACTTAAAACCTTATTAATTCATAATATTAAATAAGGTTACAGCTATAAATCCGATCAATAGAGAATTCGTTATAAAAAATATATTAAAATTAAACCTCCGCTCAACAGTCCGTTAAGGACTAAGGCGTACCGCACGGCTTTTGTGTTAGTGTGACGGTGTATGGCTAGTACTACGCGCCACCAGCCGCTAGTTGCGGTATTCACAGCCAGGAGGCGGCGCTGTTATCTCAGCGCCTACTCAGTTTGCCTCACGACGCTGAGTGCACGCCGTACGGAACCTCCGCCGGGAATTGAACCCGGGACCACGAGCGCAACAATCGCCCGCGTTAGCCACTAGACCGCCTGGAGCTATAAAAAATATATTATTTAACCTAAGAATTGACAATTTTAAAGATACATTGTTTATCATCAGCCCTGTTATTACAACTCGTAAATAATAAAATAACACTAATAAAGCAGTTATTACTAAAATTAAACATAAAAAATATATTTTATTAACTAAAAGACAATAAATCATCATAAATTTTGGGAAAAATCCCAAAAATGGTGGCAATCCGCCTATTGACATAAAAATAATCATTAACATTAACGATGTAACCTTATTGTTAAATAAAATAAAAATTTGATTTAAATAATTCATATTATTTACTCAAAACAAATAACAAGTCAAAAATAAAGAGAGGGAATAAATTAAAAAATATACCAGCCATATATAATTTATTAATATGACCCCTCTAAAAATTCAACTTAAATTGTAAATTGATGAATATGCTAAAATTTTTCGAATTGATGAATAACATAGCCCCCCCAATGAGCCCCAAAAACATGACAAAACAATAAATAAAATCAATCTTATATCTAAATAGCTTAATAGAATAATGGGAATAATCCTCTGAACAGTTATAATTAAAAAAGATACTAATCAAGATAGTCCATCAATTACTGAAACATACCAATAATGAAATGGAGGACATCCAATTTTAATTATTAAACTAACTATAATAAAATATTTTACTTGAAACAATATCCCTAAAATAACAACAAATAGGAATAATAATCTTGAACCCATTCTTTGAATAATAAAATATTTAATTATTGATTCAGATGAGTAAACTCTCATTTTATTCATTATAAAAGGCAAAAATTATACCATATTCATTTCAATTCCCATTCAACAAACCAGCCAGTTGTTTGAGCAAATCGACAACATAATACCAAAAAATAAGAATGCCACAAATACCATATAAGAAGAATTTGTTTTAATTAAAAAGAGGATAATTTTCCATAAATGAGGTATGAACCCATTAGCTTAATTTTAGCTTATCTTTTATATGTTGTAGTTCATGAAGAACGTTAATTTTTGATATTAAAGGACAGTTTAATTCTGTCAACATAATAAGAGTATAATATTACATAATTTATTCTATCAAAATAATCCTTTTTGTTCAGGCACCTTATTTTTTTATTTTTTATTTTATTTTAACATTTACATTTTATGAAAAACTTATATATCTGGAATGCTTTTAGCTATATCAATAATCTTTCAACTAATATTTAAATTTGCAACCTTATAAACTCTTTTCACCATCTTTTACACTTTTATTTATTGATTAAAATAAATTTACGGAATTGAATAATAGGCAACAATCTAATATTCAGCCTATTTGCTATAATTACATCAATTATTGTACAGTCATTTTTTCGCAAATCCTAATATAAAATATGTAATTACAGTACAATTATAGTTAAATTAAAAATATTAATGCTAATATTATTATATTATTATATTCATATATAATATATATATATGTATATATATATATAATAGTATGTTTTCCTTTTTTTTTTATAGTTATAAAAAAAAGAAAAACATACTATTATTATTATAAATATTGTAATAATACAAATTAAATAGAATTGATGTTGTGTTGATTGATGATAAGAAGAGACTGTGAAGTATGAGACTCCGATGTAATCAAGTCCAATGTAATATGTTTAATTGGTGTGGCTCTCGACGTCTTACTGGCCTGAAACACTTCCTTAAGTTTCCCAGCTGGTCGAGTCCCAATGGTAGCAAGACCGGTCGAGTAGCGTAAAGTTGATGAAGAAATATATATGCTCAGCTTCACCGAAAGTTTCAAAACAAAAATTATTGTTTTGAAGAAAATTAAAAAAAAAATTATGTTTATAAAAAAAATAATAAAAAAAATTTTAATTTTATTAATTAATTAATTAGGATCAATTAATTAATATAGGGCTGTGAAGTTTTAAACAGTGTAATGCTCTTCTGAAAATTTTTATTAAAGTTTTAGTATATTTTAAATAAGCGATCACCACTCATAAGACTGTCTGTAAACCAATCGATACTTGTTTACCTTTTTATTTTTTAGGTTATCTTCACTTACGGGTGGTAAAGTCCTTGTAGATTATCAATTAGAATTATATTATTGGTAATTAGTATTATTGAAGAAATAAAGAACTATTAAGTATTGAAAAGTATTAATGTTTTATTAAGTAATAGCAATATTGACTCTTATCGATTAGTATCGACTCTCAGGATATCGAAAAAAGTTACAAGTATATGATATAAAAATTATATAGGGTTCTTTAAACAGCCAGTTATTACCAAAGTCAGAGAAATCGGGCTAATATTTAAAAAGTATAACGTTACAATCAAATTAATAGTTATTAATAAACACAGACATTGAATAATAAATTGTAAATATAATAATTGTTTTCACCCAACAGCTGTGTCGAACTAGAAGGCGGGGTTCTGGCAATGATAACCAATACTGCAAATGGCTGCCGTGAAGTTAGTGAGATGTCATTCGTATATTGGACGTTCCAAATAAAAGATTTTCCTGTAGTATTCCTGTTCTGATGTCTGCGAATCTCTTGTAAAATGTTGTGTAGTGTCTAGTGTACTGTTTCTGAGTTGTATTTAGTGTATCCGTATAATTATTAGTTCAAACACTTTCCCCGATTCCATCACTAATTTGGGTTAATGTATTACACAGTTTTCTAGTGTTTTGTGGTGTTTTTCAGAGTAGATATGTATTGTTCTGTGTTTATGGAGTGTTTCTTGATTGTTTCTGTTATAATATGATAGTTTTTAGAAGTATTCCACAAGTCACTCGCGATTTCACAATAACGTACTATACATTCGCTTGGTATGTCTATTATAGGTTAGGTTATGCACGTTACCAAACGTATGTCATGTTAACCGTTCAAAAACCAATAATTAACTAACTGTTTCCTTCAGTTTCAATTAAACTCCTAGCCCATATAATATTATCCTTAACATTGTTCAAAAATATTTTCACATCCTGTGTACATTTTACTATTTCACTATATGAATGCCTAAACTTTGGTTATTTGTCAATTTTATTCACTAGATTTGATTTAAATTAATCTTTCAGTTCATTCTGGTTATTCTCAGATTAAATAATGCCATTTTATAGTGTTTTCTGTCCAAAAAATAGTAATTTTACTTTCAGTTTGGTATACAAACTGTTTGGAAGTCAAAACATTAAAATTTACTTCCTGTCATTATATAACTTCAACCATTTTATCAGTTATATTTAATATTAATAATTCTATATTGTATTAAAAGGTTCCTATTCCCTTATTTTCTGGTAATTAATTGAATTAGTTGTATTCTGAAACATTATTCTGAAATATATGACTCCCATGTCTAAATTTCTGAGTTTAGTCATTTTTATTTTTATTCATAATTCTGAATATAATTTATTAAAATCTCTCTAAATGGTATGTGCAATTATATGGCATGATCTCAAGTTTATTTTGTCTAAACCCCTTTTGTTTATTTGCATTTAATTGAGCAATTTCTCTGTTTTGATGAAGTTTGGTTTCCATTCTTTTGGCCTATGATTTTTTAACAATTTTTCTTACAAAATAATTTACAAACAATATATGATGTGTGATACCCTCTCTGACTTTTACAAATAGTATTATAAATTAAACATGTTTTTAAATTACACAAAAACAATTAGTATTGGTTACAATACAAACAATAGTTAAAACAAATAAAGAATTTTTTTTTTTTAAATAAATGGTTGTCTTCAAGTCAGACATTTTGCAACAAAATCCTCATGTCCAACATGGAAACATGGTTTACGAAAAAGGTTTTTTACTAACTAACATCTTAATTACCCTCTATTATTTACAAGTGGTAACTATTTTTATAGTTCTGATGTTAGTTGTTACAGACCCAAACAAATGTCCTTATATCTAAAACATTTTTAAACATTCTTATACTATATACATAAAAACCTTATATTTATATTCTTATTTCTAAACATTATTATAAGTAGGATTCTACAGTTTTTATACTGTCTTTTACATTGTCTTTGGGGAATTGTACCCTGTCATTAACAAATAAATAGTATTAATTGTTCAAAAGGTATTATGAACTCTGTTTTCCTTTTTTCATGTAAAACAAAATGTTATTTTAAACAGATTCATGTCTTATGAATAACATATTGTCACAGTATACATTTTAAGTCATTGAAAAATGCATATTTCATGGCATCCAATGTTTGTGATTGCCAAGAATGAAACACAAGGTTCATTTTTTATAATACCCAAAACTATCACTGGTTCACTTTCACTTATATATTATGTTAATGCTAAATGGTCGTATAGTCTTATCAACATAATAAATTGGTTAGCGTTTTTCAATGGAGATTTGTTCCATGGGTACTATATTATTGTTTCATCTTAGTTCACAGGAAACTTTTACTTTGTTCACTTCTCTCTCTTAAATTTATATACATGTGGTTTTTATTTCGTTATACTTTTGTTTTTAGATATTTATTTTGGGGATATAGGGATTTGGGTGTCTTTTATAAGAGCATGACATCTTCTTCAGGATGCTGCCCTCTTCTTCTTTCTTCAGTCTTCTTTTCTCCTGCCTTCTGGGACTGGTATCTTCTCCATCTTCTTCTTGTTGCCATCAGGTTTCTTGGGATCTTCTCCATCTTCTTCTTTAATTCAGAAATACACAACCTGTATTGGTTGATCTTGGCTTATTTTAGGGTTTCTCTTCTATTTATTCTCCCTCGTTGTGGGTTTGGTCATATTGTGTACTGCTTTGTTATTTACTATTTTACCTTCCTGGGTTATACCTTGAAAACCTTTGGTTATGAGACTGGTCTTGGATGACTCATCACTAGTAACTCCTTTTATTTTAACTTGTATTTTCTTTATAATAATGATTTCTTTCCACAGTTGCTATGAATTAATCTTTTTATATTAAACTTAGTGCTTTCTTCCAAATTTAAATATTATAACTTCATTATTCTAATGATCAATTGCCATTCAATATTATGCATACATCTGTCACGCTACAGATTGCTCTCCTCCAGAAGTAATTATTTCAGACATGTTTATGGATGAAATAATTTCTTATGATAATTTCATCATTTCTTATAATTCATTTTCTTCTCCATCTTTATATCGACTTTTTTATAATTAGAGTTTTATTAATTTTATATATATGGTTACTTGTCTTACTACTGATCCTTTTCGGATAGTTAGTGTCTTCTGAGATATATTATAATTGTAATACATTTTCTTTCTATATCAACTTCGTGTTGTATCCTTGGGATATTAATTCCCTAACATTCCCTATCACGTGGGCTGGGGCAGATCAGAGGGGCACTGTACGCTACTTCTCTGCTGGCCATACACCACTTCTATAAATTGAGTACAGGGGCATATCCATCCCTGCTCAAAAACATAATGCTGCTGGAATTATCTTCAGTCAGTCATCGAATAAATAAATAAAAAGTAGTCTCATTTTCGACTAATAAAAATATCTTTGGATTCTCCACTTCGTAGTCTCTCAGATTATCTCACATTTTCTATCTTAATAAATCTTCATAATCATTATTATACTCATTATATATATATTTTTTCAAAACTCTTAACTTGTCTGATATATTTATTTTAATTATGGTTGAAAACCTTTCTTTTAATAATTCTGGTTACTGTTTACAGTGTAACTCTCTTTCTTCTCCATCTGAATTCTCTTTATATTTTCTTCTGGTTACTCATAGTATTACCATAGTCTTTATACATAGTCTTTCTTATTCATTATTTGAATGGTCTTAATATATTATATTTAATTTTTTAACATTGTATCTTTACATTAGATATACAGGTTGTTATTGATCATTTTATTTAAACATTTTGGTTCTTTCCTTTCTCTTAGAAAATTATTAATCTGCCTTCGCATTCATTAACATTAATTTATTTATATTATATTTCATGTGGTATTTCTTCTCTTTGCATTTCATATAGGTCTTATTATTATCATTTGTTCAAAATCATCTTCTCCATCTGTTTGGTATGAGTTGTTCTTCTTTGCTCTTAATTAACTGTTTTCATTATCGTTTCATAGGTAATTAGTCTCTTTGCTTCCAAATTTTTTCCTTCTCTGGCATATTACACTCTTTTTTGTTATTCTTCTCTGCTCCTTCAAATGCTATTGTGAATGTCTAGCATTTATTCTGGATTAACGTTAATTCTCTTTTCTGAATTAATCACTTTATTTTCTTCTCAATTCAATCATAATTGACACATAATTATTTTTTGGAACTTGGTTGATTTTTATGTAAAATTCAAACTATTCTTTTTATTTAATTGAAAAATATTTCTCATAAATCCTTGTAATATGTTGATCTTATCTTGTTTCAAAGTTCTGACGTTCTATCAACATACAAATTCTGTTTAATTCGTTTATTCCCAGAATTGTTTCATTCAGAATTGTTTATAGTACTGTGATCTTACTATTATTTCTGAATGTTTTGGTATTTCTCCAAATTCAAATTCTTCTTAATTATTTACCATAAAGTTTTCTCATAAACTTAGTTATAGTAAGTTGGTTTTACTTTATTTTTTTAAATTTTTTGTATAATTAAGTTCAAAATTTTCTCTCTTTCTCTTTCTTCCATAAAGTTTTGTTCTAAATTATCAGGTTGTAGTAAGAAGTACTTACATATTTTAGAATAAGTTATATTCAAAATTCTTTCTTTTTCTTTCTTCCATAAAGTTTGTTCCAAAATTATTAGGTTGTAGTAAGATGTACTTACATTATTTTTGAATTTTTTTTAAAATATTAAAAATTCTAAAATTCTTTTTCTTTTAATTCTTCAGAATGTTCTTTCCAAAATATTAGGTTGTAAGATGTACTTACATTATTTCCGAATTTTTAAAATTAAAAATTCTAAATTCCTTCTTCTTATAATTCTCCAAAATGTTCTTCTCAAAATATTAGGTTTTAAGATGTACTTACATTATTTCCGAATTTTTAAAATAAAAATTCTAAATTCCTTCTTCTTATAATTCTCCAGAATGTTCTTTTCAAAATATTAGGTTGTAAGATGTACTTACATTATTTTCGAATTTTTTAAAATTAATTAAAAAATTCTTTTAATTCTCCAGAATGTTCTCCTCAAAATATTAGGTTGTAAGATGTACTTACATTATTTCCGAATTTTTAAAATAAAAATTCTAAATTCCTTCTTTTTATAATTCTCCAAAATGTTCTTCTCAAAATATTAGGTTGTAAGATGTACTTACATTATTTCCGAATTTTTAAAAATAATAAAAATTCAAAATTCTAAATCTCACAACTCATTCTTCATAATATTTCTTCATAGAAGCTTGATTGTACACTCCTTTGATTTTTCCTGAAACGATTTCCTTCAACTCATATGTATTGTTATGCTTATTATTTACCACAACATATGGGGTTATATTGTACTCTACACTGGCCCATATTATTTGTACTTTTGTAAGTTGATCTCCACTTTTTCTTTTCTTATAAATTTTTTTTTTCTTTTATATACCCAGGAAGATGGACGATTTTCTTTATATCGTTCCATTGCTCATATTTTTATTTGTCATGTTCATTTTCTTAAATAGTCTTCATTCATAAAACCCAGTTTTGTTTCTATGTTTATTCTCCATATCATTTCCTTTCAATGATATTTATTCCGTCTCCTTCACCGTTGTTTTTCGCCGTAGTCGGTTATCATGATCTCCGTCCCTTTTCTTGATGGTGTGTGGTATCTGTGTCAACCAGGGTCCATCATCTCAGTTGCTCTTATAAAATTTACCCTAGGGCGCGACACTCGGTTATTATTACTGTTATTATTGTTATTACTAAATTTATCATGATAGTAATTTCGGTTAGGTTGGTAAGGTCTGTTACCATTATTGTTGGGATATGGATTTCTCTGACTGTATGGGACATTATTATGTTGGTATAAATTGTTTCTATTGTATGGATAGGGGTTGTTATTCCTAACGCCATTAGAATTACCGATAAACTGGTTATTACGCGGCGGGTTGTTAGGGCCGTCGTAATTACTGGGCTGGTTCCCTCTATCATCGTATTGTATACACCAATACTTCTCTGGTCCATGTTTTGTGTTACCTGACAAATATATGTGAGGATCTTCATCTGGGTTATCACTTATTATTTGTTTATCTGAAACACCATAAGCTGGTTTACCATCATATATCCACTCTGAAGGAATATATTTTAGTCTAACCGTACCCTGGAACTGTCCTAGATGGCACGCTAATGGAATACATTCTGGTGATTCATCTGTGTCATCATTACAGTTTGGTACGATATCACATTTCCATCTTTCTGAAATCCACTGTCCAGTCTTGCGCTGAAATTGATCTGGTTCACATGTTGTATTCTGTTTACCTCTGGTCCTTTCCCATTGGTAGACTACTGTCTTGTGGTAAATTATTTCTGAAATTACTTCGATTCTCCTTCTATAATTCATAGCATTCATGATGTTTTTGTCATAGGTAATTGGGATATTATTGCCATCAATTAACCCATGTTTCATCATCTCCAACTCTTCCTTCGTTTTTATTACACTTCTTGGATACATTCTCCTTTTCCTAGGTTTAATATCTTCCTTGTTTCCGCTAATTCTAATTCCAGGTAATACCACTACTTGTTCCTGCGTTTTATCATTTGGTACTTCTTCTGGTTCTGGTTTGCTATCATATTCTATTTCTTCGGTTTTCTCCTTTCTTAATTCTTCCCTTTTTAATCTGTCCTCTCTTATTTCCTTAATGTCCTCTTCCAGTTTCTTATTAGTTTCATCAATCTTCTTACCCAGGGACTGGTTGTCTTCCTTCAACCCTTCCATGTTCTTGTTCATCCCACTTAATTCTTCTTTCAAGGACTGGTTATCCTTTCCCAATTTCTTACTCAAGTCTTCCTTCCATTCTTCCAACTTTTTATTTAATGTTAGATTGTCTTCCTTCCTTTCCTTACGATTTTCTTCTTTTGTTGTTTGGTTGTCCTTCTTCATTTCCATTATCACTCTAAACATCTCTTGCATGGTTGTGTTTTCTGCTTGTGGAGGTTTTTCTAACTGTTCCTCCCGAACATTGATTTCCCCTGTCTGAGTAGGCATTTCGAGTTGTTCCTCTGGTTCTACCGGTCGTTTGGACAACACCGGCGGTAACGACTCTTCAACCTCTACTGGCGTCGCCTCTTTGTTGTCCATATCGACTTCTATTTCTTTTTCGGCCTCCGCCGCCCGTTTCTTAGATGTTGCACGTCGTTGCATTTTCCCTTGAAATTCTCTGGCTTTGTAGCTGTTGCCTAGCTCCAACTAGTGATTGGGCAGAATGTATTGGCCTTCCAATCGCTAATTAAAGCCCCTAAAGTTGTGCGCCAATTTGTAATAATTCTAATAAATTAATATAGATGTGTGTTGATGATAATATACTATCGTGGAGTATGTGAGACTCCGATGTAATCAAGTCCAATGTAATATGTTTAATTGGTGTGGCTCTCGACGTCTTACTGGCCTGAAACACTTCCTTAAGTTTCCCAGCTGGTCGAGTCCCAATGGTAGCAAGACCGGTCGAGTAGCGTAAAGTTGATGAAGAAATATATATGCTCAGCTTCACCGAAAGTTTCAAAACAAAAATTATTGTTTTGAAGAAAATTAAAAAAAAAATTATGTTTATAAAAAAAATAATAAAAAAAATTTTAATTTTATTAATTAATTAATTAGGATCAATTAATTAATATAGGGCTGTGAAGTTTTAAACAGTGTAATGCTCTTCTGAAAATTTTTATTAAAGTTTTAGTATATTTTAAATAAGCGATCACCACTCATAAGACTGTCTGTAAACCAATCGATACTTGTTTACCTTTTTATTTTTTAGGTTATCTTCACTTACGGGTGGTAAAGTCCTTGTAGATTATCAATTAGAATTATATTATTGGTAATTAGTATTATTGAAGAAATAAAGAACTATTAAGTATTGAAAAGTATTAATGTTTTATTAAGTAATAGCAATATTGACTCTTATCGATTAGTATCGACTCTCAGGATATCGAAAAAAGTTACAAGTATATGATATAAAAATTATATAGGGTTCTTTAAACAGCCAGTTATTACCAAAGTCAGAGAAATCGGGCTAATATTTAAAAAGTATAACGTTACAATCAAATTAATAGTTATTAATAAACACAGACATTGAATAATAAATTGTAAATATAATAATTGTTTTCACCCAACAGCTGTGTCGAACTAGAAGGCGGGGTTCTGGCAATGATAACCAATATTGCAAATGGCTGCCGTGAAGTTAGTGAGATGTCATTCGTATATTGGACGTTCCAAATAAAAGATTTTCCTGTAGTATTCCTGTTCTGATGTCTGCGAATCTCTTGTAAAATGTTGTGTAGTGTCTAGTGTACTGTTTCTGAGTTGTATTTAGTGTATCCGTATAATTATTAGTTCAAACACTTTCCCCGATTCCATCACTAATTTGGGTTAATGTATTACACAGTTTTCTAGTGTTTTGTGGTGTTTTTCAGAGTAGATATGTATTGTTCTGTGTTTATGGAGTGTTTCTTGATTGTTTCTGTTATAATATGATAGTTTTTAGAAGTATTCCACAAGTCACTCGCGATTTCACAATAACGTACTATACATTCGCTTGGTATGTCTATTATAGGTTAGGTTATGCACGTTACCAAACGTATGTCATGTTAACCGTTCAAAAACCAATAATTAACTAACTGTTTCCTTCAGTTTCAATTAAACTCCTAGCCCATATAATATTATCCTTAACATTGTTCAAAAATATTTTCACATCCTGTGTACATTTTACTATTTCACTATATGAATGCCTAAACTTTGGTTATTTGTCAATTTTATTCACTAGATTTGATTTAAATTAATCTTTCAGTTCATTCTGGTTATTCTCAGATTAAATAATGCCATTTTATAGTGTTTTCTGTCCAAAAAATAGTAATTTTACTTTCAGTTTGGTATACAAACTGTTTGGAAGTCAAAACATTAAAATTTACTTCCTGTCATTATATAACTTCAACCATTTTATCAGTTATATTTAATATTAATAATTCTATATTGTATTGAAAGGTTCCTATTCCCTTATTTTCTGGTAATTAATTGAATTAGTTGTATTCTGAAACATTATTCTGAAATATATGACTCCCATGTCTAAATTTCTGAGTTTAGTCATTTTTATTTTTATTCATAATTCTGAATATAATTTATTAAAATCTCTCTAAATGGTATGTGCAATTATATGGCATGATCTCAAGTTTATTTTGCCTAAACCCCTTTTGTTTATTTGCATTTAATTGAGCAATTTCTTTGGTTTGATGAGTTTGGTTTCCATTCTTTTGGCCTATGATTTTTTAACAATTTTTCTTACAAAATAATTTACAAACAATATATGATGTGTGATACCCTCTCTGACTTTTACAAATAGTATTATAAATTAAACATGTTTTTAAATTACACAAAAACAATTAGTATTGGTTACAATACAAACAATAGTTAAAACAAATAAAGAATTTTTTTTTTTTAAATAAATGGTTGTCTTCAAGTCAGACATTTTGCAACAAAATCCCCATGTCCAACATGGAAACATGGTTTACGAAAAAGGTTTTTTACTAACTAACATCTTAATTACCCTCTATTATTTACAAGTGGTAACTATTTTTATAGTTCTGATGTTAGTTGTTACAGACCCAAACAAATGTCCTTATATCTAAAACATTTTTAAACATTCTTATACTATATACATAAAAACCTTATATTTATATTCTTATTTCTAAACATTATTATAAGTAGGATTCTACAGTTTTTATACTGTCTTTTACATTGTCTTTGGGGAATTGTACCCTGTCATTAACAAATAAATAGTATTAATTGTTCAAAAGGTATTATGAACTCTGTTTTCCTTTTTTCATGTAAAACAAAATGTTATTTTAAACAGATTCATGTCTTATGAATAACATATTGTCACAGTATACATTTTAAGTCATTGAAAAATGCATATTTCATTGCATCCAATGTTTGTGATTGCCAAGAATGAAACACAAGGTTCATTTTTTATAATACCCAAAACTATCACTGGTTTACTTTCACTTATATATTATGTTAATGCTAAATGGTCGTATAGTCTTATCAACATAATAAATTGGTTAGCGTTTTTCAATGGAGATTTGTTCCATGGGTACTATATTATTGTTTCATCTTAGTTCACAGGAAACTTTTACTTTGTTCACTTCTCTCTCTTAAATTTATATACATGTGGTTTTTATTTCGTTATACTTTTGTTTTTAGATATTTATTTTGGGGATATAGGGATTTGGGTGTCTTTTATAAGAGCATGACATCTTCTTCAGGATGCTGCCCTCTTCTTCTTTCTTCAGTCTTCTTTTCTCCTGCCTTCTGGGACTGGTATCTTCTCCATCTTCTTCTTGTTGCCATCAGGTTTCTTGGGATCTTCTCCATCTTCTTCTTTAATTCAGAAATACACAACCTGTATTGGTTGATCTTGGCTTATTTTAGGGTTTCTCTTCTATTTATTCTCCCTCGTTGTGGGTTTGGTCATATTGTGTACTGGTTTGTTATTTACTATTTTACCTTCCTGGGTTATACCTTGAAAACCTTTGGTTATGAGACTGGTCTTGGATGACTCATCACTAGTAACTCCTTTTATTTTAACTTGTATTTTCTTTATAATAATGATTTCTTTCCACAGTTGCTATGAATCAATCTTTTTATATTAAACTTAGTGCTTTCTTCCAAATTTAAATATTATAACTTCATTATTCTAATGATCAATTGCCATTCAATATTATGCATACATCTGTCACGCTACAATATTTATATATAAATATATATTAATATATTACTTATATATATATAATTATATATATATATATTGTAATTATTCTCTCGGCTCTTACGTTGTCTCTTACGGTCGCGGGATTCTCGTTATTTCCGCCCCAACGTTGCCGGCGTCAATTTGTAATTACTCTCTCTCACGTCACCTAATTAGGTCCCGCGTTATGAGCGTCAATTTATAATGCAATGGTTTCCTCTCCTTACAGCCTCTCTGTTGGACTGACCAATTTGTTATATATCGGATACGTATGGTTTGAACCCCACTGTTGGGTTCGTCAATTTGTTACTACAACTATGCCAATGTGTTTTGAATTATTTTAATTATGTAAATATCTTAGATATTTGGAGTTGTGGGATATATTGATGTGATTAATTAATATTAACTTAGCTCTCTAAGAAATATCAGTGTTAGTGTACCTGAAACTTAAACAATTAATGCGTTATTCTATAATTTCATCCAACCCTATTATACCTTGAAGAGAATTATGTCTAATTTTGTATTTTTACGCTCTCTCTTTGGTGTCAGATAATTCCGCTATAAGCGCTGTAGTATCGGCTCAACGAAACTTATAGGTTATTTCAATGTTTATGTTAACCTATTATTCTATACTTATTCAGTTACTTTTTTATTCCCAGCTCATTAAACCATACTCCAAATAACAAGATTTTGCAAATATATAAAGGTTCTTTATTTGTTTACTTCTTTAACATTGAATAAGATATGTTCTAATTAACATATGCTTGGGCTATAGATTGCATGAATCGATTGTTGATTATTCTGATCCTTTATTTAAATTTAGTTATATAGTGTGTTTTAATTTGTAATTAATTTAATTCAGGGTGTGAAGGTTCTTGTAACTGTGGGGAAGATTAAAAATACATAGATAAGAATGCAAGATTTACAAATTTGAAGTGTTGTGTAGTTAGTATGATTAATATAATAATAATTTACCAGACTAGAACGAAGCAAATGGTGTAGGCGGTTGATTGATAAATTTACTGTTCTGGACAATTATGCCGTACGATTTTCTTTCTTCGGTTTAATAAAATGGAATTCTTGTCCTGTCCACTTCGGAATTACAGCTCTCTGGATTGGTTTACAGCCCGATTGATGCTTCTTCTGCAACGCCAGGATCCAAATACGTTCTTCTCTCGGTTGAAGCAATTAGTGTTGTTCCGTGTATTTGAAAGGTTATAACTTCTGGTGTAGTGAATATTATTAATTGTGATACTGTTAATTCTTTCTATTTGGTTTAATATATCATCAATTCCATTCGGATATGGGACAGTTCAAGTCCTTCCTTGTAGAATCCAGTTATTTATTTTCTATTGTTATTTCATTCTGTAGTATTATTTGGTTAAACTGTCCTGGTAAGAGTCATAAATATTGTCATTAGGATTTTGTGTTTTATAATAGTGTCTGATAATTTAGAATATTCGATTAAATAGATAATTCTTGGGTTTTTTTAATCTCATCACATTCAGATCATCAAAGCAATTATTGTCAAATCAACAACTTCCTCTTTTTTTGTCGTCCCTAGCAACACATGACTTCTTCCTTCCACATGTTTTGAATATAGTGTTTATTTCATATATTTTTTGTCTATTCCTTTTCAATTTGCTATCCTATTGGAATGTAACTTTACCAATAGTTGGTTTATTATTTTCTACACATATTCTGCTGGTTTTTTTATATAAGCCGGTTTTTTTTTCCTTTTTTTATATTTAATCCACTTTCGATATTATATGTTATTAATCGATATCATGGCATTATGGTATTATCATAATTTGTATAAATTTTATTATATATCATTATTAATTTAATGTTTTTTCTAACTCTTCAAATCGTATTCATTAATTATTATTAATTGATGTACCGAACCTTTATGTTATGAGTGGTTATATAGTGGTTTTGGCTGTTAGGCCTTTTATTGTAAACGGATCTACCTGTGTTTATAACTGGTACACATCTATAGCCCCTTTTACATAAATTCATACATATAATCAAATCTTAACTATTAACATTTACATAAACAATTATTTTTTCCATATCTAATAACAATTTTATCTTGACCTATGGATCACATATAAGAAAATTCAAATCTATTAACGTTAATTAGCTGCTTCACACTTCATTCTACAACAGTCATTGAATAATACATCCTGTTTCATTATCTTTCATTAACTCAACACATATTTGGTATAACATAACATAAACTTTATCATAACATTTGTTGTCACAAAATAATACCTCTTAACTCAAAATTCTTATTTGCTATTAGTAAATTATTGTTTCATTTTTTGTCTGCTTTTCACTAAACATATATCATCAACTATTGTCTAACTTACAGGTTCGGTTATTCTTGTCAATATTACCTTGCATCCTTATTTACCTTTATCTATGATTATAAATGTAATTATTAGATCTTTGTTCTATCATGGGGTTAGATATTGACTTGTTTATTATTCTGTGAACCTTGTTTTTATGTAACATGAATGCTAGCATTTCTGTTGCATTACATATGCTCCCCCTCCTAAAAAAGTTTAGTTTACCTGAATGAAGTTTAGGTCAAATAAACTTGTCTTTTTCACATGCCTTTTCTTCATTTCATTGTTAATGGTTGACGATGGGATTTTCAATGTAACTTCATTAGACTAGTATTAATATTTTTTTTTTTTTTTAATAACATTTCATCATTTTTATTAACATTCTTGATCATTTTTAATTTCTGTAAACATTATTTGTTGATAGTTGGCTACAATATTCAATGATACATTAGTTTCACATCTCTTCTACTTATAATTACTATAATCACTGTATTTCTCAATTATTCTTCTGTCAACTCATTTCTTTCTGTTTTCTTCGTCCTACTCTTTTGGAAACTGAAGTTATTCTTGCAACTATTCTAATATTCCTTAAATATTTAATTTCCCTAACAATCCCTAATACATGCGTTGGTACAGTTCAGAGAGGCACTGTTTGGCTTCATACTCTGCTGCCCACACCACATCTTAATATAGTACTGCTGGAATTCATCTACAGTCAGCTATAAAATATAATAATCTCCCAATAATCTCTTCAACCATTTAATAATAAATATTTGGGAAAAATTTTTTTTTTCTCTTTGTTGCTTTTATATTTCTTCATTGCTATCCTTCATATTTTGTGATTCCATTTTAGTTCCTTAAACATTCCTTGATATTAAATTTGACAGTTATCATTTGTAATCATTTTTGTTTCATTTTTTGTTGTGATGTAATGCTAAGTATCTTCTTCATTTGTTTTTTTTCTCTGATCACAATATTTTCTAAATAGTTGTTGTGTGATGATCATTATAACTGTATTTCAGACTAAATACATTCCTTAGCCCAACTATTCTTCTTCTTATCATATTTCATTATTTTGGCTGTTTATTTTTCAATGAATTATGTTCATAAATACTCTTTCTTTCTTGTCTTCTTTAACATTATATTGTTTACATTCAATCGTTTACTGAAGTTGTTTCCATCATTTGGCAATGTAGTATGTATTTAGGTCATATGATTTTTCTCTTTCTTTATTTTGCATAGGTAGATTTGAGGTAAAAACTTTTATCTTGGGGTTTCATTATTTATCATTCACACTATTTGAATTGTGAAAATTATCCGGGCTGTTTGGCCGTGGTCCATGGTTAAAAACAAAACCAAACGTTTCGGCAGCTCCACTGGCTGCCATCATCAGTGGAATAAGATTTCTGCACTTGAGGTGTCTACGTGCAGGCCCACAGTACTGTGGTATAGACTAAAGCTGCCCTGCCATGCTACCTGTACATATAAATTCAGCAAAGTCCCACGTACAGGTAAAAATGACACCATCAACCAATCACAACAGAGATGGTATATGATTGGCTCGCACCAAGATACGCCATTATGTGACTCACTTGTTTTCCAAGAAATAAGGCCGATATTCAAGCCGACAATGAAGATACACCAGTTCTTGCGGCCGACGAAGGATGTCCGAGACCCGCTGTCATCGTGCGGTGTGTACGGAGTTCCCTGCTCATGCGGCCAGGTGTACATTGGTACCACGAAGCGCAGCGTCCGCACACGCGTGGGTGAACATAGCCGTTACTGTAGACTGGGACAGCCGGAGAAGTCTGCCGTGGCCGAACACGCGCTCGCCAATGCCGACCATCGGATCCGTTTCGATGAGACGAAACTCTTGTCGGCGGTGAGTGATTACTCCCCTCGTCTTCATATGGAGTCCGTCTTGATTCAGAAGCATGCTGCGATCGCTATGAATCGACGGGGCGAAAGCATCTCATTAAGTACATTATGGCATGGCGCGATGCGAGCCTCTCACACACCTTCTTGTTTCTGATTGGCCGGTGATGCTGTACTTACCTGTGCGGGGGTTGCAATTAGTAAACAATTAGCACAGGTAGCATCGCGGGAAATCAGCAGCCTTCCCCACAGTATTTCTTGGAAAACAAGTGAGTCACATAATGGCGTATCTTGGTGCGAGCCAATCATATACCATCTCTGTTGTGATTGGTTGATGGTGTCATTTTTACCTGTACGTGGGACTTTGCTGAATTTATATGTACAGGTAGCATGGCAGGGCAGCTTTAGTCTATACCACAGTACTGTGGGCCTGCACGTAGACACCTCAAGTGCAGAAATCTTATTCCACTGATGATGGCAGCCAGTGGAGCTGCTGAAACGTTTGGTTTTGTTTTTAACCATGGACCACGGCCAAACAGCCCGGATAATTTTCACAATTCAAGTGACACCGGCCGTGAAAGCCTAAGGAATAATTCACACTATTTCTTTATAAACATCTAATAATAATTCTCGCTTTCTTCTGTAATCTTGGGGTTTCATTATTCATTATTCACACTATTTCTTTATAAACATTTAATAATAATTCTCGCTTTCTTCTGTAATCTTGGGGTTTCATTATTCATTATTCACACTATTTCTTTATAAACATTTAATAATAATTCTCGCTTTCTTCTGTAATCTTGGGGTTTCATTATTCATTATTCACACTATTTCTTTATAAACATTTAATAATAATTCTCGCTTTCTTCTGTAATCTTGGGGTTTCATTATTCATTATTCACACTATTTCTTTATAGACATTTAATAATAATTCTCGCTTTCTTCTGTAATCTTGGGGTTTCATTATTCATTATTCACACTATTTCTTTGTAAACATTTAATAATAATTCTCGCTTTCTTCTGTAATCTTGGGGTTTCATTATTCATTATTCACACTACTTAATACCTTCTTCATAACTATATTTTAATTCAGACTTACTTCATTTTGAATGACACACATTTTTTTTTTTTTTTCTTCAAAATCGATAATAAGTGGTTCTTATTGTAATTGAGAATTTAGTGGTAGTATTCAACTCAAATTCTTTTTAAATTCCAAGTATTTCCTCTTCAAGACTGGTAATAAGTTGTTCTTATTATATTTTAGAATTTATTCATTATATTTCTTTATGGACTCTTGGTTGTACGTTCCCTTAATCCTTTCCGTGATAGGGTTCATTATTTCATACGTATTGTTATTATTATTTTTTGTTATCACATATGGCCCAGTATATAATAATAATAATTTTTTAGTTATTCCCTCTAGAGTGCTTGGTAGCTCCCTGTTTCTTATTAATATTTTCTCACCCACTTGGTACTTAATTGGTTTTGGATTATTCTTTTCATATTTTCTTTTCTTCATTTCCGCCTTTTCCATAACTCGGTTATAAAATTTAACTGTTTCAAATTGATATTCTGGGTTATTTGGAAAGTTTATAATATCCTGGATTTCTCTAGGTGGAAGCCTTTCAAACATAACAGTATAAGGGGTATTTTCAATGGACTGATGGTAAGATATATTTAAAAACTCTTCGGTTAGTGACAAGTATTCGTACCACCTTCTCTGTTGGTCATGACAGTAAGTTCGGAGTATTCTGCCAACTTCCCTCAATACACGTTCTGCCGGATTACTGCTGGGGTGGTATACTGAAGTCTTATATTTTCTAATGTTGTGTTTTAAAAGATTATTTCTCCATTTATAGCCCTTGAATTGCGTACCATGATCGGTGATAATAGATGACGGTTTACCAACCTCTGTTGTGTAATGTCCGATGATTATTTCCAGAATTTTCTTGGTCGTGGCTCTGCTAATAGCGTAGAGTTTAGTGTATTTGGAAAAGTGATCAAAAATAATTATTATGAATTTATATCTGTGGTTTCCTCCACTGCGTGGGAATGGCCCACATATATCTAGAAATACTTTCTCCAGCTTATATTGTAACATGACATGAGGTAGCAAGAATTCAATGGTATTTAATTATAAAATAAACAGCTGAAAATAAGAGTAAAAGGCAAAAAACTTATGAAATTAAAGATCAATAACCCAATAACCCAATAAATGACAAATGACTATTAACCCGACAGACTTGACACAATAGATCGGATAGGAACCAAAGGAAAACCAAGAGACAGTGAAGAAGAAGTTTAAGTATAATCAAGTCATTCCAAAAAAGTGAACAGAATATTGTAAATTTAGTAATGAATTGATGTCTGTAGCATATGAGATGTAGCTAGGACAATAAGATTAATGAAGGGTAATAGTATCACATGTATCTTATTATTTAAAGAATGTAATTGTATAATATAATGTGGGGGGGTTAGAAGCTAACCATACCCCAAACCAATTGTAATAATAATGGCCAAAGGCTATAAACAATACTTTGAGCCCAAAACAAAAGCAATATTAGAATGATGACCAAAAGTGATCAGTGTGATTTGGAGGTAAATAGTTATAAATGACCATAATCACACAGTGATGTAAAGTAATCAGACAACCATGAATAAGCGTGAATAAGCCCAAAAGTGTGTGCGTAAAACTAAATAAGTAGTGAAAGTGATAGGTATAAAAGAATGAAACAAAGTGAGCAGGGTAGTAATGATAGAAACTTTCTAATGAAAGAAAAGTGTAGTGAGAGTGTAGAACTAAATATTATGTAAGCTAACTATGTTAAACAGATAAACAATTTGTGATAAACTGTGCACTAGTAGGTAAGATTGAACTAATTGTAATATTGTTAATTTAGGTAATAAGATATCAAGATTATATATTAAGGTAAGAGTTAAGGTATCAGAGTGTAGCAAATTAAGAAGGACTAACACTGTGTTTAAGTGAAGGGAACAGTAGATAGGACATAGTATACAAGGAACAGTTTGTCAATAGTATTATAAGAGTTTCTTTAAGTAAGTATTAAGGATTTTATTTGTGTTCAGAAAATCATAGCATAGAGTAAATTGTAGGATAAGCAGATAACAGCAATTAAAAGTTATTTCAGGGTAGAACCTGAAAAGAAATGTTTAATAGTAAGAATTAGAGTTAGGGATACTGATGTTTATTGTTTGTTTTGTTTGTAAATTATATTAGAGCTACCAGAAATGTTAGTAAGAAATGTTAAATGGTAGTAGAATGGAATCTAGGCTCTAAGCCAAACTGTTGAACATAAATTTATTAATTTGAGAACAAATAATAATCCAAAGTTAAGGCAGAACGTGCCAAATGATTAAACCATGTAAGTGGGTATTCATAGTACCAAAATATGTGGTTAACAACTAATTTTGAATAAATTATATGTAAGATATAAAATTGGGAAAATAGTAAAAATGTAATTAGCTATCCAAAAGTAGGCATGAGGGGTATCAAAATGTTCATCATAAAAATTTAGGAAGAATGGTACTAATGTGATGACCATAGATATTAGAACAAAGTAGTAATCTTCAGTTAAAGATATTTTGGTAAAAAATTGACGAAAAAAGACGATAAATCTTAACAATAACCTGAGTTAATAACCAATGAAAAATTAGCATAATTTCTTAAGTAACCATAGCAACAAGAAAAATAACGCCAAAAAACCGTTAGATTTTCAGTAAGTCATTATTAACCAACGCCAGAGGGTGGACCGAGTAGCTCTCGTATTAACATTAAATTATTATTCTTCAAACAATTTCAAAACCATTTAAAACTAATAGAAGACTAGTACAACAGTACAGGGAATCCTGAACGTAAAATTTATTTATAAAAAATTAATTTAACAAACCGTAGTGATCCAAAGAAGACGAAGCGACGCCGTAACGAAGAAAGACGACACGGACACTATATGAAGATCAGTAGAACCTCCTAAAAGAAGAAGATGACACCAACTGAAGAATTACGAGGCCTGAAGTAGCAAAGAAAACCAGCCGAGACGAGGGAAATAGACGACAGGAATTATCCATAGAAGAAGACGGCAGCCCAGGAGTTATCTATCGAAGAAGACGACACCAGGATCTTCAGCAACAAGTAACTGATGAGTATAAACATTATCCCTTAAAGCGTATTCACAAATTTTGGTCTGAATTAAATATAACTATTTCAAAATCACTGATCACTATTCCGAGTCAAAATAAATGCTGACTTAAATTCACTGTCTAACTATAACAAATTAACGATTATTAAGAAAGTAAATTATGATAAATAATTAACGAATCTTCTAATAACGAACTGCTGGCAAATGAACATAACCATAAATTGCTTCACAAATTTTCATTGGTGATTACTTAGTCAAATGTAAAGAGATATCGATTTATTTATGTAATTAGATGTAAGAATTATTATAACTTTGTGTGTGTTAGCCGTAAACATATATTTCTGTAGCCAAAAGGCTTTACACCCCTGAGAAAAAACGATAATTTTTACTGTAAACTAGAGTAGCTGATGACTGTATACAACTGAGCTGAGCGTACCAACTACGCAATTGTAATAGCCGGTGCCGAAAACGAATTTTAATGTATAATAAACCAAGTGAAATATTCTAAAGGATTAATAAATGTTCTCAATCTGCAATGCTGTATGTTTGATTCCGTTAATTTAGAATTACGACTAGTAATTATTGAAGTGAAGGCGTTAAAGCGAGACGCAAGCTGGGTAATACTGCAGAGAGCTGTACGCCAATCAGGTGGCGAGGCGGCAACGTTTGCAACGTTTGAATGCGGCAGAGCAGAATACGGTTTACCCGTACACGACTGAGAGCATACGTTTTGACACGTTTAACAACATTTTAAACTTTAATTTAATTTTTACAACACCACATAAACAGTCTTCTTACAAAGTGGCTTCCATCGCGGGGCTTAAACGATAGCGGCCACACGCCACGTAAACGATTATGTTACAAAGTGGCGCGCCAACTAGTAGGGCTAGAATAGGTAAGGAAACATACCCTTAAACTTTACAGATTCTAGCGGCGACTACGGAAATGGAACCGGCAAAACACGAGAAGGAGGCGGAAAAGGAGACAAAGAGATCGGAAAAGGAGATAGAAGAAAAACGAGTCAGCTATGCAGAATGGATGACAGCACTATTTAAAAAGTTTAGCAGAGAGATAGAGTACATCGAAAGGAACACCACTGACCATGAAAGAGCACTAATGAGTCGTGCGGATGCAACGGAACCACCATACGACCAAATGTCATTGGAAGAAATTTATGATGAAGTGTGGAAGCTGGAAAACGGTCCAAACGAAAAAGGCGATAACAAGGTGGAAGGAATGACTAAAGAAGATTGGAAGAGATGGTACAGTAATGCAAAACAAATGGAAAAAGAACGAACGGGAGTATATGCACAAGTGACGGAAGAGTATACACAGGAAGAATATGACCAATGGAGACAATCTATAAGACAACCAGAACATCAGATACAAACAGAAAACGCAGAGCTAAGAGAATGGATAAGGGTTATGTTCGAGCTGTCCAGAGAAGAGATGTGTAATTGGAGGAAGAAACATAATCGAGTAAGAGGGTTCAGCGAACCACCAAATAATAAGAACCTGGAACAACCCAATGTTCAATTAGAAAAAGAAATAGTCAAGGACGTGGAAGAGATATTAACCCCCACCGAACCAACTAAAACGATGAAAGAACCAAATAGAACCACGGAAGAAACGAAGATGGACAGATTGATGGAAATGTTTCAAAGAATGGAGAAGAAAATGGAAGAATGGAGAAAGGAGGACAAACAGGAAAGGGATAACAATTTCAAGAAGCATAGAAAAGAAATGAAGGAAATTATGGATAAGGGTTTCAGAAGGATAGAGGAAACAATGGAGAGGAGTCTCAAGAAATGGAGTGAACCACTGGACGGTACTTCTGAAAGTATTAAAGAAGCAGTGAACAAGGATGGGAAACCGGGAAATAAGAAAATAGAAGATAGTAGGAAGGAAATAAAAACTAAAGAAGACAAAAGCATACTATTACCTACAAATAAAAATAACAGCCACAAGGAGGATATCCAAACTATGAAAGTGAAGAAAGTAAGACAGATACATCCAAGGAAACTAATAAATTCCAGAGAAGAGTTGGAGATGATGAAGAATGGACTGTTTGAGATGTTTAATGTACTAATTAACGACCAGAATGAATTCATGAATTTTAGAAATAACAGAAGGAACTTACTAGAACCTTTAGGAAGGAACCACTACAAAATAGTGGGTAACAGGATAAGAAGGAGAAGACACTTAATGGACATGCATAATCCTATATCAACGATAGCATCTACAATGGAAATAGCATTGACCTATTCGTTGTATAAACAAAACAATGAAATGATTGCGATAGCAATGGAAACCAGTGAGAATTCTATGACAGAACCATTTAAATACAGAATAATAGCAAGAGAATGGACAAGAACAGAAGTCATTATGAAAACGACAGTAATCCGAACGGGAGCAGCTCATATAATCATGGACAATGGTTAAACCAAGTGTGGAGGAACACTGAGAAAATGGGACTGATTTTAAGTAAACCGACCATGCGAACCAATTAATGTATAAATGAGAAGATTAACTTATAAGAAAAATGAATGTATATAACAGGGTCCATTGTATAACAAAATAAATACCCTACCTCATAATGAAAGATAATAAAAGTAATACCTATGTCATAAGTGAAATCACAACTAAAAAGATAAAAGGGACTTATAACCAGTCTTCTTTAAAAAAGTATTATGAACCAGTGTCTGAAAATTAAAGAGAATTTTGTAAGTAACTATTATCAAAATTCAAAAGTAATGTAAGCACAACTTACAATAAGTATTTGATTGGAACCATTATTATTATAAGTGAGAGGGAATTTAGAAGAAAGATAAGCTAAGTTCAAAACAAAGTAAGGCTAAACTTACGACCAAATGTGAAACAAAATGTGTAAACACATGCAAATTTTGAAAATGTATAATGAAATATCATAAAAATTGAGATATAAAATAATTAAATATTACACAAATAATGATGACGCTACATAACATCATTAACAAACCCCATCACAAAAAGGGGATAAATAGAAATTAATGTTTCACAAAGGAAGAAACCAAAACAATCAAATAAAAAATAACACTGGCAGATTAGCTGAGTTATCAATGAAAAAATATAAATGAGTCAAAACCAGCTACAATGTTAATTAAATATCAATGAGCATTAAAGTGATGACAAATAGAATCACTACCATATAGAATAAGCTCTTAAAACAATACAAAATGCCTATTAAATATCGCCACAAGCTTAAAACAAAGGAATCCTAATAAGTTATTAAAATGAAAGGTCATGAGTTGTATGAAAGAAAGAATAATTAATCCCAAAAGTGTTTTATTGTATTAATATTATGTGAGTCGGAAATGAACGACTATTATTATAATTATTATGAATATTATTATGTGATGATTTTATGTTGAGATACGTCCAACATATGTTATTGAGCAGATAGGCAAGGCCTCTGAACTCAAAATGTGTATAAATGGATAGCAGAGTAATAGAGCCACACGTGCCCTCTGACTATTACCAATTTATATGAAGGAGAGAGAAGAAAAATTTTAGGGAAATAGAACATAAAGGGGAATAATAAAGAAAAAAAATAATAATACCAATTATTATATTATGAACCATGACTTAATAAAGAATGAATACAGAAGAAGTAGCGATGGAGGAATTCCTGAATCATAACAACTTGATAAAATGAACTATATTGATGATTTCAGAAAAAATCTAATAATCTTTGTTTCGAAATAATCAATTTTGGTGGCGATGCATTATGTAACATGACATGAGGTAGCAAGAATTCAATGGTATTTAATTATAAAATAAACAGCTGAAAATAAGAGTAAAAGGCAAAAAACTTATGAACTTAAGATCAATAACCCAATAACCCAATAAATGACAAATGACTATTAACCCGACAGACTTGACACAATAGATCGGATAGGAACCAAAGGAAAACCAAGAGACAGTGAAGAAGAAGTTTAAGTATAATCAAGTCATTCCAAAAAAGTGAACAGAATATTGTAAATTTAGTAATGAATTGATGTCTGTAGCATATGAGATGTAGCTAGGACAATAAGATTAATGAAGGGTAATAGTATCACATGTATCTTATTATTTAAAGAATGTAATTGTATAATATAATGTGGGGGGGTTAGAAGCTAACCATACCCCAAACCAATTGTAATAATAATGGCCAAAGGCTATAAACAATACTTTGAGCCCAAAACAAAAGCAATATTAGAATGATGACCAAAAGTGATCAGTGTGATTTGGAGGTAAATAGTTATAAATGACCATAATCACACAGTGATGTAAAGTAATCAGACAACCATGAATAAGCGTGAATAAGCCCAAAAGTGTGTGTGTAAAACTAAATAAGTAGTGAAAGTGATAGGTATAAAAGAATGAAACAAAGTGAGCAGGGTAGTAATGATAGAAACTTTCTAATGAAAGAAAAGTGTAGTGAGAGTGTAGAACTAAATATTATGTAAGCTAACTATGTTAAACAGATAAACAATTTGTGATAAACTGTGCACTAGTAGGTAAGATTGAACTAATTGTAATATTGTTAATTTAGGTAATAAGATATCAAGATTATATATTAAGGTAAGAGTTAAGGTATCAGAGTGTAGCAAATTAAGAAGGACTAACACTGTGTTTAAGTGAAGGGAACAGTAGATAGGACATAGTATACAAGGAACAGTTTGTCAATAGTATTATAAGAGTTTCTTTAAGTAAGTATTAAGGATTTTATTTGTGTTCAGAAAATCATAGCATAGAGTAAATTGTAGGATAAGCAGATAACAGCAATTAAAAGTTATTTCAGGGTAGAACCTGAAAAGAAATGTTTAATAGTAAGAATTAGAGTTAGGGATACTGATGTTTATTGTTTGTTTTGTTTGTAAATTATATTAGAGCTACCAGAAATGTTAGTAAGAAATGTTAAATGGTAGTAGAATGGAATCTAGGCTCTAAGCCAAACTGTTGAACATAAATTTATTAATTTGAGAACAAATAATAATCCAAAGTTAAGGCAGAACGTGCCAAATGATTAAACCATGTAAGTGGGTATTCATAGTACCAAAATATGTGGTTAACAACTAATTTTGAATAAATTATATGTAAGATATAAAATTGGGAAAATAGTAAAAATGTAATTAGCTATCCAAAAGTAGGCATGAGGGGTATCAAAATGTTCATCATAAAAATTTAGGAAGAATGGTACTAATGTGATGACCATAGATATTAGAACAAAGTAGTAATCTTCAGTTAAAGATATTTTGGTAAAAAATTGACGAAAAAAGACGATAAATCTTAACAATAACCTGAGTTAATAACCAATGAAAAATTAGCATAATTTCTTAAGTAACCATAGCAACAAGAAAAATAACGCCAAAAAACCGTTAGATTTTCAGTAAGTCATTATTAACCAACGCCAGAGGGTGGACCGAGTAGCTCTCGTATTAACATTAAATTATTATTCTTCAAACAATTTCAAAACCATTTAAAACTAATAGAAGACTAGTACAACAGTACAGGGAATCCTGAACGTAAAATTTATTTATAAAAAATTAATTTAACAAACCGTAGTGATCCAAAGAAGACGAAGCGACGCCGTAACGAAGAAAGACGACACGGACACTATATGAAGATCAGTAGAACCTCCTAAAAGAAGAAGATGACACCAACTGAAGAATTACGAGGCCTGAAGTAGCAAAGAAAACCAGCCGAGACGAGGGAAATAGACGACAGGAATTATCCATAGTAGAAGACGACAGCCCAGGAGTTATCTATCGAAGAAGACGACACCAGGATCTTCAGCAACAAGTAACTGATGAGTATAAACATTATCCCTTAAAGCGTATTCACAAATTTTGGTCTGAATTAAATATAACTATTTCAAAATCACTGATCACTATTCCGAGTCAAAATAAATGCTGACTTAAATTCACTGTCTAACTATAACAAATTAATGATTATTAAGAAAGTAAATTATGATAAATAATTAACGAATCTTCTAATAACGAACTGCTGGCAAATGAACATAACCATAAATTGCTTCACAAATTTTCATTGGTGATTACTTAGTCAAATGTAAAGAGATATCGATTTATTTATGTAATTAGATGTAAGAATTATTATAACTTTGTGTGTGTTAGCCGTAAACATATATTTCTGTAGCCAAAAGGACTTTACACCCCTGAGAAAAAACGATAATTTTTACTGTAAACTAGAGTAGCTGATGACTGTATACAACTGAGCTGAGCGTACCAACTACGCAATTGTAATAGCCGGTGCCGAAAACGAATTTTAATGTATAATAAACCAAGTGAAATATTCTAAAGGATTAATAAATGTTCTCAATCTGCAATGCTGTATGTTTGATTCCGTTAATTTAGAATTACGACTAGTAATTATTGAAGTGAAGGCGTTAAAGCGAGACGCAAGCTGGGTAATACTGCAGAGAGCTGTACGCCAATCAGGTGGCGAGGCGGCAACGTTTGCAACGTTTGAATGCGGCAGAGCAGAATACGGTTTACCCGTACACGACTGAGAGCATACGTTTTGACACGTTTAACAACATTTTAAACTTTAATTTAATTTTTACAACACCACATAAACAGTCTTCTTACAAAGTGGCTTCCATCGCGGGGCTTAAACGATAGCGGCCACACGCCACGTAAACGATTATGTTACAAAGTGGCGCGCCAACTAGTAGGGCTAGAATAGGTAAGGAAACATACCCTTAAACTTTACAGATTCTAGCGGCGACTACGGAAATGGAACCGGCAAAACACGAGAAGGAGGCGGAAAAGGAGACAAAGAGATCGGAAAAGGAGATAGAAGAAAAACGAGTCAGCTATGCAGAATGGATGACAGCACTATTTAAAAAGTTTAGCAGAGAGATAGAGTACATCGAAAGGAACACCACTGACCATGAAAGAGCACTAATGAGTCGTGCGGATGCAACGGAACCACCATACGACCAAATGTCATTGGAAGAAATTTATGATGAAGTGTGGAAGCTGGAAAACGGTCCAAACGAAAAAGGCGATAACAAGGTGGAAGGAATGACTAAAGAAGATTGGAAGAGATGGTACAGTAATGCAAAACAAATGGAAAAAGAACGAACGGGAGTATATGCACAAGTGACGGAAGAGTATACACAGGAAGAATATGACCAATGGAGACAATCTATAAGACAACCAGAACATCAGATACAAACAGAAAACGCAGAGCTAAGAGAATGGATAAGGGTTATGTTCGAGCTGTCCAGAGAAGAGATGTGTAATTGGAGGAAGAAACATAATCGAGTAAGAGGGTTCAGTGAACCACCAAATAATAAGAACCTGGAACAACCCAATGTTCAATTAGAAAAAGAAATAGTCAAGGACGTGGAAGAGATATTAACCCCCACCGAACCAACTAAAACGATGAAAGAACCAAATAGAACCACGGAAGAAACGAAGATGGACAGATTGATGGAAATGTTTCAAAGAATGGAGAAGAAAATGGAAGAATGGAGAAAGGAGGACAAACAGGAAAGGGATAACAATTTCAAGAAGCATAGAAAAGAAATGAAGGAAATTATGGATAAGGGTTTCAGAAGGATAGAGGAAACAATGGAGAGGAGTCTCAAGAAATGGAGTGAACCACTGGACGGTACTTCTGAAAGTATTAAAGAAGCAGTGAACAAGGATGGGAAACCGGGAAATAAGAAAATAGAAGATAGTAGGAAGGAAATAAAAACTAAAGAAGACAAAAGCATACTATTACCTACAAATAAAAATAACAGCCACAAGGAGGATATCCAAACTATGAAAGTGAAGAAAGTAAGACAGATACATCCAAGGAAACTAATAAATTCCAGAGAAGAGTTGGAGATGATGAAGAATGGACTGTTTGAGATGTTTAATGTACTAATTAACGACCAGAATGAATTCATGAATTTTAGAAATAACAGAAGGAACTTACTAGAACCTTTAGGAAGGAACCACTACAAAATAGTGGGTAACAGGATAAGAAGGAGAAGACACTTAATGGACATGCATAATCCTATATCAACGATAGCATCTACAATGGAAATAGCATTGACCTATTCGTTGTATAAACAAAACAATGAAATGATTGCGATAGCAATGGAAACCAGTGAGAATTCTATGACAGAACCATTTAAATACAGAATAATAGCAAGAGAATGGACAAGAACAGAAGTCATTATGAAAACGACAGTAATCCGAACGGGAGCAGCTCATATAATCATGGACAATGGTTAAACCAAGTGTGGAGGAACACTGAGAAAATGGGACTGATTTTAAGTAAACCGACCATGCGAACCAATTAATGTATAAATGAGAAGATTAACTTATAAGAAAAATGAATGTATATAACAGGGTCCATTGTATAACAAAATAAATACCCTACCTCATAATGAAAGATAATAAAAGTAATACCTATGTCATAAGTGAAATCACAACTAAAAAGATAAAAGGGACTTATAACCAGTCTTCTTTAAAAAAGTATTATGAACCAGTGTCTGAAAATTAAAGAGAATTTTGTAAGTAACTATTATCAAAATTCAAAAGTAATGTAAGCACAACTTACAATAAGTATTTGATTGGAACCATTATTATTATAAGTGAGAGGGAATTTAGAAGAAAGATAAGCTAAGTTCAAAACAAAGTAAGGCTAAACTTACGACCAAATGTGAAACAAAATGTGTAAACACATGCAAATTTTGAAAATGTATAATGAAATATCATAAAAATTGAGATATAAAATAATTAAATATTACACAAATAATGATGACGCTACATAACATCATTAACAAACCCCATCACAAAAAGGGGATAAATAGAAATTAATGTTTCACAAAGGAAGAAACCAAAACAATCAAATAAAAAATAACACTGGCAGATTAGCTGAGTTATCAATGAAAAAATATAAATGAGTCAAAACCAGCTACAATGTTAATTAAATATCAATGAGCATTAAAGTGATGACAAATAGAATCACTACCATATAGAATAAGCTCTTAAAACAATACAAAATGCCTATTAAATATCGCCACAAGCTTAAAACAAAGGAATCCTAATAAGTTATTAAAATGAAAGGTCATGAGTTGTATGAAAGAAAGAATAATTAATCCCAAAAGTGTTTTATTGTATTAATATTATGTGAGTCGGAAATGAACGACTATTATTATAATTATTATGAATATTATTATGTGATGATTTTATGTTGAGATACGTCCAACATATGTTATTGAGCAGATAGGCAAGGCCTCTGAACTCAAAATGTGTATAAATGGATAGCAGAGTAATAGAGCCACACGTGCCCTCTGACTATTACCAATTTATATGAAGGAGAGAGAAGAAAAATTTTAGGGAAATAGAACATAAAGGGGAATAATAAAGAAAAAAAAAAAATAATACCAATTATTATATTATGAACCATGACTTAATAAAGAATGAATACAGAAGAAGTAGCGATGGAGGAATTCCTGAATCATAACAACTTGATAAAATGAACTATATTGATGATTTCAGAAAAAATCTAATAATCTTTGTTTCGAAATAATCAATTTTGGTGGCGATGCATTATGTAACATGACATGAGGTAGCAAGAATTCAATGGTATTTAATTATAAAATAAACAGCTGAAAATAAGAGTAAAAGGCAAAAAACTTATGAACTTAAAGATCAATAACCCAATAACCCAATAAATGACAAATGACTATTAACCCGACAGACTTGACACAATAGATCGGATAGGAACCAAAGGAAAACCAAGAGACAGTGAAGAAGAAGTTTAAGTATAATCAAGTCATTCCAAAAAAGTGAACAGAATATTGTAAATTTAGTAATGAATTGATGTCTGTAGCATATGAGATGTAGCTAGGACAATAAGATTAATGAAGGGTAATAGTATCACATGTATCTTATTATTTAAAGAATGTAATTGTATAATATAATGTGGGGGGGTTAGAAGCTAACCATACCCCAAACCAATTGTAATAATAATGGCCAAAGGCTATAAACAATACTTTGAGCCCAAAACAAAAGCAATATTAGAATGATGACCAAAAGTGATCAGTGTGATTTGGAGGTAAATAGTTATAAATGACCATAATCACACAGTGATGTAAAGTAATCAGACAACCATGAATAAGCGTGAATAAGCCCAAAAGTGTGTGTGTAAAACTAAATAAGTAGTGAAAGTGATAGGTATAAAAGAATGAAACAAAGTGAGCAGGGTAGTAATGATAGAAACTTTCTAATGAAAGAAAAGTGTAGTGAGAGTGTAGAACTAAATATTATGTAAGCTAACTATGTTAAACAGATAAACAATTTGTGATAAACTGTGCACTAGTAGGTAAGATTGAACTAATTGTAATATTGTTAATTTAGGTAATAAGATATCAAGATTATATATTAAGGTAAGAGTTAAGGTATCAGAGTGTAGCAAATTAAGAAGGACTAACACTGTGTTTAAGTGAAGGGAACAGTAGATAGGACATAGTATACAAGGAACAGTTTGTCAATAGTATTATAAGAGTTTCTTTAAGTAAGTATTAAGGATTTTATTTGTGTTCAGAAAATCATAGCATAGAGTAAATTGTAGGATAAGCAGATAACAGCAATTAAAAGTTATTTCAGGGTAGAACCTGAAAAGAAATGTTTAATAGTAAGAATTAGAGTTAGGGATACTGATGTTTATTGTTTGTTTTGTTTGTAAATTATATTAGAGCTACCAGAAATGTTAGTAAGAAATGTTAAATGGTAGTAGAATGGAATCTAGGCTCTAAGCCAAACTGTTGAACATAAATTTATTAATTTGAGAACAAATAATAATCCAAAGTTAAGGCAGAACGTGCCAAATGATTAAACCATGTAAGTGGGTATTCATAGTACCAAAATATGTGGTTAACAACTAATTTTGAATAAATTATATGTAAGATATAAAATTGGGAAAATAGTAAAAATGTAATTAGCTATCCAAAAGTAGGCATGAGGGGTATCAAAATGTTCATCATAAAAATTTAGGAAGAATGGTACTAATGTGATGACCATAGATATTAGAACAAAGTAGTAATCTTCAGTTAAAGATATTTTGGTAAAAAATTGACGAAAAAAGACGATAAATCTTAACAATAACCTGAGTTAATAACCAATGAAAAATTAGCATAATTTCTTAAGTAACCATAGCAACAAGAAAAATAACGCCAAAAAACCGTTAGATTTTCAGTAAGTCATTATTAACCAACGCCAGAGGGTGGACCGAGTAGCTCTCGTATTAACATTAAATTATTATTCTTCAAACAATTTCAAAACCATTTAAAACTAATAGAAGACTAGTACAACAGTACAGGGAATCCTGAACGTAAAATTTATTTATAAAAAATTAATTTAACAAACCGTAGTGATCCAAAGAAGACGAAGCGACGCCGTAACGAAGAAAGACGACACGGACACTATATGAAGATCAGTAGAACCTCCTAAAAGAAGAAGATGACACCAACTGAAGAATTACGAGGCCTGAAGTAGCAAAGAAAACCAGCCGAGACGAGGGAAATAGACGACAGGAATTATCCATAGTAGAAGACGACAGCCCAGGAGTTATCTATCGAAGAAGACGACACCAGGATCTTCAGCAACAAGTAACTGATGAGTATAAACATTATCCCTTAAAGCGTATTCACAAATTTTGGTCTGAATTAAATATAACTATTTCAAAATCACTGATCACTATTCCGAGTCAAAATAAATGCTGACTTAAATTCACTGTATAACTATAACAAATTAACGATTATTAAGAAAGTAAATTATGATAAATAATTAACGAATCTTCTAATAACGAACTGCTGGCAAATGAACATAACCATAAATTGCTTCACAAATTTTCATTGGTGATTACTTAGTCAAATGTAAAGAGATATCGATTTATTTATGTAATTAGATGTAAGAATTATTATAACTTTGTGTGTGTTAGCCGTAAACATATATTTCTGTAGCCAAAAGGACTTTACACCCCTGAGAAAAAACGATAATTTTTACTGTAAACTAGAGTAGCTGATGACTGTATACAACTGAGCTGAGCGTACCAACTACGCAATTGTAATAGCCGGTGCCGAAAACGAATTTTAATGTATAATAAACCAAGTGAAATATTCTAAAGGATTAATAAATGTTCTCAATCTGCAATGCTGTATGTTTGATTCCGTTAATTTAGAATTACGACTAGTAATTATTGAAGTGAAGGCGTTAAAGCGAGACGCAAGCTGGGTAATACTGCAGAGAGCTGTACGCCAATCAGGTGGCGAGGCGGCAACGTTTGCAACGTTTGAATGCGGCAGAGCAGAATACGGTTTACCCGTACACGACTGAGAGCATACGTTTTGACACGTTTAACAACATTTTAAACTTTAATTTAATTTTTACAACACCACATAAACAGTCTTCTTACAAAGTGGCTTCCATCGCGGGGCTTAAACGATAGCGGCCACACGCCACGTAAACGATTATGTTACAATATTTGGATGTTATAGGGATCATGACTCCCTCCTTCTTCTCATTATTATGTTTAACCATCTGGCAGATGTGACATGCCTGTATGGATTTTTGTACTTTTCTAGTTATATTTTTTATGTACACTTGTTCTTCCAGGGCTTTGACGATTTTCATGGCTCCCATGTGTCCATATCGTTCATGGTAATCCAATATCAATTTGTTTTCCACAGCGGTGGGAATTACTAGTTTCCAGTTTATTTGTTTAGGGGTGACCTTAATAAATAATTGATCATCATGTATACAGTAATATTTAGTAATAACTTCATCAGCATTTTGTATCTTCTGGCGTATGTTTATTAATTTGGGATCCGACTTTTGGTGTTGATTAATTTTATTTATAATAATCTCCAAACCCTTCCGACTCTTAATGACATGGTACACCTTCGCAATCTCTTCCTTTTCTCCTTCGAATGATTGATCTTGTATGTTTATTCGGGACAAGATATCGGCTGCTATATTCTTTCTTCCAGGTATATATTCCCAATCAATACAATACTCTTGCAATGCAAGAACCCATCTAGTTAGCCGGCCATGACTAAGTTTACATCTTTTTAGAAATGAAATTGATTTATGGTCACTTCTTACGGTCACTGGGTATCCGAGTATATAAGTTCTAAATTTATTGCATGCGTACACTACGCTTAGCAGCTCCTTCTCGGTAATGTTGTAATTGCGTTCGCAGCTGTTAAGCACTCTGCTGGCGAAGCTGATTACCATATGATGTCCTTCTTTATCTTCTTGATATAGGGTAGCTCCTAAGCTAACATTGCTCGCATCACAATTTAAATAAAAGCGTTTGTTAAAATCAGGGTGGTACAACATAACTGTTTCTAAAAATTTGTTCTTGATTAATTGCAGAATTTTATCTTGTTCTGGTCCCCATGCCCACTTGTCTTTGGATGATAATTGTTTCTGAAACTTGGCAGTTACTTCTGAATAGTTATCTTGGAATTTTCGGTAATAGTTGCAAATTCCAAGAAAGGATTGTAGCTGTTTTCTATTTTTTGGAGTAGGGAACAGTTGAATTGCTTCTACTTTTTCTGTTGAAGGTGTGATACCCTCCTCAGACAAATTAAAACCTAAAAACTTTACTTGATTGGCGATAAATTTAGATTTATTCAGCTTGAGTGTTATGTTGTTTTCAGATAATTTTCTTAGTACCTGTTCCACCCGCTCGCAATGTTCATCCCAATGTGAAGAAGTTATAAGTAAATCATCTACATAGACCGTAGTGAACTGCAGTGTTTCTTGTCCCAATACTTGGTCCATACATTTCACAAATATTGCAACCGAATTAATTAGTCCGAAAGGTAGCCTTTTAAATTGATAGTTCCTTCCGTCAAAAAGGAACACCATGTATTTTCTACTATCTGGGTGTAGTTCGACCTGCCAGTACCCGCATACCGTATCCCAAGTGCTGATGTATTTAATACCGTGGAATTTCTTTAAAATTTCTTCTATTTCCCCTGGTGAAGTCCTATCATTGATGATCATTTTATTTATTTCCCTAGCGTCCAGGCAAATTCTCACCTTTCCGTTCTTTTTCGGGACTGCCACTATGGGACTGGTATATGGTGATTGACTATATTCTATTATGTCATCTTGAATCATACGATTAATCTCGTTCCGGACCTCATTTTTTATGGAATAAGCAATTGGGTGTGACTTTCTGCGAAAGTTCACTGGTTCTTTAAAATTTATTACACACTGATATCCTTTTACTTTACCTGGAGCATTGGAGAATACATGTTTGTATTTATTATATATTTGAATTAAATTTTCGGCCTGTATCTTACTTATTTGTCTATAAGTTTTTTCCCTTTGGAATTCTCGGATCTCTTCTAACTTACTCTGCCACAGTTCGGGATCATCGTCCTCATATTGAATGACTTCTGGTATTTTATTTTTCTTACAAAAATAGCTTTTTATGGTGCTAGACATCTGGTGTTAACTGGAACGGTTCTATTAGTGTCAATTAATTCGGCTGTCCATAATCCTTCTTCGGATGTTAAAGATATTATACCTTTATGCAAGTCAATTACTGCGGAATGCTGGCGCAATACATCGCATCCAATCAATACATTGAACGGTAGTCCCGTTGCGACCAAGAATCCTATTGGTAGGGTCATATTATTATTGGTAAGATCGAGCGATACTTGTTTTTTAACTGTTTTATTTTGTCTCCCAGTGGCTCCGATAATTATCACATTATTGACAGGTAAGGTCGGTATGGGTAACTGGACTTCTCGCTGGATTTTTTCAAGTTCAGTACTGTCTATCAATAATATGTTAGATCCAGTATCTATCATTATGGTAGATTTTACCCCATTTAATTTTGCCGTTACATATATGATTTCGTTATTACTATTACTGTTTACATGTTTCTTATCCTCTTCCAATAAATCTTCCCTGATATTCTTTAAATAGTGGTTATTAATTATGGTTATTGTACGATTACTCTTAATTTTGTTTATAAGTCGTTGTTCCCCAAGATTACGGTTCAGTGAAGGGTATTCATTAATTTTCACTGCCTCTATTAGTTTAAATGAGGGCTTACCCCCTCTTCTCTATTTTCATTCTGATTACTGTGTTGATTTTGTACGGTTTCAGTGCGATCCTCCGTATTAGGTTCCGCTATCCTATAATTTCCTTCAGGTGGATAGTTGACTTCACGCCGGGACTGGTCATAATGGTTGTCATATCGGTGACTCCTTGGGTAATACCGTCGCTGATTACCTTGAGGCTTGGAGTAGATATAATTGACGTTATGCCTATAATTATTGGGTCTTCTGTCCCCATCTCCTCTATTATTGCGACTATCGCGATAATTATAATTATTATTGCCACGATAATTATAGTTCCTGGAATTATTATTCGCGTGCTCATTTTGGTTTCTATTGGCATTAACGTTATGCGCAGGTCGATTGTGATCATTATTATGAGAATTGGTTGGTGGCGCGTTATTATTATACTTCTGATATTTATAATTTAACATTCTATTTCTTTGGTATTGGTTCTCATGCTCATAATTCTCCAAGAATTTGGCCATGGCTGGAATCGTTTTGATTTGACTACACATAAGTGCATTTTTTATCCCTTCCTCGTAATGGTAGGATAGTTGTATCACCAAACATTCTTCGGGAATTCTGGGCTCTAAGTTCCGCGCCATACATACTTTTCCTAGAAAGTATGAAGTAGGAGACTGGCCTATGTTTGTTTCGTATCGACCGTTACTCAAATTATTCCTAATCATGTTCTGGGTCGATTCAGACCAATACTTCTCTTTAAACTGTTTTTTGAACTCAGTCATGTCCAGTATATCCGGGCGCACCGCTGTCCACCAATTATCATAAGTATCTTTAAACGTTTCATCAATCATACTGCGTATAATACTCCAGCGATTTTCTCTATTTCTTGCGATCACCTCTTCCAATCTCTTTAAAAATTCCATCGGGTTGCGCTTGTAATTACGAAAATTAATCGATTCCCGGTTCTCGTGGTTATTTGTATGACTATGTTGACATGTCCTATCCCGCCATGAATCTACTTCTTCTTGTAATTGTAATTCACGTCTACTAATTTCCTCTATTTTATTTTTACTGGTATTAATTTGACCTTCCATACTGTTTAAATTGCCATAGACTCTTTCGAGTCGTTCACCCATGTCTGTCTGTATTTGCGTAATCCCTTTCTTATTCTCTTCCCGTACCTGATGTACTTCATTTTTAATTTGCTCATATTTTCCGACAGTTTCCTGTTGGATTTCTTCAACCAATGTTTTACTCTCCATTTTTACGTCATTAATTTTTATTTTGTAGTTCTTCACGAACCTGTACTATTGTTTCGTTAGTTTTTTCTAACACTTCATTTGTTTTGGCTATTTCTAATTTTCTTTCCTCATTATTTTGGTCCACCTTCTGGTTAACTGTCACATGAAGATTCTCAATTTTTTCATTAATCTGCCTTAAATTCTCTTCATGTATTTGTACGATGTCTTCCTTCATTTGTTTTAAACCCTCATCATTCCTATCTAACCTTTCGTGAATTTGGTTTAATCTTTCGTTCATTTGTTTTGAGGTTTCTTTAATTTCCTCATTTGTTTTCCTTGAGTTTTCTTCCTGTTTCCTAAAATTCTCCTTATTTTCTTCATTTATTTTCCTTAGATTTTCGTTAGTTAGTCTGTTCTGTTCTGCCATAAAATTCATCAATTCCTGCCAACTTGGTATTTCTGTGACTCCCGCTTTATCTATTTGGTCCCCTTGGGCATCTTCTTCCATTACTCCCTTTTCCTTGTCCATAATAATTTCAGTTTCCGATATTTCGTCTGTCTGTTGTTCCATTTCACTATCTGTTATTAGTTCTATTTTCTGTTCTTGTTCATCTATTTCCTTCTCCGTTTCTCCTGCCCTAATCCTTGATCTACCTCTGGTATGCATGTTTATTCTCCCACAGTTGCCTGCTCTGGTTAAGTAATATTAGTATAGTTATATAGTTACTTAACTTAAGCCCTACACTGGTTGAGCGCCAATTTGTAATTATTCTCTCGGCTCTTACGTTGTCTCTTACGGTCGCGGGATTCTCGTTATTTCCGCCCCAACGTTGCCAGCGTCAATTTGTAATTACTCTCTCTCGCGTCACCTAATTAGGTCCCGCGTTATGAGCGTCAATTTATAATGCAATGGTTTCCTCTCCTTACAGCCTCTCTGTTGGACTGACCAATTTGTTATATATCGGATACGTATGGTTTGAACCCCACTGTTGGGTTCGTCAATTTGTTACTACAACTATGCCAATGTGTTTTGAATTATTTTAATTATGTAAATATCTTAGATATTTGGAGTTGTGGGATATATTGATGTGATTAATTAATATTAACTTAGCTCTCTAAGAAATATCAGTGTTAGTGTACCTGAAACTTAAACAATTAATGCGTTATTCTATAATTTCATCCAACCCTATTATACCTTGAAGAGAATTATGTCTAATTTTGTATTTTTACGCTCTCTCTTTGGTGTCAGATAATTCTGCTATAAGCGCTGTAGTATCGGCTCAACGAAACTTATAGGTTATTTCAATGTTTATGTTAACCTATTATTCTATACTTATTCAGTTACTTTTTTATTCCCAGCTCATTAAACCATACTCCAAATAACAAGATTTTGCAAATATATAAAGGTTCTTTATTTGTTTACTTCTTTAACATTGAATAAGATATGTTCTAATTAACATATGCTTGGGCTATAGATTGCATGAATCAATTGTTGATTATTCTGATCCTTTATTTAAATTTAGTTATATAGTGTGTTTTAATTTGTAATTAATTTAATTCAGGGTGTGAAGGTTCTTGTAACTGTGGGGAAGATTAAAAATACATAGATAAGAATGCAAGATTTACAAATTTGAAGTGTTGTGTAGTTAGTATGATTAATATAATAATAATTTACCAGACTAGAACGAAGCAAATGGTGTAGGCGGTTGATTGATAAATTTACTGTTCTGGACAATTATGCCGTACGATTTTCTTTCTTCGGTTTAATAAAATGGAATTCTTGTCCTGTCCACTTCGGAATTACAGCTCTCTGGATTGGTTTACAGCCCGATTGATGCTTCTTCTGCAACGCCAGGATCCAAATACGTTCTTCTCTCGGTTGAAGCAATTAGTGTTGTTCCGTGTATTTGAAAGGTTATAACTTCTGGTGTAGTGAATATTATTAATTGTGATACTGTTAATTCTTTCTATTTGGTTTAATATATCATCAATTCCATTCGGATATGGGACAGTTCAAGTCCTTCCTTGTAGAATCCAGTTATTTATTCTCTATTGTTATTTCATTCTGTAGTATTATTTGGATAAACTGTCCTGGTAAGAGTCATAAATATTGTCATTAGGATTTTGTGTTTTATAATAGTGTCTGATAATTTAGAATATTCCGATTAAATAGATAATTCTTGGGTTTTTTAATCTCATCACATTCAGATCATCAAAGCAATTATTGTCAAATCAACAACTTCCTCTTTTTTTGTCGTCCCTAGCAACACATGACTTCTTCCTTCCACATGTTTTGAATATAGTGTTTATTTCATATATTTTTTGTCTATTCCTTATCAATTTGCTATCCTATCGGAATGTAACTTTACCAATAGTTGGTTTATTATTTTCTACACATATTCTGCTGGTTTTTTGATATAAGCCGTTTTTTTTTTCCTTTTTTATATTTAATCCACTTTCGATATTATATGTTATTAATCGATATCATGGCATTATGGTATTATCATAATTTGTATAAATTTTATTATATATCATTATTAATTTAATGTTTTTCTAACTCTTCAAATCGTATTCATTAATTATTATCAATTGATGTACCTAACCTTTATGTTATGAGTGGTTATATAGTGGTTTTGGCTGTTAGGCCTTTTATTGTAAACGGATCTACCTGTGTTTATAACTGGTACACATCTATAGCCCCTTTTACATAAATTCATACATATAATCAAATCTTAACTATTAACATTTACATAAACAATTATTTTTTCCATATCTAATAACAATTTTATCTTGACCTATGGATCACATATAAGAAAATTCAAATCTATTAACGTTAATTAGCTGCTTCACACTTCATTCTACAACAGTCATTGAATAATACATCTTGTTTCATTATCTTTCATTAACTCAACACATATTTGGTATAACATAACATAAACTTTATCATAACATTTGTTGTCACAAAATAATACCTCTTAACTCAAAATTCTTATTTGCTATTAGTAAATTATTGTTTCATTTTTTGTCTGCTTTTCACTAAACATATATCATCAACTATTGTCTAACTTACAGGTTCGGTTATTCTTGTTAATATTACCTTGCATCCTTATTTACCTTTATCTATGATTATAAATGTAATTATTAGATCTTTGTTCTATCATGGGGTTAGACATTGACTTGTTTATTATTCTGTGAACCTTGTTTTTATGTAACATGAATGCTAGCATTTCTGTTGCGTTACAATATATATATATATATATATATATATATATATATATTGTAACGTAGCGGTTTTTGTAGAGGTTTTAGCGAAAACTTTGTATGTGGCCTATTGGGTGTTCGTCTTATTTAATTAAGCCCCAATGTTGTAAACGCCAATTTGTAACGTTCTGCTTTTCTTTAGAGGTGTTAATGTTTCCGCCTCTCCGCAGTCGCCACTTATGAATTATAATGACCGAAGTTTAAAACTAATTTAGTTGGTAATGTTACTCAATCTAAACCGAAATCGAGAGTGTGTGATTTGGGGCAAGTAGAGAAGTTGTTCAGCCTTATATTGAAGAGAGAGTAAGTACCAATTGTTTACATTTGGTTTATACGATTTCTGAAATTTTTTCAAATTTGTTCGCCGTGCATTAAATCAGCTGATCGTGAGACAAGTCTCCACGCATAGTTCAACCCGATTACACTATGGCAAAGTATGACCCGATGGGTCGATCTCTTCTATTTTTATGCTGAAATCTATTACAACTACCCACTACAAAAAACATAACACATTTTTATTATTCAATATCAATTTTTCCATAATATTTATTATTTATATTATTGGTTTTTTTCTCTGCCGCCCAGATACAAATATCACAATCGATCTCTCCTTAATTAAAACATAATATCGACTTCATCGAGTAAACATGGAATTGTCAAAAGAAAAAAAACATATATGGTTTTGTTACCAAATTTTATACTATTTTTAAAACATCAATCAATATATAATTCTTAATATTTCCCCAGGGTTAAGGGTAAGTTCTTTTTGTTATAAGATGGTCAGAAATGGATAATAATACTACGCTTTACAAATACCGAAAAATATTAAAAATTTTGTTTATCTTCCGTTTAGTATGTAGTTCAAGAAATGTCCGTAAGAGAGCAGCGTGTGTTTGTTTACTTTAGAACATGTGATTAATTTTGACTAGTTTTTTGTTCTATACCACCATTCGGAATGCGTTTTCTTCGTTAACTATTAAACGAAATGTTTATATTACCTCTCTTCTTATAGTTCTTACTGGAATGAAGCCTTTTCTCTAGTGATGTCAGTCTTGGGTTGTAATTTCATTACCGTCTGGCCCATATTATATCGTCAACTTGCAACATAGCGAAACTAGGCCGAATCATCAGAATGGTTTTCTTTCACTTTTTATTATGGAGTATAACCATTTAATTTTTATAAATAAGGTAGGATTATATAATGTTCATATTGCTTTTTACTTCCATATTCCTTAAGGAATGGAAGTATGGTGATGGCAAAAAAAATCGTGTTCGAGATTATTGCAGATTCTGATTCTACTACACTCAAAACAAGAAAAAAAGTCGTTTTCCGAAAAGTGTCTCTGTGTGTGTCTGTGTGTCTGTCTGTCTGTCTGTGTGTCTGTCTGTAGATTTTTTTTCTATGGCAAACGATAACTGCCGCAAATTCAAACAGAATCAAATAATTTTTTGCATACAGCCCTGATTTGTAGAGTACTCGCGACCTATTGTTTTTGGTGAAGATCGGTTGAGGGAAAGGGGTAGTTTACCTGCAACGGTTTTTTTTTATCAAGGGAAATTTTTTTTTTTGGCAAACGATAACAGCCGCAAATTCAAACAGAATCAAATAATTTTTCGCATACAGCCCTGAACTGTAGAGTTCTCAAGACCTATTGTTTTTGGTGAAGATCGGTTAAGGGAAAGGGGTAGTTTACCTGTAACGTTTTATGTTTTAACAAGGGTATTTCCTATGGCAAACGATAACAGCCGCAAATTCAAACAGAATCAAAAGATTATTTGCATACAGCCCTAAATTGTAGAGTTCTCAAGACCTATTGTTTTTGGTGAAGATTGGTTAAGGGAAAAGGGTAGTTTACCTACAACGTTTTTTTAACAAGGGTATTTCCTATGGCAAACGATAACAGCCGCAAGTTCAAACAGAATCAAATAATTTTCTGCATACAGCCCTAATTTGTAGAGTACTCAAGACCTATTGTTTTTGGTGAAGATCGGTTGAGGGGAAGGGGTAGTTTACCTGCAACGTTTTTTTTTCTATGGCAAACGATAACTGCCGCAAATTCAAACAGAATCAAATAATTTTTTGCCTAGATCCCTGAATTGTAGAGGTCTCAAGGACTTTCGATTTTGGTGAAGATCGGTTAAGGGGAAGGGGTAGTTTACCAGCAACCTTTTACGTTTTAACAAGAGTAAAGTACTTGAAAATTTATTTAAACTTTTTGAAACAATGGTAATTGTTGAAAATAAAATAATTTTGTTGCCAGGTAACAAAAATAAAGTCATTTTGATTATAAAATATAAATATTTACAAGAAAAGAATTTTCAGTTTTCAAAATTTAAATATATTTTTATAAAACAATTGGTTCTTCATTGAGGTGGGGACTTGACGACAGTGACAGGGCTTTCCACCAAATTCAGCAGAGTGACAGGTAGGCCCAACTCTGATTGGCTCCTCAGATTTCCCCAGCGTTAGTAGGTTCTATGAAAATATTTTATTTCAAAAATGATTTTAAATATAAATCTTAGATATGTTTTATAAATCTCATGTTTTATGTTTTAACATGGGTAATTTTTTATATGACGAACCATAACTGCCGTAAATTCAAACAGAATTAAATAACTTTTTACATATGTGCCTGAGCTATAGGGAACTCAATGTCTGTTGATTTTGGTGAAGATCGGTTACGGGGAAAGGGCAGTTTACCTGAAACATTTTTTGTTGTAACATGAGTAAAGTACTTAATTTTGATAAAGTATCCTGATAAGATCTTAATAATCCACTGTAGAAACGTAGATGAAATATCTATAAATGAAGAGGCTAGTTGAACGGGCTGGGGTAATTTTCTATAAATCAAAATTATAGTTGAAGGGGGAGGGGATAATTTTTTTTTATATGTGTACTACGTTATTGGCAACAAAGAAGTATTTTTTTGTTAAAATTCCTTCCCTGGCTGTTTGGCTGAAAATGATTTTAAATATAAATCTTAGAATATGGAAGTCATGTATGGTTCTCCATACCGATTTTTAATTTTGTACTAATTTTGCACTTCTCCAAAGTTTCAAAAAGGATATTTTAATAGAATTGTGGTAGCATCATTTTGTCAACTCGCCAGGTTTAATTTCCAAATTCGATTATTAACAATACTTGTTATTTTAGTCACTCTTAGTAACCCATAATTTTTTTAGTATACAGGCAGTTTGTAATTATTATAAATTTATATTTTATTTACCGAAAAATAATTCTTTTTAATTCCGGTTTCTTTCCCAATTTGGTTTACATAATAGGTTTCTGTTCATTTTCTTATGACCTTATATATAAGTATTTAATATTTTTATTATCTTTAAATGAATTTATATATTATTTATTAGTCTCTCATAGTATTCCTACACTGCACTACTTCCTTCTGCCATTTCCCTCATACAGTATTATTTTAATTTTTTATTACCATTTGATATTTAAATCTTTTATGTTTTTTAAAATGAACCCTGGGTTATCTTATATTATAACACAAATATTTGAAAAAATATAAAATTAACTTAGGTATTACAATTGGTTGTCTATACAACATAAACATTACAATAAATTAACAAAATACATAATCGGTTAGTAGCATTGTAATCTACTATCATCGTTTATAATTCTCCCACCTACAACATAATTCTGTAAGAAGTTACCTTCACTTTCACTTTTTACCTCAATGGGTACACTATAACTCACTTAGCACTGTATATCACTCGAATTGTTTATAATGTTTAGTGATATAATTTAATTTAGAGCTAGTTATAGGTTACCCATTTCTGACCTTTATGTTCTTACATGATTTAATTTATTGGGACCGGGTTATGTAACGTTACAATATATATATGTATATATAGTTATATATATATATATAGTTAAACAAGTTGAAAATGTTTAAGGTTAGTAATAGCGGTAATTATTATAATAATAGACAATTCGGGCATAATAACAAATTTTCTAACCATATATTTTATCAACGTTTTATGAATTTGACCAACGTAACCTTTAATAGTTTTGAAACTAAACTGATCGAAAAGGGTTTCAAATATAATATACAACCGTCAAATTATAAAAAGGAGTTTGAAATTTTAGGTGTGGATTGTGAGTTAGCTTGTAATAAGTACAATAAATTTCATGAAAATTCCGAATCAATACCATTGAACAAATACATTGTAGCGGATAAATTAACTTCTCTTTATGCTAAACAAATTAAGACTCTACCATTAACAATAAAAATAGACTAGCTATCAATTCAATTAAGAGAAAATCTGTAGTTAATAATATAATATTTACCCGCGCTGACAAGGGCAATACTGTTATTGCTATCGACAAAGGCGAATATGTAAACAAGACACTTGAATGTTTGAACTCTTTTGAACCCATTGATATTAACCCGACTTTTAAATTTCAAATAGATGTTAAACAGGCTATAAAGAATTGTTCTTTCTTTGATAATCGAGATTTGGATTTTTTATCGGTAATGAATCCTCAGCCACCAAAGCTTTACTCTTTAATTAAATTGCATAAGGATAACCATCCAATTAGACCAGTGGTATCATATGTAACTGCTCCTTCTGTTAAATTATCTAAAAGACTAATTAAGATTATACAAACACAATGCAAATTTCAATCAACACATAGTATTAAAAATTCACTAGACTTAATTAACAGAATTAAAGATTCACATATCCCAAACAATGCTGTTTTATTATCATTTGATGTGAAAAATTTGTTTCCGAGTATTCCACCGACTGATGTAATAGATATTGTAGAAAAATTATTAATTGAAAATTGTAATAACCCCTTTATGAGAGAGGATATCTTGAATTTACTGAAGGTTTGCCTTAATCAAAACTACTTTGAATTTAATGGAAAGATCTATATTGGCAAAGAAGGGCTTGCAATGGGAAATCCACTTAGCCCTTTGGCAGCTGAAATCTTTATGGACTACATAGAAACTAAAATTAGAGCACACCCTTATTTCAAATTGTTTATTTTTTGGTATAGATATGTGGACGATATTTTAGCAATTTTTCTAGGTACACGTAGACAATTACAGATCTTTCTTAATTTTATTAACAATTTACACAAAAATATTAGCTTTACCTTAGAATTAGAAGATAACAATAGTATCAATTTTTTAGACCTTACAATAACAAAATGCAATAATAAATTAGACTTCGGTATTTTTCATAAGCCTACACATACAGATATGACAATACACATTACTTCCACACATCCATACATCCATAAATTGGCTGCTTTTCACAGTTTTATCCACAGACTAGTTAGTATTCCGTTATCAGACTCAAATTTCCAATCAGAACTTAACATTATTAAACAAATAGCTGTCAACAATGGTTACCAACCTAGTCTCATAGATCACTTGTTAAACAAAAAATTTTATTCACAAGCTTTAAAACTAGTTTACCCTCCCTCAACACAGATTAAAAGATATCACACTCTCACTTACATAGGTTCTGCTTCTGATAATATTGGTAAATATTTCACACAAAGGAATGTAAATATAGCTTTTAAGACGCAGTCTTCTTTGGGAAAATATACTAAAAATAATAAGAGTAAAACAGATAAACTGCAAAAGTCTGGTGTATACAAATTATCCTGTGGGTCTTGTAATAAAGTGTATATCGGACAGACAGGTAGATCTTTCGAAAAAAGAATGTATGGTCACAATTATAGTTTTAGATATAATGATGGCAAATCAAATTATGCAAATCACTTGTTAGAAAAAGACCATAGATATAATGACAATTTTGAAATTTTACATTTATCTGATAAAGGTCCAAAGCTTGATTTATTAGAAACCCTTGAAATTAATAAACACAAATATTTAAATGTATTATTAAATGATCAGTTAGATCTAAATAGCTCGCCTCTGCTTAATTTGTATAAATAGACTTGGTATATGTTATGTTATATGTTTGTGTAATGTGTATAAGTCTTATTGACACGAGATTACTATCGCTCTCTATACAACAGCACTTGTATTATATTTTATATTCTGTATTGTTTGTACGAAAATTAGTCAGCTTACACCATCTGATGAAGGCACTGTGCTGCCGAAACAGCTGTCATGGATTTATAATTTTAATAAATTGACGAGTGGAAATCACTAAAACTATTTTATGGTTTTATTTTTTACTATAATTTACTATAATTTACAATGGATTTTCACCAAGTAAAGGCATCAAGCATTAATTATTTGGTTTGTCTTCTGTCTCGGTCTCTTCACAAACCTGCTCACAAGATTCGTCTTCATTTGTCATAGACAAATTGCACTGAACCAATTTCCTGTCACAAAGCCTTCGAGCACAAAGCATCGCGGTTGACACATGACCGTTAGCTATGTGCTCTTCGTTGGTGCACACTTCAACAACTTCCGGTTTCCAGTCGGTGCAAAGGTTTCTTTCTATGGGCGTAGGAATTTCTGGAAGCTTGTATGTCCAGATAAGAATATTTCGCTACGTACAATGTTATTAGTAATAGGTTACTTGTATTTATGTTGTGTGCACTTGAATTACACAGCCCGTTGGAAGTGTCAACTTGTAAATAGATAAATAATGTAGCGACTAACTCGCACTGGAGTTGTCGATGTGTAATTATTAATGTGTATGTTGAACGGCGTATGGTTTTGTAAATTGCCGCTTGCTCCCACTATACCGCACGCTTCCGTGACGTCACTCACCGTTGCCAATTGTCGTGTCTGCTGCAATCTGTGGATTTTATTTCCTAAATGTAACAGCAATAATAACGACACACAAATACCATCAAACATGTATCCTTATAAGAATCCTTTATTCGGAAAAAAACACTGGTTAACTGTTTTAATAAATTTGAACAGGATAATCGCAATTGTAGCGCAAATTATAATTCTTCTCTTTACCAGTTGGCAGCAGTAGCCAAACATTCAGTATTTCTTCCAGACCAAAACAATGCTCTTGTTAACGTTTTTAATAAAAATATAAATTATCTCAGGGCGTATATGGTTCGGGGATTACAAATAAACAAAATATTACTCTATAAATCAAAATACAAGTTTTACAATTAAAGGATATCACAATGTTAAAGTGTAACGTGCACACAGGCAGTTGTATAATGGTTATCAGTTTTAAAAGGTTATGTCCAGTTCAGGCTTTAATAATTATTATGTGAATTAAAAGTTCTTGTTGTGTTTGAAAAGGTGTTAATCTTATATAGTGTTATTAGTAATTGTTCTTAGTGTTTGTGTTATATGGTGTCTGTAGTTTAGTTGATTATTACTTAAAGGTCGTGTATACAAATGTGGGTGTAGAAGTACAATATAATAATATGTCAAAATCACCAAATCCTCTTCTTGTATTCTTCCTGGTTGAAGATAGGGCCCACGTACACGTCAGATCTTCTTCCTCGGCCTACGTCCACTTCAGATCTTCTTCCTGGTTCTTGTATCTTCTATTCCATGTAATGGGTATTCTTCTGTTATTGCAAAAAGTTCGTGTAGTGTACCTCTAACTGTATTTATCTGTTTGTATAGTTTTTTCACAATTTATATTATATAATGCAGGACGTTTTAAAAACGCGTCTATCCGCTAAGATCGTTGTCAAAGAAGTCTCATTTTATTTATCCGAAATTTCTGGTTGCTAAGGGTAAACTTGGAATCTGGTTGGCTAATTCGGATATACATTGTCATATACTTTCATTATTTCAAAGTCTAAAATTTGTTCAAAATCTTTGAATTAACATAACTTTTCTATACTGAATGGGAATTTAAAACCATTATCAGCATTATTTTGATCTTCACATTTGTCACATTTAGACACTAAACATGCCTACTTTTACTTAAGAACTATAGACGTTACAATTTTGTCATTGGAAATTTTCTTAAATAACTTGATATGTATTATTTTGTTTCTATATTCCTTGTATACATCATTACCTATAAATACATCAACCCTTTCACATTTGTTTTACAAAGTTTCTAACATTATTATTCAAAGTTTACCAAAGTTGGTTTCACCTGGCCTATGTACTTGTATTATTTTCATCACCATGTTTTAAAATCTTTAACAATTAAATTAACTTTTAACACTCATCAAAATTGTTTAACATATAACGTTATTTTAACAACACAAAAGATATATTATTCTAATAGTTAAATTCATGCCCACATGGCTATGATTTTACCAAATCCTTGCACAAATAACTGTTTTTTACTCAAACTGTATAAGTGTTTGACACTTAACAAAACATCTTTATATAGTCCATTCTGCTTTGTCAATCAATTTACCATGGTTTAACACCAGTTCTATGGTTATATTTGTTAACACAACATAAAAAATTGGAATTAATATCATTAAATTGACATTCCTTTAAACTAACTGTATCACCTGCTACATACAAAAAACACAACACAAATACTATGATATAAAACACTGTGCTAAAACATAAAATATGCACATTTTACAAAACAAATTCTACACTAATTAATTGGTCTTTTGTCAGTTAATTTATGAATTACTCTGACACTGTCTATGTTACATTTACTGTTTATATGAGTTTCAACATCTGTATACTTACTGATGTCTGACTTACAAAAATTACAATAAAGTGAACACTGTTGCTCCACCTCAACACACAGTTCTAATAATCTTGTTACATTTACTGTTTATATGGGTTTCACTCTTGTTATCAATGTTATTGTGACCAAGTTATAATTTGTTGTTTACCGGACAATCTTATGAACGCTATATGTGACAATTATTTGTATGGTTCAAGTATCTATCATCAGGTGTATTTATATTTTCGTTACATCAATTAACTTAATTATTTACTAATATTTCTTTTACATAATGTTACATGTTTGGGCCTATTATCCCTCAATTTGTATTTTGATTATCTAGATATTATGTAACTCTACGAATTACTTACAAAATTATAATTCTCTTACCTTAGGGTTTTATTCCAAAGTCTTTCAGACGAAAACAGCTGCAGACAGGATTATTTGTTTGAGTTACGAATAATTACGCTAACACATGTTATGTAATGAATGGCGCTTATTTATTTTTCTTTAATTAATTTCCCTCTTTACTCTCTGTAGAACAACAGTTTACACACAAAAATCGCTTAATTACTTATTACATGAAAGTGATATAAAAAAGTTACTACAATGGTCTTTGCATCATCCCCTTACAACAGCAAGATAATGCAAAAAATTTTACAATTAATTAATTTACTCAATCTATGAACCAGTATTTTACTTTGTAGGTACGTACCCCAAACTTACGCTCTCACTCACTCTCTCTCTCTCACCCTTCTATTTCATTTAGTTAATTTGGTTAGTATTCTACCCATTATATCTGTGACATTTAAAAGTTTTGGCCAATTAGTTACTGATGGTACTTAACCGTTCCAGGTGTCTCTCGGTGAGTCGTACAAGCGCTGTTTGTTCAACATTACGGTTCACTCCGCGTTAAGTTGTTTTTTTTTTTTCTCTGGTACACTGGTTAATTCACGTCAATGTTATGACCATCAGTCACCACTGTTCGAATTATACGTATATTATTTATTTAGTCGGCCGACGTAACTTTTCGCACTTAGAAAGTCACTTGAAGTTTTTAGGCTGGCCGCGCGGCCCTATGTCACAACTGGCACTTTTTATAAATGTTTTAACACTTAGCTAGATAGGCCGAATTTATTCTACGGCCTATCTTGTACTCCCGAGGCCACTGTTTTAACGAACTTGTCAAACTGCTCTTTACTGTCCGATGCAAACACTGGTGAAGACGTGTGCTTACTAATGACACACAGCAGACTGGGTTTCACACACAAGCCTGCTGCTATGTGATTGTGCAATGCGTCTGGCAGTTGTTTTGGCTGGCTGTGTATGTTGCATTGCTGTACTGGAGGCTCCTTACAGGTGAAAGTCTGGCAATTTGGAAAGTGCTTAAAATGATGATTTGAATTAATATGAAATTAAACTGGGGTAGCTCACAAATCCCTACCGTCACAATACCCCCCCAATAAGAGATTGAAGGCCGAAGCGTTCAAACTCTTATTGCCTAAACCTAAGAGGATCAGTGAGGATATGGCGCCGCAACCCCCCTGAACACTACTAAATCATGGGTTCTTACCCCCCTTGTCTGGCGACTGCGACAGCACCCATCCGATCCTACGGGACTTATCTACTCAAGATCCCACCACCATAAGCTCGGACAGATACCCGCCCCAGTATCGCCTGACTTTAAAACATGTAATCATTGACAAACGGCCTTCCATCGCTCCATGTCCCACATCTGATTTGTTTCCTCTTAGCCGTACTGGTTCATTGACAACGTACTGGCTCATTTTATATTATAGACCCTAAAGAATAATATTAATAAAACAATATTGGTTTACAATGATACACATAAATTCCAGTTAAATTGAATAGTATTCCCCATACAATGTTGCCCAACCAAAATGACACCTTAATTATACAAAATATCCTTAACTACTATATATGTATGTAGGACAAAATTCATGACATGTGTAAAGTCTATATGGACAGTAATACACACATCTTATTTTCCAGACACTATCTCATCCTGAACATTTTCCATCAGTTGTCAGTGTTAAATAAATGTTTTAATCATTATTGACATCAATTAGCATTTACTTTATAATTCCAATTTGAATTTAAATGAAAATAAAGTTAAGTTCATTGTTAAAAATCGTTTCTATTAATTTTTACTAAATTAGTTTAATTGTATTTAATTTATTTAATTAATTCAATTAATCTCAAAAGTTACAGTAATTGCCTCATTATTATTTGGTCTGTAAAAAAATTTAATTTCAATTCTTTTCTATCACAATAAGGTTTTACTCAAGATACTGATTCAGCAGACTACAACACTTTTTGTTATTGTCACCAAGTATGTCTGTGAACCTTAGTCTCAACATACCACACCTGTTTATATAAACACTAGTCTGCAAGACTCACATAGTATAAACATTCTGGTTACATCATGTACTAACACCTGTACTTTTCAGTCTTTATAAATTTTTTAGATAACATATTTATCAATGTCTATTTCTTACAGTTCAACCGAATATACTTTTAATTCACCTTTCAATTACAGTTTCTATTTAATACTATTATCTCAATACCATTGTTATTATTATTACACTCTTTTCACACCTGTAAGCTTTTTATTCTATCTGATTAGTATTATGAACTTTATACTTACAATACACATTCCACCTATTGACATGAATACAAAATACGCACCACACACACACACACCAATACCTCCGTGTAACCTCTGAAACATTTAACAACAATGTTATTTCATACAAACAATTTAACCTTTTATAATACATACAATTAATTTCACTACGCATGTATTTACAATTCTTCAGCAATAATTATTCAGTTATGTCACACTTCAATATCAAAATTCAGCTAGGTCATTACCATATATTAACATATTTAAAATGTTCATTTATGAATTTCAACCTCCATCGTCAAAAATTAATCGGGGTTTCAAATAACAATTTTCAATTTTATTTACATTCTGGATACGGTTATCTTGTATATAGTAACCATAAAATTTCTGTTTGTTCATTTTACCATAATAATCATATACCAGGTCAACATCAGTATTCTTTGTAAAGTCTCCGTCGGTAAATATTTCCAATATCGGGTCAGTTACTTTTTCATCATACAGTAAATTACTCTTGTTTAAACATACTTCTAACATTTCTTTCCACTCACCATAATCTCTCTGTAATTCATACAATTCTGTCTCTTTGTCAATACACCATTCTCTATCTAAAATTCTCTCATCATAACAACATATCATACTTTTATCATTCCACGCAGAGGGTACAAAATTATTCAGCAAAATTAAACAATTCAAATCTTTCACTAATAAGGGTCTCTTGCCCAAAAATAACACTTTTGAACACTCTGGTTCATCACAAATAAGGGGAAAATTTACTCTCTGCCCTACACATTCATCTACTCTTTCTTTCCATTCTTTTTCCAATTCAACAACACTAATTATTACTTCATTACAACTTATAATTTTCTCACTCTCACTTACTGTTTCACTATCTATTTTCAACGTATCACTTTCTGATACCGCCCTTTCAATCACATTACTATTTTCAATATCATTGTTAACATTTGTTAATTTCTTACTTTTAATCTGTTCTGCTACTGACTCTACTATTTGTTCTTTCAATGTATTGAAACATTCATTCGTCTCATTTAAACGTTTATTAATATTGTCTTCTAACTTAACACTCTGTTGTTTCATATCATATAAACGCTCATCAAATTTTCTGTCAATATTATTTATGTCACCCTTTAACTCATGGAATTTAATATCAGAATCACTCTTCTGTTCTTTATTTTGTTCTAAGAGTAATTGTAACATACTCATTACATCACTATTGAATTGGACGTTACATTTTGTTGAAGTCGGGGTCAATTGCACGCCCGAATCTTCAATTACATTACTCTGATCAGTTAAGTTTAACTCTGTTTTATCTTGACTCGCACTTGGAGTCGAATGTATCTCAAAATTACTCATATTTGACTCATCACAATTGTCAACACTCGTTATTTCATTGACATCGTCATTATTCGCTGCCATTTTATACAAGTTTATATAATGTTACACAAGAATATTAATCTCATCCACTATTGACTTAACCCTTTTTATATTTAATTTACCAAAGCGTCCTCCCTCTCAAATAACCCTTTCCGCAGCTTAATTAGGTCTGGCGAATATAGGTTGTAACCTATACTCGCGTCCCTGTTCGGGCGCCAAGTGTAACTCTACGAATTACTTACAAAATTATAATTCTCTTACCTTAGGGTTTTATTCCAAAGTCTTTCAGACGAAAACAGCTGCAGACAGGATTATTTGTTTGAGTTACGAATAATTACGCTAACACATGTTATGTAATGAATGGCGCTTATTTATTTTTCTTTAATTAATTTCCCTCTTTACTCTCTGTAGAACAACAGTTTACACACAAAAATCGCTTAATTACTTATTACATGAAAGTGATATAAAAAAGTTACTACAATGGTCTTTGCATCATCCCCTTACAACAGCAAGATAATGCAAAAAATTTCACAATTAATTAATTTACTCAATCTATGAACCAGTATTTTACTTTGTAGCTACGGATTTGTGAGCCACCCCAGTTTAATTTCATATTAATTCAAATCATCATTTTAAGCACTTTCCAAATTGCCAGACTTTCACCTGTAAGGAGCCTCCAGTACAGCAATGCAACATACACAGCCAGCCAAAACAACTGCCAGACGCATTGCACAATCACATAGCAGCAGGCTTGTGTGTGAAACCCAGTATGCAGTGTGTCATTAGAGAGTGCACAACAGACAGCCAGCATCAGACAGTAAAGTGTGTAAGTTAAAACAGTGGCCTCGGGAGTACAAGATAGGCCGTAGAATAAATTCGGCCTATCTAGTTAAGTGTTAAAACATTTATAAAAAGTGCCAGTTGTGACATAGGGCCGCGCGGCCAGCCTAAAAAACTTCAAGTGACTTTCTAAGTGCGAAAAGTTACGTCGGCCGACTAAATAAATAATATACGTATAATTCGAACAGTGGTGACTGATGGTCATAACATTGACGTGAATTAACCAGTGTACCAGAGAAAAAAAAAACAACTAAACGCGGAGTGAACCGTAATGTTGAACAAACAGCGATTGTACGACTCACCGAGAGACACCTGGAACGGTTAAGTACCATCAGTAACTAATTGGCCAAAACTTTTAAATTTCACAGATATAATGGGTAGAATACTAACCAAATTAACTAAATGAAATAGAAGGGTGAGAGAGAGAGAGTGAGTGAGAGCGTAAGTTTGGGGTACGTACCTACAAAGTAAAATACTGGTTCATAGATTGAGTAAATTAATTAATTGTAAAATTTTTTTGCATTATCTTGCTGTTGTAAGGGGATGATGCAAAGACCATTGTAGTAACTTTTTTATATCACTTTCATGTAATAAGTAATTAAGCGATTTTTGTGTGTAAACTGTTGTTCTACAGAGAGTAAAGAGGGAAATTAATTAAAGAAAAATAAATAAGCGCCATTCATTACATAACATGTGTTAGCGTAATTATTCGTAACTCAAACAAATAATCCTGTCTGCAGCTGTTTTCGTCTGAAAGACTTTGGAATAAAACCCTAAGGTAAGAGAATTATAATTTTGTAAGTAATTCGTAGAGTTACACTTGGCGCCCGAACAGCGACGCGAGTATAGGTTACAACCTATATTCGCCAGACCTAATTAAGCTGCAGAAAGGGTTATTTGAGAGGGAGGACGCTTTGGTAAATTAAATATAAAAAGGGTTAAGTCAATAGTGGATGAGATTAATATTCTTGTGTAACATTATATAAACTTGTATAAAATGGCAGCGAATAATGACGATGTCAATGAAATAACGAGTGTTGACAATTGTGATGAGTCAAATATGAGTAATTTTGAGATACATTCGACTCCAAGTGCGAGTCAAGATAAAACAGAGTTAAACTTAACTGATCAGAGTAATGTAATTGAAGATTCGGGCGTGCAATTGACCCCGACTTCAACAAAATGTAACGTCCAATTCAATAGTGATGTAATGAGTATGTTACAATTACTCTTAGAACAAAATAAAGAACAGAAGAGTGATTCTGATATTAAATTCCATGAGTTAAAGGGTGACATAAATAATATTGACAAAAAATTTGATGAGCGTTTATATGATATGAAACAACAGAGTGTTAAGTTAGAAGACAATATTAATAAACGTTTAAATGAGACGAATGAATGTTTCAATACATTGAAAGAACAAATAGTAGAGTCAGTAGCAGAACAGATTAAAAGTAAGAAATTAACAAATGTTAACAATGATATTGAAAATAGTAATGTGATGGAAAGGGCGGTATCAGAAAGTGATACGTTGAAAATAGATAGTGAAACAGTAAGGAAGAGTGAGAAAATTATAAGTTGTTATTTGAAACCCCGATTAATTTTTGACGATGGAGGTTGAAATTCATAAATGAACATTTTAAATATGTTAATATATGGTAATGACCTAGCTGAATTTTGATATTGAAGTGTGACATAACTGAATAATTATTGCTGAAGAATTGTAAATACATGTGTAGTGAAATTAATTGTATGTATTATAAAAGGTTAAATTGTTTGTATGAAATAACATTGTTGTTAAATGTTTCAGAGGTTACACGGAGGTATTGGTGTGTGTGTGTGTGGTGCGTATTTTGTATTCATGTCAATAGGTGGAATGTGTATTGTAAGTATAAAGTTCATAATACTAATCAGATAGAATAAAAAGCTTACAGGTGTGAAAAGAGTGTAATAATAATAACAATGGTATTGAGAAAATAGTATTAAATAGAAACTGTAATTGAAAGGTGAATTAAAAGTATATTTGGTTGAACTGTAAGAAATAGACATTGATAAATATGTTATCTAAAAAATTTATAAAGACTGAAAAGTACAGGTGTTAGTACATGATGTAACCAGAATGTTTATACTATGTGAGTCTTGCAGACTAGTGTTTATATAAACAGGTGTGGTATGTTGAGACTAAGGTTCACAGACATACTTGGTGACAATAACAAAGAATGTTGTAGTCTGCTGAATCAGTATCTGAAGTAAAACCTTATTGTGATAGAAAGGAATTGAAATTAAATTTTTTTACAGACCAAATAATAATGAGGCCATTACTGTAATTTTTGAGATTAATTGAATTAATTAAAGTAAATTAAATACAATTAAACTAATGATTAATTAAATTATTTTATTATTAATAAAATAAATAAATTAAACATAGAAACAATGATTTTAATAATGAACTTAACTTTATTTTCATTTAAATTCACATTGGAATTATAAATTAAATGCTAATTGATGTCAATAATGATTAAAACATTTATTTAACACTGACAACTGATGGAAAATGTTCAGGATGAGATAGTGTCTGGAAAATAAGATGTGTATATTACTGTCCATATAGACTTTACACATGTCATGAATTTTGTCCTACATACATATATAGTAGTTAAGGATATTTTGTATAATTAAGGTGTCATTTTGGTTGGGCAACATTGTATGGGGAATACTATTCAATTTAACTGGAATTTATGTGTATCATTGTAAACCAATATTGTTTTATTAATATTATTCTTTAGGGTCTATAATATAAAATGAGCCAGTACGTTGTCAATGAACCAGTACGGCTAAGAGGAAACAAATCAGATGTGGGACATGGAGCGATGGAAGGCCGTTTGTCAAATTTTAATTCCATGCTAGAAAGTCGGGCGATACTGGGTCGGGTGTCTGTTCGATTTTTCGGTGTTGGGATCTCGCACAGAGAAGTCCAGTAAGATCGGATGGGTGCTGTCGCAGTCGCCAGACTAGGGGGGTAAGAACCCATGATTTAGTAGTGTTCAGGGGGGTTGCGGCGCCATATCCTCACTGATCCTCTTAAGTTTAGGCAATAAGAGTTTGAACGCTCCGGCCTTCAACCTCTTATTGGGGGGGTATTGTAACGGTACGGATTTGTGAGCCACCCCAGTTTAATTTCATATTAATTCAAATCATCATTTTAAGCACTTTCCAAATTGCCAGACTTTCACCTGTAAGGAGCCTCCAGTACAGCAATGCAACATACACAGCCAGCCAAAACAACTGCCAGACGCATTGCACAATCACATAGCAGCAGGCTTGTGTGTGAAACCCAGTATGCAGTGTGTCATTAGAGAGTGCACAACAGACAGCCAGCATCAGACAGTAAAGTGTGTAAGTTAAAACAGTGGCCTCGGGAGTACAAGATAGGCCGTAGAATAAATTCGGCCTATCTAGTTAAGTGTTAAAACATTTATAAAAAGTGCCAGTTGTGACATAGGGCCGCGCGGCCAGCCTAAAAAACTTCAAGTGACTTTCTAAGTGCGAAAAGTTACGTCGGCCGACTAAATAAATAATATACGTATAATTCGAACAGTGGTGACTGATGGTCATAACATTGACGTGAATTAACCAGTGTACCAGAGAAAAAAAAAAACAACTAAACGCGGAGTGAACCGTAATGTTGAACAAACAGCGATTGTACGACTCACCGAGAGACACCTGGAACGGTTAAGTACCATCAGTAACTAATTGGCCAAAACTTTTAAATTTCACAGATATAATGGGTAGAATACTAACCAAATTAACTAAATGAAATAGAAGGGTGAGAGAGAGAGAGTGAGTGAGAGCGTAAGTTTGGGGTACGTACCTACAAAGTAAAATACTGGTTCATAGATTGAGTAAATTAATTAATTGTAAAATTTTTTTGCATTATCTTGCTGTTGTAAGGGGATGATGCAAAGACCATTGTAGTAACTTTTTTATATCACTTTCATGTAATAAGTAATTAAGCGATTTTTGTGTGTAAACTGTTGTTCTACAGAGAGTAAAGAGGGAAATTAATTAAAGAAAAATAAATAAGCGCCATTCATTACATAACATGTGTTAGCGTAATTATTCGTAACTCAAACAAATAATCCTGTCTGCAGCTGTTTTCGTCTGAAAGACTTTGGAATAAAACCCTAAGGTAAGAGAATTATAATTTTGTAAGTAATTCGTAGAGTTACACTTGGCGCCCGAACAGCGACGCGAGTATAGGTTACAACCTATATTCGCCAGACCTAATTAAGCTGCAGAAAGGGTTATTTGAGAGGGAGGACGCTTTGGTAAATTAAATATAAAAAGGGTTAAGTCAATAGTGGATGAGATTAATATTCTTGTGTAACATTATATAAACTTGTATAAAATGGCAGCGAATAATGACGATGTCAATGAAATAACGAGTGTTGACAATTGTGATGAGTCAAATATGAGTAATTTTGAGATACATTCGACTCCAAGTGCGAGTCAAGATAAAACAGAGTTAAACTTAACTGATCAGAGTAATGTAATTGAAGATTCGGGCGTGCAATTGACCCCGACTTCAACAAAATGTAACGTCCAATTCAATAGTGATGTAATGAGTATGTTACAATTACTCTTAGAACAAAATAAAGAACAGAAGAGTGATTCTGATATTAAATTCCATGAGTTAAAGGGTGACATAAATAATATTGACAAAAAATTTGATGAGCGTTTATATGATATGAAACAACAGAGTGTTAAGTTAGAAGACAATATTAATAAACGTTTAAATGAGACGAATGAATGTTTCAATACATTGAAAGAACAAATAGTAGAGTCAGTAGCAGAACAGATTAAAAGTAAGAAATTAACAAATGTTAACAATGATATTGAAAATAGTAATGTGATGGAAAGGGCGGTATCAGAAAGTGATACGTTGAAAATAGATAGTGAAACAGTAAGGAAGAGTGAGAAAATTATAAGTTGTTATTTGAAACCCCGATTAATTTTTGACGATGGAGGTTGAAATTCATAAATGAACATTTTAAATATGTTAATATATGGTAATGACCTAGCTGAATTTTGATATTGAAGTGTGACATAACTGAATAATTATTGCTGAAGAATTGTAAATACATGTGTAGTGAAATTAATTGTATGTATTATAAAAGGTTAAATTGTTTGTATGAAATAACATTGTTGTTAAATGTTTCAGAGGTTACACGGAGGTATTGGTGTGTGTGTGTGTGGTGCGTATTTTGTATTCATGTCAATAGGTGGAATGTGTATTGTAAGTATAAAGTTCATAATACTAATCAGATAGAATAAAAAGCTTACAGGTGTGAAAAGAGTGTAATAATAATAACAATGGTATTGAGAAAATAGTATTAAATAGAAACTGTAATTGAAAGGTGAATTAAAAGTATATTTGGTTGAACTGTAAGAAATAGACATTGATAAATATGTTATCTAAAAAATTTATAAAGACTGAAAAGTACAGGTGTTAGTACATGATGTAACCAGAATGTTTATACTATGTGAGTCTTGCAGACTAGTGTTTATATAAACAGGTGTGGTATGTTGAGACTAAGGTTCACAGACATACTTGGTGACAATAACAAAGAATGTTGTAGTCTGCTGAATCAGTATCTGAAGTAAAACCTTATTGTGATAGAAAGGAATTGAAATTAAATTTTTTTACAGACCAAATAATAATGAGGCCATTACTGTAATTTTTGAGATTAATTGAATTAATTAAAGTAAATTAAATACAATTAAACTAATGATTAATTAAATTATTTTATTATTAATAAAATAAATAAATTAAACATAGAAACAATGATTTTAATAATGAACTTAACTTTATTTTCATTTAAATTCACATTGGAATTATAAATTAAATGCTAATTGATGTCAATAATGATTAAAACATTTATTTAACACTGACAACTGATGGAAAATGTTCAGGATGAGATAGTGTCTGGAAAATAAGATGTGTATATTACTGTCCATATAGACTTTACACATGTCATGAATTTTGTCCTACATACATATATAGTAGTTAAGGATATTTTGTATAATTAAGGTGTCATTTTGGTTGGGCAACATTGTATGGGGAATACTATTCAATTTAACTGGAATTTATGTGTATCATTGTAAACCAATATTGTTTTATTAATATTATTCTTTAGGGTCTATAATATAAAATGAGCCAGTACGTTGTCAATGAACCAGTACGGCTAAGAGGAAACAAATCAGATGTGGGACATGGAGCGATGGAAGGCCGTTTGTCAAATTTTAATTCCATGCTAGAAAGTCGGGCGATACTGGGTCGGGTGTCTGTTCGATTTTTCGGTGTTGGGATCTCGCACAGAGAAGTCCAGTAAGATCGGATGGGTGCTGTCGCAGTCGCCAGACTAGGGGGGTAAGAACCCATGATTTAGTAGTGTTCAGGGGGGTTGCGGCGCCATATCCTCACTGATCCTCTTAAGTTTAGGCAATAAGAGTTTGAACGCTCCGGCCTTCAACCTCTTATTGGGGGGGTATTGTAACGGTACGGATTTGTGAGCCACCCCAGTTTAATTTCATATTAATTCAAATCATCATTTTAAGCACTTTCCAAATTGCCAGACTTTCACCTGTAAGGAGCCTCCAGTACAGCAATGCAACATACACAGCCAGCCAAAACAACTGCCAGACGCATTGCACAATCACATAGCAGCAGGCTTGTGTGTGAAACCCAGTATGCAGTGTGTCATTAGAGAGTGCACAACAGACAGCCAGCATCAGACAGTAAAGTGTGTAAGTTAAAACAGTGGCCTCGGGAGTACAAGATAGGCCGTAGAATAAATTCGGCCTATCTAGTTAAGTGTTAAAACATTTATAAAAAGTGCCAGTTGTGACATAGGGCCGCGCGGCCAGCCTAAAAAACTTCAAGTGACTTTCTAAGTGCGAAAAGTTACGTCGGCCGACTAAATAAATAATATACGTATAATTCGAACAGTGGTGACTGATGGTCATAACATTGACGTGAATTAACCAGTGTACCAGAGAAAAAAAAAAACAACTAAACGCGGAGTGAACCGTAATGTTGAACAAACAGCGATTGTACGACTCACCGAGAGACACCTGGAACGGTTAAGTACCATCAGTAACTAATTGGCCAAAACTTTTAAATTTCACAGATATAATGGGTAGAATACTAACCAAATTAACTAAATGAAATAGAAGGGTGAGAGAGAGAGAGTGAGTGAGAGCGTAAGTTTGGGGTACGTACCTACAAAGTAAAATACTGGTTCATAGATTGAGTAAATTAATTAATTGTAAAATTTTTTTGCATTATCTTGCTGTTGTAAGGGGATGATGCAAAGACCATTGTAGTAACTTTTTTATATCACTTTCATGTAATAAGTAATTAAGCGATTTTTGTGTGTAAACTGTTGTTCTACAGAGAGTAAAGAGGGAAATTAATTAAAGAAAAATAAATAAGCGCCATTCATTACATAACATGTGTTAGCGTAATTATTCGTAACTCAAACAAATAATCCTGTCTGCAGCTGTTTTCGTCTGAAAGACTTTGGAATAAAACCCTAAGGTAAGAGAATTATAATTTTGTAAGTAATTCGTAGAGTTACACTTGGCGCCCGAACAGCGACGCGAGTATAGGTTACAACCTATATTCGCCAGACCTAATTAAGCTGCAGAAAGGGTTATTTGAGAGGGAGGACGCTTTGGTAAATTAAATATAAAAAGGGTTAAGTCAATAGTGGATGAGATTAATATTCTTGTGTAACATTATATAAACTTGTATAAAATGGCAGCGAATAATGACGATGTCAATGAAATAACGAGTGTTGACAATTGTGATGAGTCAAATATGAGTAATTTTGAGATACATTCGACTCCAAGTGCGAGTCAAGATAAAACAGAGTTAAACTTAACTGATCAGAGTAATGTAATTGAAGATTCGGGCGTGCAATTGACCCCGACTTCAACAAAATGTAACGTCCAATTCAATAGTGATGTAATGAGTATGTTACAATTACTCTTAGAACAAAATAAAGAACAGAAGAGTGATTCTGATATTAAATTCCATGAGTTAAAGGGTGACATAAATAATATTGACAAAAAATTTGATGAGCGTTTATATGATATGAAACAACAGAGTGTTAAGTTAGAAGACAATATTAATAAACGTTTAAATGAGACGAATGAATGTTTCAATACATTGAAAGAACAAATAGTAGAGTCAGTAGCAGAACAGATTAAAAGTAAGAAATTAACAAATGTTAACAATGATATTGAAAATAATAATGTGATTGAAAGGGCGGTATCAGAAAGTGATACGTTGAAAATAGATAGTGAAACAGTAAGTGAGAGTGAGAAAATTATAAGTTGTAATGAAGTAATAATTAGTGTTGTTGAATTGGAAAAAGAATGGAAAGAAAGAGTAGATGAATGTGTAGGGCAGAGAGTAAATTTTCCCCTTATTTGTGATGAACCAGAGTGTTCAAAAGTGTTATTTTTGGGCAAGAGACCCTTATTAGTGAAAGATTTGAATTGTTTAATTTTGCTGAATAATTTTGTACCCTCTGCGTGGAATGATAAAAGTATGATATGTTGTTATGATGAGAGAATTTTAGATAGAGAATGGTGTATTGACAAAGAGACAGAATTGTATGAATTACAGAGAGATTATGGTGAGTGGAAAGAAATGTTAGAAGTATGTTTAAACAAGAGTAATTTACTGTATGATGAAAAAGTAACTGACCCGATATTGGAAATATTTACCGACGGAGACTTTACAAAGAATACTGATGTTGACCTGGTATATGATTATTATGGTAAAATGAACAAACAGAAATTTTATGGTTACTATATACAAGATAACCGTATCCAGAATGTAAATAAAATTGAAAATTGTTATTTGAAACCCCGATTAATTTTTGACGATGGAGGTTGAAATTCATAAATGAACATTTTAAATATGTTAATATATGGTAATGACCTAGCTGAATTTTGATATTGAAGTGTGACATAACTGAATAATTATTGCTGAAGAATTGTAAATACATGTGTAGTGAAATTAATTGTATGTATTATAAAAGGTTAAATTGTTTGTATGAAATAACATTGTTGTTAAATGTTTCAGAGGTTACACGGAGGTATTGGTGTGTGTGTGTGTGGTGCGTATTTTGTATTCATGTCAATAGGTGGAATGTGTATTGTAAGTATAAAGTTCATAATACTAATCAGATAGAATAAAAAGCTTACAGGTGTGAAAAGAGTGTAATAATAATAACAATGGTATTGAGACAATAGTATTAAATAGAAACTGTAACTGAAAGGTGAATTAAAAGTATATTTGGTTGAACTGTAAGAAATAGACATTGATAAATATGTTATCTAAAAAATTTATAAAGACTGAAAAGTACAGGTGTTAGTACATGATGTAACCAGAATGTTTATACTATGTGAGTCTTGCAGACTAGTGTTTATATAAACAGGTGTGGTATGTTGAGACTAAGGTTCACAGACATACTTGGTGACAATAACAAAGAATGTTGTAGTCTGCTGAATCAGTATCTTGAGTAAAACCTTATTGTGATAGAAAGGAATTGAAATTAAATTTTTTTACAGACCAAATAATAATGAGGCCATTACTGTAATTTTTGAGATTAATTGAATTAATTAAAGTAAATTAAATACAATTAAACTAATGATTAATTAAATTATTTTATTATTAATAAAATAAATAAATTAAACATAGAAACAATGATTTTAATAATGAACTTAACTTTATTTTCATTTAAATTCACATTGGAATTATAAATTAAATGCTAATTGATGTCAATAATGATTAAAACATTTATTTAACACTGACAACTGATGGAAAATGTTCAGGATGAGATAGTGTCTGGAAAATAAGATGTGTATATTACTGTCCATATAGACTTTACACATGTCATGAATTTTGTCCTACATACATATATAGTAGTTAAGGATATTTTGTATAATTAAGGTGTCATTTTGGTTGGGCAACATTGTATGGGGAATACTATTCAATTTAACTGGAATTTATGTGTATCATTGTAAACCAATATTGTTTTATTAATATTATTCTTTAGGGTCTATAATATAAAATGAGCCAGTACGTTGTCAATGAACCAGTACGGCTAAGAGGAAACAAATCAGATGTGGGACATGGAGCGATGGAAGGCCGTTTGTCAAATTTTAATTCCATGCTAGAAAGTCGGGCGATACTGGGTCGGGTATCTGTTCGATTTTTCGGTGTTGGGATCTCGCACAGAGAAGTCCAGTAAGATCGGATGGGTGCTGTCGCAGTCGCCAGACTAGGGGGGTAAGAACCCATGATTTAGTAGTGTTCAGGGGGGTTGCGGCGCCATATCCTCACTGATCCTCTTAAGTTTAGGCAATAAGAGTTTGAACGCTCCGGCCTTCAACCTCTTATTGGGGGGGTATTGTAACGGTACGGATTTGTGAGCCACCCCAGTTTAATTTCATATTAATTCAAATCATCATTTTAAGCACTTTCCAAATTGCCAGACTTTCACCTGTAAGGAGCCTCCAGTACAGCAATGCAACATACACAGCCAGCCAAAACAACTGCCAGACGCATTGCACAATCACATAGCAGCAGGCTTGTGTGTGAAACCCAGTATGCAGTGTGTCATTAGAGAGTGCACAAAAGACAGCCAGCATCAGACAGTAAAGTGTGTAAGTTAAAACAGTGGCCTCGGGAGTACAAGATAGGCCGTAGAATAAATTCGGCCTATCTAGTTAAGTGTTAAAACATTTATAAAAAGTGCCAGTTGTGACATAGGGCCGCGCGGCCAGCCTAAAAAACTTCAAGTGACTTTCTAAGTGCGAAAAGTTACGTCGGCCGACTAAATAAATAATATACGTATAATTCGAACAGTGGTGACTGATGGTCATAACATTGACGTGAATTAACCAGTGTACCAGAGAAAAAAAAAACAACTAAACGCGGAGTGAACCGTAATGTTGAACAAACAACGATTGTACGACTCACCGAGAGACACCTGGAACGGTTAAGTACCATCAGTAACTAATTGGCCAAAACTTTTAAATTTCACAGATATAATGGGTAGAATACTAACCAAATTAACTAAATGAAATAGAAGGGTGAGAGAGAGAGAGTGAGTGAGAGCGTAAGTTTGGGGTACGTACCTACAAAGTAAAATACTGGTTCATAGATTGAGTAAATTAATTAATTGTAAAATTTTTTTGCATTATCTTGCTGTTGTAAGGGGATGATGCAAAGACCATTGTAGTAACTTTTTTATATCACTTTCATGTAATAAGTAATTAAGCGATTTTTGTGTGTAAACTGTTGTTCTACAGAGAGTAAAGAGGGAAATTAATTAAAGAAAAATAAATAAGCGCCATTCATTACATAACATGTGTTAGCGTAATTATTCGTAACTCAAACAAATAATCCTGTCTGCAGCTGTTTTCGTCTGAAAGACTTTGGAATAAAACCCTAAGGTAAGAGAATTATAATTTTGTAAGTAATTCGTAGAGTTACACTTGGCCCCCGTACAGCGACGCGAGTATAGGTTACAACCTATATTCGCCAGACCTAATTAAGCTGCAGAAAGGGTTATTTGAGAGGGAGGACGCTTTGGTAAATTAAATATAAAAAGGGTTAAGTCAATAGTGGATGAGATTAATATTCTTGTGTAACATTATATAAACTTGTATAAAATGGCAGCGAATAATGACGATGTCAATGAAATAACAAGTGTTGACAATTGTGATGAGTCAAATATGAGTAATTTTGAGATACATTCGACTCCAAGTGCGAGTCAAGATAAAACAGAGTTAAACTTAACTGATCAGAGTAATGTAATTGAAGATTCGGGCGTGCAATTGACCCCGACTTCAACAAAATGTAACGTCCAATTCAATAGTGATGTAATGAGTATGTTACAATTACTCTTAGAACAAAATAAAGAACAGAAGAGTGATTCTGATATTAAATTCCATGAGTTAAAGGGTGACATAAATAATATTGACAAAAAATTTGATGAGCGTTTATATGATATGAAACAACAGAGTGTTAAGTTAGAAGACAATATTAATAAACGTTTAAATGAGACGAATGAATGTTTCAATACATTGAAAGAACAAATAGTAGAGTCAGTAGCAGAACAGATTAAAAGTAAGAAATTAACAAATGTTAACAATGATATTGAAAATAGTAATGTGATTGAAAGGGCGGTATCAGAAAGTGATACGTTGAAAATAGATAGTGAAACAGTAAGTGAGAGTGAGAAAATTATAAGTTGTAATGAAGTAATAATTAGTGTTGTTGAATTGGAAAAAGAATGGAAAGAAAGAGTAGATGAATGTGTAGGGCAGAGAGTAAATTTTCCCCTTATTTGTGATGAACCAGAGTGTTCAAAAGTGTTATTTTTGGGCAAGAGACCCTTATTAGTGAAAGATTTGAATTGTTTAATTTTGCTGAATAATTTTGTACCCTCTGCGTGGAATGATAAAAGTATGATATGTTGTTATGATGAGAGAATTTTAGATAGAGAATGGTGTATTGACAAAGAGACAGAATTGTATGAATTACAGAGAGATTATGGTGAGTGGAAAGAAATGTTAGAAGTATGTTTAAACAAGAGTAATTTACTGTATGATGAAAAAGTAACTGACCCGATATTGGAAATATTTACCGACGGAGACTTTACAAAGAATACTGATGTTGACCTGGTATATGATTATTATGGCAAATTAACAAACAGAAATTTTATGGTTACTATATACAAGATAACCGTATCCAGAATGTAAATAAAATTGAAAATTGTTATTTGAAACCCCGATTAATTTTTGACGATGGAGGTTGAAATTCATAAATGAACATTTTAAATATGTTAATATATGGTAATGACCTAGCTGAATTTTGATATTGAAGTGTGACATAACTGAATAATTATTGCTGAAGAATTGTAAATACATGTGTAGTGAAATTAATTGTATGTATTATAAAAGGTTAAATTGTTTGTATGAAATAACATTGTTGTTAAATGTTTCAGAGGTTACACGGAGGTATTGGTGTGTGTGTGTGTGTGGTGCGTATTTTGTATTCATGTCAATAGGTGGAATGTGTATTGTAAGTATAAAGTTCATAATACTAATCAGATAGAATAAAAAGCTTACAGGTGTGAAAAGAGTGTAATAATAATAACAATGGTATTGAGACAATAGTATTAAATAGAAACTGTAATTGAAAGGTGAATTAAAAGTATATTTGGTTGAACTGTAAGAAATAGACATTGATAAATATGTTATCTAAAAAATTTATAAAGACTGAAAAGTACAGGTGTTAGTACATGATGTAACCAGAATGTTTATACTATGTGAGTCTTGCAGACTAGTGTTTATATAAACAGGTGTGGTATGTTGAGACTAAGGTTCACAGACATACTTGGTGACAATAACAAAGAATGTTGTAGTCTGCTGAATCAGTATCTGAAGTAAAACCTTATTGTGATAGAAAGGAATTGAAATTAAATTTTTTTACAGACCAAATAATAATGAGGCCATTACTGTAATTTTTGAGATTAATTGAATTAATTAAAGTAAATTAAATACAATTAAACTAATGATTAATTAAATTATTTTATTATTAATAAAATAAATAAATTAAACATAGAAACAATGATTTTAATAATGAACTTAACTTTATTTTCATTTAAATTCACATTGGAATTATAAATTAAATGCTAATTGATGTCAATAATGATTAAAACATTTATTTAACACTGACAACTGATGGAAAATGTTCAGGATGAGATAGTGTCTGGAAAATAAGATGTGTATATTACTGTCCATATAGACTTTACACATGTCATGAATTTTGTCCTACATACATATATAGTAGTTAAGGATATTTTGTATAATTAAGGTGTCATTTTGGTTGGGCAACATTGTATGGGGAATACTATTCAATTTAACTGGAATTTATGTGTATCATTGTAAACCAATATTGTTTTATTAATATTATTCTTTAGGGTCTATAATATAAAATGAGCCAGTACGTTGTCAATGAACCAGTACGGCTAAGAGGAAACAAATCAGATGTGGGACATGGAGTGATGGAAGGCCGTTTGTCAAATTTTAATTCCATGCTAGAAAGTCGGGCGATACTGGGTCGGGTATCTGTTCGATTTTTCGGTGTTGGGATCTCGCACAGAGAAGTCCAGTAAGATCGGATGGGTGCTGTCGCAGTCGCCAGACTAGGGGGGTAAGAACCCATGATTTAGTAGTGTTCAGGGGGGTTGCGGCGCCATATCCTCACTGATCCTCTTAAGTTTAGGCAATAAGAGTTTGAACGCTCCGGCCTTCAACCTCTTATTGGGGGGGTATTGTAACGGTACGGATTTGTGAGCCACCCCAGTTTAATTTCATATTAATTCAAATCATCATTTTAAGCACTTTCCAAATTGCCAGACTTTCACCTGTAAGGAGCCTCCAGTACAGCAATGCAACATACACAGCCAGCCAAAACAACTGCCAGACGCATTGCACAATCACATAGCAGCAGGCTTGTGTGTGAAACCCAGTATGCAGTGTGTCATTAGAGAGTGCACAACAGACAGCCAGCATCAGACAGTAAAGTGTGTAAGTTAAAACAGTGGCCTCGGGAGTACAAGATAGGCCGTAGAATAAATTCGGCCTATCTAGTTAAGTGTTAAAACATTTATAAAAAGTGCCAGTTGTGACATAGGGCCGCGCGGCCAGCCTAAAAAACTTCAAGTGACTTTCTAAGTGCGAAAAGTTACGTCGGCCGACTAAATAAATAATATACGTATAATTCGAACAGTGGTGACTGATGGTCATAACATTGACGTGATTTAACCAGTGTACCAGAGAAAAAAAAAAAACAACTAAACGCGGAGTGAACCATAATGTTGAACAAACAGCGATTGTACGACTCACCGAGAGACACCTGGAACGGTTAAGTACCATCAGTAACTAATTGGCCAAAACTTTTAAATTTCACAGATATAATGGGTAGAATACTAACCAAATTAACTAAATGAAATAGAAGGGTGAGAGAGAGAGAGTGAGTGAGAGCGTAAGTTTGGGGTACGTACCTACAAAGTAAAATACTGGTTCATAGATTGAGTAAATTAATTAATTGTAAAATTTTTTTGCATTATCTTGCTGTTGTAAGGGGATGATGCAAAGACCATTGTAGTAACTTTTTTATATCACTTTCATGTAATAAGTAATTAAGCGATTTTTGTGTGTAAACTGTTGTTCTACAGAGAGTAAAGAGGGAAATTAATTAAAGAAAAATAAATAAGCGCCATTCATTACATAACATGTGTTAGCGTAATTATTCGTAACTCAAACAAATAATCCTGTCTGCAGCTGTTTTCGTCTGAAAGACTTTGGAATAAAACCCTAAGGTAAGAGAATTATAATTTTGTAAGTAATTCGTAGAGTTACACTTGGCCCCCGTACAGCGACGCGAGTATAGGTTACAACCTATATTCGCCAGACCTAATTAAGCTGCAGAAAGGGTTATTTGAGAGGGAGGACGCTTTGGTAAATTAAATATAAAAAGGGTTAAGTCAATAGTGGATGAGATTAATATTCTTGTGTAACATTATATAAACTTGTATAAAATGGCAGCGAATAATGACGATGTCAATGAAATAACGAGTGTTGACAATTGTGATGAGTCAAATATGAGTAATTTTGAGATACATTCGACTCCAAGTGCGAGTCAAGATAAAACAGAGTTAAACTTAACTGATCAGAGTAATGTAATTGAAGATTCGGGCGTGCAATTGACCCCGACTTCAACAAAATGTAACGTCCAATTCAATAGTGATGTAATGAGTATGTTACAATTACTCTTAGAACAAAATAAAGAACAGAAGAGTGATTCTGATATTAAATTCCATGAGTTAAAGGGTGACATAAATAATATTGACAAAAAATTTGATGAGCGTTTATATGATATGAAACAACAGAGTGTTAAGTTAGAAGACAATATTAATAAACGTTTAAATGAGACGAATGAATGTTTCAATACATTGAAAGAACAAATAGTAGAGTCAGTAGCAGAACAGATTAAAAGTAAGAAATTAACAAATGTTAACAATGATATTGAAAATAGTAATGTGATTGAAAGGGCGGTATCAGAAAGTGATACGTTGAAAATAGATAGTGAAACAGTAAGTGAGAGTGAGAAAATTATAAGTTGTAATGAAGTAATAATTAGTGTTGTTGAATTGGAAAAAGAATGGAAAGAAAGAGTAGATGAATGTGTAGGGCAGAGAGTAAATTTTCCCCTTATTTGTGATGAACCAGAGTGTTCAAAAGTGTTATTTTTGGGCAAGAGACCCTTATTAGTGAAAGATTTGAATTGTTTAATTTTGCTGAATAATTTTGTACCCTCTGCGTGGAATGATAAAAGTATGATATGTTGTTATGATGAGAGAATTTTAGATAGAGAATGGTGTATTGACAAAGAGACAGAATTGTATGAATTACAGAGAGATTATGGTGAGTGGAAAGAAATGTTAGAAGTATGTTTAAACAAGAGTAATTTACTGTATGATGAAAAAGTAACTGACCCGATATTGGAAATATTTACCGACGGAGACTTTACAAAGAATACTGATGTTGACCTGGTATATGATTATTATGGTAAAATGAACAAACAGAAATTTTATGGTTACTATATACAAGATAACCGTATCCAGAATGTAAATAAAATTGAAAATTGTTATTTGAAACCCCGATTAATTTTTGACGATGGAGGTTGAAATTCATAAATGAACATTTTAAATATGTTAATATATGGTAATGACCTAGCTGAATTTTGATATTGAAGTGTGACATAACTGAATAATTATTGCTGAAGAATTGTAAATACATGTGTAGTGAAATTAATTGTATGTATTATAAAAGGTTAAATTGTTTGTATGAAATAACATTGTTGTTAAATGTTTCAGAGGTTACACGGAGGTATTGGTGTGTGTGTGTGTGTGGTGCGTATTTTGTATTCATGTCAATAGGTGGAATGTGTATTGTAAGTATAAAGTTCATAATACTAATCAGATAGAATAAAAAGCTTACAGGTGTGAAAAGAGTGTAATAATAATAACAATGGTATTGAGACAATAGTATTAAATAGAAACTGTAATTGAAAGGTGAATTAAAAGTATATTTGGTTGAACTGTAAGAAATAGACATTGATAAATATGTTATCTAAAAAATTTATAAAGACTGAAAAGTACAGGTGTTAGTACATGATGTAACCAGAATGTTTATACTATGTGAGTCTTGCAGACTAGTGTTTATATAAACAGGTGTGGTATGTTGAGACTAAGGTTCACAGACATACTTGGTGACAATAACAAAGAATGTTGTAGTCTGCTGAATCAGTATCTGAAGTAAAACCTTATTGTGATAGAAAGGAATTGAAATTAAATTTTTTTACAGACCAAATAATAATGAGGCCATTACTGTAATTTTTGAGATTAATTGAATTAATTAAAGTAAATTAAATACAATTAAACTAATGATTAATTAAATTATTTTATTATTAATAAAATAAATAAATTAAACATAGAAACAATGATTTTAATAATGAACTTAACTTTATTTTCATTTAAATTCACATTGGAATTATAAATTAAATGCTAATTGATGTCAATAATGATTAAAACATTTATTTAACACTGACAACTGATGGAAAATGTTCAGGATGAGATAGTGTCTGGAAAATAAGATGTGTATATTACTGTCCATATAGACTTTACACATGTCATGAATTTTGTCCTACATACATATATAGTAGTTAAGGATATTTTGTATAATTAAGGTGTCATTTTGGTTGGGCAACATTGTATGGGGAATACTATTCAATTTAACTGGAATTTATGTGTATCATTGTAAACCAATATTGTTTTATTAATATTATTCTTTAGGGTCTATAATATAAAATGAGCCAGTACGTTGTCAATGAACCAGTACGGCTAAGAGGAAACAAATCAGATGTGGGACATGGAGCGATGGAAGGCCGTTTGTCAAATTTTAATTCCATGCTAGAAAGTCGGGCGATACTGGGTCGGGTATCTGTTCGATTTTTCGGTGTTGGGATCTCGCACAGAGAAGTCCAGTAAGATCGGATGGGTGCTGTCGCAGTCGCCAGACTAGGGGGGTAAGAACCCATGATTTAGTAGTGTTCAGGGGGGTTGCGGCGCCATATCCTCACTGATCCTCTTAAGTTTAGGCAATAAGAGTTTGAACGCTCCGGCCTTCAACCTCTTATTGGGGGGGTATTGTAACGGTACGGATTTGTGAGCCACCCCAGTTTAATTTCATATTAATTCAAATCATCATTTTAAGCACTTTCCAAATTGCCAGACTTTCACCTGTAAGGAGCCTCCAGTACAGCAATGCAACATACACAGCCAGCCAAAACAACTGCCAGACGCATTGCACAATCACATAGCAGCAGGCTTGTGTGTGAAACCCAGTATGCAGTGTGTCATTAGAGAGTGCACAACAGACAGCCAGCATCAGACAGTAAAGTGTGTAAGTTAAAACAGTGGCCTCGGGAGTACAAGATAGGCCGTAGAATAAATTCGGCCTATCTAGTTAAGTGTTAAAACATTTATAAAAAGTGCCAGTTGTGACATAGGGCCGCGCGGCCAGCCTAAAAAACTTCAAGTGACTTTCTAAGTGCGAAAAGTTACGTCGGCCGACTAAATAAATAATATACGTATAATTCGAACAGTGGTGACTGATGGTCATAACATTGACGTGATTTAACCAGTGTACCAGAGAAAAAAAAAAAACAACTAAACGCGGAGTGAACCATAATGTTGAACAAACAGCGATTGTACGACTCACCGAGAGACACCTGGAACGGTTAAGTACCATCAGTAACTAATTGGCCAAAACTTTTAAATTTCACAGATATAATGGGTAGAATACTAACCAAATTAACTAAATGAAATAGAAGGGTGAGAGAGAGAGAGTGAGTGAGAGCGTAAGTTTGGGGTACGTACCTACAAAGTAAAATACTGGTTCATAGATTGAGTAAATTAATTAATTGTAAAATTTTTTTGCATTATCTTGCTGTTGTAAGGGGATGATGCAAAGACCATTGTAGTAACTTTTTTATATCACTTTCATGTAATAAGTAATTAAGCGATTTTTGTGTGTAAACTGTTGTTCTACAGAGAGTAAAGAGGGAAATTAATTAAAGAAAAATAAATAAGCGCCATTCATTACATAACATGTGTTAGCGTAATTATTCGTAACTCAAACAAATAATCCTGTCTGCAGCTGTTTTCGTCTGAAAGACTTTGGAATAAAACCCTAAGGTAAGAGAATTATAATTTTGTAAGTAATTCGTAGAGTTACACTTGGCCCCCGTACAGCGACGCGAGTATAGGTTACAACCTATATTCGCCAGACCTAATTAAGCTGCAGAAAGGGTTATTTGAGAGGGAGGACGCTTTGGTAAATTAAATATAAAAAGGGTTAAGTCAATAGTGGATGAGATTAATATTCTTGTGTAACATTATATAAACTTGTATAAAATGGCAGCGAATAATGACGATGTCAATGAAATAACGAGTGTTGACAATTGTGATGAGTCAAATATGAGTAATTTTGAGATACATTCGACTCCAAGTGCGAGTCAAGATAAAACAGAGTTAAACTTAACTGATCAGAGTAATGTAATTGAAGATTCGGGCGTGCAATTGACCCCGACTTCAACAAAATGTAACGTCCAATTCAATAGTGATGTAATGAGTATGTTACAATTACTCTTAGAACAAAATAAAGAACAGAAGAGTGATTCTGATATTAAATTCCATGAGTTAAAGGGTGACATAAATAATATTGACAAAAAATTTGATGAGCGTTTATATGATATGAAACAACAGAGTGTTAAGTTAGAAGACAATATTAATAAACGTTTAAATGAGACGAATGAATGTTTCAATACATTGAAAGAACAAATAGTAGAGTCAGTAGCAGAACAGATTAAAAGTAAGAAATTAACAAATGTTAACAATGATATTGAAAATAGTAATGTGATTGAAAGGGCGGTATCAGAAAGTGATACGTTGAAAATAGATAGTGAAACAGTAAGTGAGAGTGAGAAAATTATAAGTTGTAATGAAGTAATAATTAGTGTTGTTGAATTGGAAAAAGAATGGAAAGAAAGAGTAGATGAATGTGTAGGGCAGAGAGTAAATTTTCCCCTTATTTGTGATGAACCAGAGTGTTCAAAAGTGTTATTTTTGGGCAAGAGACCCTTATTAGTGAAAGATTTGAATTGTTTAATTTTGCTGAATAATTTTGTACCCTCTGCGTGGAATGATAAAAGTATGATATGTTGTTATGATGAGAGAATTTTAGATAGAGAATGGTGTATTGACAAAGAGACAGAATTGTATGAATTACAGAGAGATTATGGTGAGTGGAAAGAAATGTTAGAAGTATGTTTAAACAAGAGTAATTTACTGTATGATGAAAAAGTAACTGACCCGATATTGGAAATATTTACCGACGGAGACTTTACAAAGAATACTGATGTTGACCTGGTATATGATTATTATGGTAAAATGAACAAACAGAAATTTTATGGTTACTATATACAAGATAACCGTATCCAGAATGTAAATAAAATTGAAAATTGTTATTTGAAACCCCGATTAATTTTTGACGATGGAGGTTGAAATTCATAAATGAACATTTTAAATATGTTAATATATGGTAATGACCTAGCTGAATTTTGATATTGAAGTGTGACATAACTGAATAATTATTGCTGAAGAATTGTAAATACATGTGTAGTGAAATTAATTGTATGTATTATAAAAGGTTAAATTGTTTGTATGAAATAACATTGTTGTTAAATGTTTCAGAGGTTACACGGAGGTATTGGTGTGTGTGTGTGTGTGTGGTGCGTATTTTGTATTCATGTCAATAGGTGGAATGTGTATTGTAAGTATAAAGTTCATAATACTAATCAGATAGAATAAAAAGCTTACAGGTGTGAAAAGAGTGTAATAATAATAACAATGGTATTGAGACAATAGTATTAAATAGAAACTGTAATTGAAAGGTGAATTAAAAGTATATTTGGTTGAACTGTAAGAAATAGACATTGATAAATATGTTATCTAAAAAATTTATAAAGACTGAAAAGTACAGGTGTTAGTACATGATGTAACCAGAATGTTTATACTATGTGAGTCTTGCAGACTAGTGTTTATATAAACAGGTGTGGTATGTTGAGACTAAGGTTCACAGACATACTTGGTGACAATAACAAAGAATGTTGTAGTCTGCTGAATCAGTATCTGAAGTAAAACCTTATTGTGATAGAAAGGAATTGAAATTAAATTTTTTTACAGACCAAATAATAATGAGGCCATTACTGTAATTTTTGAGATTAATTGAATTAATTAAAGTAAATTAAATACAATTAAACTAATGATTAATTAAATTATTTTATTATTAATAAAATAAATAAATTAAACATAGAAACAATGATTTTAATAATGAACTTAACTTTATTTTCATTTAAATTCACATTGGAATTATAAATTAAATGCTAATTGATGTCAATAATGATTAAAACATTTATTTAACACTGACAACTGATGGAAAATGTTCAGGATGAGATAGTGTCTGGAAAATAAGATGTGTATATTACTGTCCATATAGACTTTACACATGTCATGAATTTTGTCCTACATACATATATAGTAGTTAAGGATATTTTGTATAATTAAGGTGTCATTTTGGTTGGGCAACATTGTATGGGGAATACTATTCAATTTAACTGGAATTTATGTGTATCATTGTAAACCAATATTGTTTTATTAATATTATTCTTTAGGGTCTATAATATAAAATGAGCCAGTACGTTGTCAATGAACCAGTACGGCTAAGAGGAAACAAATCAGATGTGGGACATGGAGCGATGGAAGGCCGTTTGTCAAATTTTAATTCCATGCTAGAAAGTCGGGCGATACTGGGTCGGGTATCTGTTCGATTTTTCGGTGTTGGGATCTCGCACAGAGAAGTCCAGTAAGATCGGATGGGTGCTGTCGCAGTCGCCAGACTAGGGGGGTAAGAACCCATGATTTAGTAGTGTTCAGGGGGGTTGCGGCGCCATATCCTCACTGATCCTCTTAAGTTTAGGCAATAAGAGTTTGAACGCTCCGGCCTTCAACCTCTTATTGGGGGGGTATTGTAACGGTACGGATTTGTGAGCCACCCCAGTTTAATTTCATATTAATTCAAATCATCATTTTAAGCACTTTCCAAATTGCCAGACTTTCACCTGTAAGGAGCCTCCAGTACAGCAATGCAACATACACAGCCAGCCAAAACAACTGCCAGACGCATTGCACAATCACATAGCAGCAGGCTTGTGTGTGAAACCCAGTATGCAGTGTGTCATTAGAGAGTGCACAACAGACAGCCAGCATCAGACAGTAAAGTGTGTAAGTTAAAACAGTGGCCTCGGGAGTACAAGATAGGCCGTAGAATAAATTCGGCCTATCTAGTTAAGTGTTAAAACATTTATAAAAAGTGCCAGTTGTGACATAGGGCCGCGCGGCCAGCCTAAAAAACTTCAAGTGACTTTCTAAGTGCGAAAAGTTACGTCGGCCGACTAAATAAATAATATACGTATAATTCGAACAGTGGTGACTGATGGTCATAACATTGACGTGAATTAACCAGTGTACCAGAGAAAAAAAAAACAACTAAACGCGGAGTGAACCGTAATGTTGAACAAACAGCGATTGTACGACTCACCGAGAGACACCTGGAACGGTTAAGTACCATCAGTAACTAATTGGCCAAAACTTTTAAATTTCACAGATATAATGGGTAGAATACTAACCAAATTAACTAAATGAAATAGAAGGGTGAGAGAGAGAGAGTGAGTGAGAGCGTAAGTTTGGGGTACGTACCTACAAAGTAAAATACTGGTTCATAGATTGAGTAAATTAATTAATTGTAAAATTTTTTTGCATTATCTTGCTGTTGTAAGGGGATGATGCAAAGACCATTGTAGTAACTTTTTTATATCACTTTCATGTAATAAGTAATTAAGCGATTTTTGTGTGTAAACTGTTGTTCTACAGAGAGTAAAGAGGGAAATTAATTAAAGAAAAATAAATAAGCGCCATTCATTACATAACATGTGTTAGCGTAATTATTCGTAACTCAAACAAATAATCCTGTCTGCAGCTGTTTTCGTCTGAAAGACTTTGGAATAAAACCCTAAGGTAAGAGAATTATAATTTTGTAAGTAATTCGTAGAGTTACACTTGGCCCCCGTACAGCGACGCGAGTATAGGTTACAACCTATATTCGCCAGACCTAATTAAGCTGCAGAAAGGGTTATTTGAGAGGGAGGACGCTTTGGTAAATTAAATATAAAAAGGGTTAAGTCAATAGTGGATGAGATTAATATTCTTGTGTAACATTATATAAACTTGTATAAAATGGCAGCGAATAATGACGATGTCAATGAAATAACAAGTGTTGACAATTGTGATGAGTCAAATATGAGTAATTTTGAGATACATTCGACTCCAAGTGCGAGTCAAGATAAAACAGAGTTAAACTTAACTGATCAGAGTAATGTAATTGAAGATTCGGGCGTGCAATTGACCCCGACTTCAACAAAATGTAACGTCCAATTCAATAGTGATGTAATGAGTATGTTACAATTACTCTTAGAACAAAATAAAGAACAGAAGAGTGATTCTGATATTAAATTCCATGAGTTAAAGGGTGACATAAATAATATTGACAAAAAATTTGATGAGCGTTTATATGATATGAAACAACAGAGTGTTAAGTTAGAAGACAATATTAATAAACGTTTAAATGAGACGAATGAATGTTTCAATACATTGAAAGAACAAATAGTAGAGTCAGTAGCAGAACAGATTAAAAGTAAGAAATTAACAAATGTTAACAATGATATTGAAAATAGTAATGTGATTGAAAGGGCGGTATCAGAAAGTGATACGTTGAAAATAGATAGTGAAACAGTAAGTGAGAGTGAGAAAATTATAAGTTGTAATGAAGTAATAATTAGTGTTGTTGAATTGGAAAAAGAATGGAAAGAAAGAGTAGATGAATGTGTAGGGCAGAGAGTAAATTTTCCCCTTATTTGTGATGAACCAGAGTGTTCAAAAGTGTTATTTTTGGGCAAGAGACCCTTATTAGTGAAAGATTTGAATTGTTTAATTTTGCTGAATAATTTTGTACCCTCTGCGTGGAATGATAAAAGTATGATATGTTGTTATGATGAGAGAATTTTAGATAGAGAATGGTGTATTGACAAAGAGACAGAATTGTATGAATTACAGAGAGATTATGGTGAGTGGAAAGAAATGTTAGAAGTATGTTTAAACAAGAGTAATTTACTGTATGATGAAAAAGTAACTGACCCGATATTGGAAATATTTACCGACGGAGACTTTACAAAGAATACTGATGTTGACCTGGTATATGATTATTATGGTAAAATGAACAAACAGAAATTTTATGGTTACTATATACAAGATAACCGTATCCAGAATGTAAATAAAATTGAAAATTGTTATTTGAAACCCCGATTAATTTTTGACGATGGAGGTTGAAATTCATAAATGAACATTTTAAATATGTTAATATATGGTAATGACCTAGCTGAATTTTGATATTGAAGTGTGACATAACTGAATAATTATTGCTGAAGAATTGTAAATACATGTGTAGTGAAATTAATTGTATGTATTATAAAAGGTTAAATTGTTTGTATGAAATAACATTGTTGTTAAATGTTTCAGAGGTTACACGGAGGTATTGGTGTGTGTGTGTGTGTGTGGTGCGTATTTTGTATTCATGTCAATAGGTGGAATGTGTATTGTAAGTATAAAGTTCATAATACTAATCAGATAGAATAAAAAGCTTACAGGTGTGAAAAGAGTGTAATAATAATAACAATGGTATTGAGACAATAGTATTAAATAGAAACTGTAATTGAAAGGTGAATTAAAAGTATATTTGGTTGAACTGTAAGAAATAGACATTGATAAATATGTTATCTAAAAAATTTATAAAGACTGAAAAGTACAGGTGTTAGTACATGATGTAACCAGAATGTTTATACTATGTGAGTCTTGCAGACTAGTGTTTATATAAACAGGTGTGGTATGTTGAGACTAAGGTTCACAGACATACTTGGTGACAATAACAAAGAATGTTGTAGTCTGCTGAATCAGTATCTGAAGTAAAACCTTATTGTGATAGAAAGGAATTGAAATTAAATTTTTTTACAGACCAAATAATAATGAGGCCATTACTGTAATTTTTGAGATTAATTGAATTAATTAAAGTAAATTAAATACAATTAAACTAATGATTAATTAAATTATTTTATTATTAATAAAATAAATAAATTAAACATAGAAACAATGATTTTAATAATGAACTTAACTTTATTTTCATTTAAATTCACATTGGAATTATAAATTAAATGCTAATTGATGTCAATAATGATTAAAACATTTATTTAACACTGACAACTGATGGAAAATGTTCAGGATGAGATAGTGTCTGGAAAATAAGATGTGTATATTACTGTCCATATAGACTTTACACATGTCATGAATTTTGTCCTACATACATATATAGTAGTTAAGGATATTTTGTATAATTAAGGTGTCATTTTGGTTGGGCAACATTGTATGGGGAATACTATTCAATTTAACTGGAATTTATGTGTATCATTGTAAACCAATATTGTTTTATTAATATTATTCTTTAGGGTCTATAATATAAAATGAGCCAGTACGTTGTCAATGAACCAGTACGGCTAAGAGGAAACAAATCAGATGTGGGACATGGAGCGATGGAAGGCCGTTTGTCAAATTTTAATTCCATGCTAGAAAGTCGGGCGATACTGGGTCGGGTATCTGTTCGATTTTTCGGTGTTGGGATCTCGCACAGAGAAGTCCAGTAAGATCGGATGGGTGCTGTCGCAGTCGCCAGACTAGGGGGGTAAGAACCCATGATTTAGTAGTGTTCAGGGGGGTTGCGGCGCCATATCCTCACTGATCCTCTTAAGTTTAGGCAATAAGAGTTTGAACGCTCCGGCCTTCAACCTCTTATTGGGGGGGTATTGTAACGGTACGGATTTGTGAGCCACCCCAGTTTAATTTCATATTAATTCAAATCATCATTTTAAGCACTTTCCAAATTGCCAGACTTTCACCTGTAAGGAGCCTCCAGTACAGCAATGCAACATACACAGCCAGCCAAAACAACTGCCAGACGCATTGCACAATCACATAGCAGCAGGCTTGTGTGTGAAACCCAGTATGCAGTGTGTCATTAGAGAGTGCACAACAGACAGCCAGCATCAGACAGTAAAGTGTGTAAGTTAAAACAGTGGCCTCGGGAGTACAAGATAGGCCGTAGAATAAATTCGGCCTATCTAGTTAAGTGTTAAAACATTTATAAAAAGTGCCAGTTGTGACATAGGGCCGCGCGGCCAGCCTAAAAAACTTCAAGTGACTTTCTAAGTGCGAAAAGTTACGTCGGCCGACTAAATAAATAATATACGTATAATTCGAACAGTGGTGACTGATGGTCATAACATTGACGTGAATTAACCAGTGTACCAGAGAAAAAAAAAACAACTAAACGCGGAGTGAACCGTAATGTTGAACAAACAGCGATTGTACGACTCACCGAGAGACACCTGGAACGGTTAAGTACCATCAGTAACTAATTGGCCAAAACTTTTAAATTTCACAGATATAATGGGTAGAATACTAACCAAATTAACTAAATGAAATAGAAGGGTGAGAGAGAGAGAGTGAGTGAGAGCGTAAGTTTGGGGTACGTACCTACAAAGTAAAATACTGGTTCATAGATTGAGTAAATTAATTAATTGTAAAATTTTTTTGCATTATCTTGCTGTTGTAAGGGGATGATGCAAAGACCATTGTAGTAACTTTTTTATATCACTTTCATGTAATAAGTAATTAAGCGATTTTTGTGTGTAAACTGTTGTTCTACAGAGAGTAAAGAGGGAAATTAATTAAAGAAAAATAAATAAGCGCCATTCATTACATAACATGTGTTAGCGTAATTATTCGTAACTCAAACAAATAATCCTGTCTGCAGCTGTTTTCGTCTGAAAGACTTTGGAATAAAACCCTAAGGTAAGAGAATTATAATTTTGTAAGTAATTCGTAGAGTTACACTTGGCCCCCGTACAGCGACGCGAGTATAGGTTACAACCTATATTCGCCAGACCTAATTAAGCTGCAGAAAGGGTTATTTGAGAGGGAGGACGCTTTGGTAAATTAAATATAAAAAGGGTTAAGTCAATAGTGGATGAGATTAATATTCTTGTGTAACATTATATAAACTTGTATAAAATGGCAGCGAATAATGACGATGTCAATGAAATAACAAGTGTTGACAATTGTGATGAGTCAAATATGAGTAATTTTGAGATACATTCGACTCCAAGTGCGAGTCAAGATAAAACAGAGTTAAACTTAACTGATCAGAGTAATGTAATTGAAGATTCGGGCGTGCAATTGACCCCGACTTCAACAAAATGTAACGTCCAATTCAATAGTGATGTAATGAGTATGTTACAATTACTCTTAGAACAAAATAAAGAACAGAAGAGTGATTCTGATATTAAATTCCATGAGTTAAAGGGTGACATAAATAATATTGACAAAAAATTTGATGAGCGTTTATATGATATGAAACAACAGAGTGTTAAGTTAGAAGACAATATTAATAAACGTTTAAATGAGACGAATGAATGTTTCAATACATTGAAAGAACAAATAGTAGAGTCAGTAGCAGAACAGATTAAAAGTAAGAAATTAACAAATGTTAACAATGATATTGAAAATAGTAATGTGATTGAAAGGGCGGTATCAGAAAGTGATACGTTGAAAATAGATAGTGAAACAGTAAGTGAGAGTGAGAAAATTATAAGTTGTAATGAAGTAATAATTAGTGTTGTTGAATTGGAAAAAGAATGGAAAGAAAGAGTAGATGAATGTGTAGGGCAGAGAGTAAATTTTCCCCTTATTTGTGATGAACCAGAGTGTTCAAAAGTGTTATTTTTGGGCAAGAGACCCTTATTAGTGAAAGATTTGAATTGTTTAATTTTGCTGAATAATTTTGTACCCTCTGCGTGGAATGATAAAAGTATGATATGTTGTTATGATGAGAGAATTTTAGATAGAGAATGGTGTATTGACAAAGAGACAGAATTGTATGAATTACAGAGAGATTATGGTGAGTGGAAAGAAATGTTAGAAGTATGTTTAAACAAGAGTAATTTACTGTATGATGAAAAAGTAACTGACCCGATATTGGAAATATTTACCGACGGAGACTTTACAAAGAATACTGATGTTGACCTGGTATATGATTATTATGGTAAAATGAACAAACAGAAATTTTATGGTTACTATATACAAGATAACCGTATCCAGAATGTAAATAAAATTGAAAATTGTTATTTGAAACCCCGATTAATTTTTGACGATGGAGGTTGAAATTCATAAATGAACATTTTAAATATGTTAATATATGGTAATGACCTAGCTGAATTTTGATATTGAAGTGTGACATAACTGAATAATTATTGCTGAAGAATTGTAAATACATGTGTAGTGAAATTAATTGTATGTATTATAAAAGGTTAAATTGTTTGTATGAAATAACATTGTTGTTAAATGTTTCAGAGGTTACACGGAGGTATTGGTGTGTGTGTGTGTGGTGCGTATTTTGTATTCATGTCAATAGGTGGAATGTGTATTGTAAGTATAAAGTTCATAATACTAATCAGATAGAATAAAAAGCTTACAGGTGTGAAAAGAGTGTAATAATAATAACAATGGTATTGAGACAATAGTATTAAATAGAAACTGTAATTGAAAGGTGAATTAAAAGTATATTTGGTTGAACTGTAAGAAATAGACATTGATAAATATGTTATCTAAAAAATTTATAAAGACTGAAAAGTACAGGTGTTAGTACATGATGTAACCAGAATGTTTATACTATGTGAGTCTTGCAGACTAGTGTTTATATAAACAGGTGTGGTATGTTGAGACTAAGGTTCACAGACATACTTGGTGACAATAACAAAGAATGTTGTAGTCTGCTGAATCAGTATCTGAAGTAAAACCTTATTGTGATAGAAAGGAATTGAAATTAAATTTTTTTACAGACCAAATAATAATGAGGCCATTACTGTAATTTTTGAGATTAATTGAATTAATTAAAGTAAATTAAATACAATTAAACTAATGATTAATTAAATTATTTTATTATTAATAAAATAAATTATTAAACATAGAAACAATGATTTTAATAATGAACTTAACTTTATTTTCATTTAAATTCACATTGGAATTATAAATTAAATGCTAATTGATGTCAATAATGATTAAAACATTTATTTAACACTGACAACTGATGGAAAATGTTCAGGATGAGATAGTGTCTGGAAAATAAGATGTGTATATTACTGTCCATATAGACTTTACACATGTCATGAATTTTGTCCTACATACATATATAGTAGTTAAGGATATTTTGTATAATTAAGGTGTCATTTTGGTTGGGCAACATTGTATGGGGAATACTATTCAATTTAACTGGAATTTATGTGTATCATTGTAAACCAATATTGTTTTATTAATATTATTCTTTAGGGTCTATAATATAAAATGAGCCAGTACGTTGTCAATGAACCAGTACGGCTAAGAGGAAACAAATCAGATGTGGGACATGGAGCGATGGAAGGCCGTTTGTCAAATTTTAATTCCATGCTAGAAAGTCGGGCGATACTGGGTCGGGTATCTGTTCGATTTTTCGGTGTTGGGATCTCGCACAGAGAAGTCCAGTAAGATCGGATGGGTGCTGTCGCAGTCGCCAGACTAGGGGGGTAAGAACCCATGATTTAGTAGTGTTCAGGGGGGTTGCGGCGCCATATCCTCACTGATCCTCTTAAGTTTAGGCAATAAGAGTTTGAACGCTCCGGCCTTCAACCTCTTATTGGGGGGGTATTGTAACGGTACGGATTTGTGAGCCACCCCAGTTTAATTTCATATTAATTCAAATCATCATTTTAAGCACTTTCCAAATTGCCAGACTTTCACCTGTAAGGAGCCTCCAGTACAGCAATGCAACATACACAGCCAGCCAAAACAACTGCCAGACGCATTGCACAATCACATAGCAGCAGGCTTGTGTGTGAAACCCAGTATGCAGTGTGTCATTAGAGAGTGCACAACAGACAGCCAGCATCAGACAGTAAAGTGTGTAAGTTAAAACAGTGGCCTCGGGAGTACAAGATAGGCCGTAGAATAAATTCGGCCTATCTAGTTAAGTGTTAAAACATTTATAAAAAGTACCAGTTGTGACATAGGGCCGCGCGGCCAGCCTAAAAAACTTCAAGTGACTTTCTAAGTGCGAAAAGTTACGTCGGCCGACTAAATAAATAATATACGTATAATTCGAACAGTGGTGACTGGTGGTCATAACATTGACGTGATTTAACCAGTGTACCAGAGAAAAAAAAAAACAACTAAACGCGGAGTGAACCATAATGTTGAACAAACAGCGATTGTACGACTCACCGAGAGACACCTGGAACGGTTAAGTACCATCAGTAACTAATTGGCCAAAACTTTTAAATTTCACAGATATAATGGGTAGAATACTAACCAAATTAACTAAATGAAATAGAAGGGTGAGAGAGAGAGAGTGAGTGAGAGCGTAAGTTTGGGGTACGTACCTACAAAGTAAAATACTGGTTCATAGATTGAGTAAATTAATTAATTGTAAAATTTTTTTGCATTATCTTGCTGTTGTAAGGGGATGATGCAAAGACCATTGTAGTAACTTTTTTATATCACTTTCATGTAATAAGTAATTAAGCGATTTTTGTGTGTAAACTGTTGTTCTACAGAGAGTAAAGAGGGAAATTAATTAAAGAAAAATAAATAAGCGCCATTCATTACATAACATGTGTTAGCGTAATTATTCGTAACTCAAACAAATAATCCTGTCTGCAGCTGTTTTCGTCTGAAAGACTTTGGAATAAAACCCTAAGGTAAGAGAATTATAATTTTGTAAGTAATTCGTAGAGTTACACTTGGCCCCCGTACAGCGACGCGAGTATAGGTTACAACCTATATTCGCCAGACCTAATTAAGCTGCAGAAAGGGTTATTTGAGAGGGAGGACGCTTTGGTAAATTAAATATAAAAAGGGTTAAGTCAATAGTGGATGAGATTAATATTCTTGTGTAACATTATATAAACTTGTATAAAATGGCAGCGAATAATGACGATGTCAATGAAATAACGAGTGTTGACAATTGTGATGAGTCAAATATGAGTAATTTTGAGATACATTCGACTCCAAGTGCGAGTCAAGATAAAACAGAGTTAAACTTAACTGATCAGAGTAATGTAATTGAAGATTCGGGCGTGCAATTGACCCCGACTTCAACAAAATGTAACGTCCAATTCAATAGTGATGTAATGAGTATGTTACAATTACTCTTAGAACAAAATAAAGAACAGAAGAGTGATTCTGATATTAAATTCCATGAGTTAAAGGGTGACATAAATAATATTGACAAAAAATTTGATGAGCGTTTATATGATATGAAACAACAGAGTGTTAAGTTAGAAGACAATATTAATAAACGTTTAAATGAGACGAATGAATGTTTCAATACATTGAAAGAACAAATAGTAGAGTCAGTAGCAGAACAGATTAAAAGTAAGAAATTAACAAATGTTAACAATGATATTGAAAATAGTAATGTGATTGAAAGGGCGGTATCAGAAAGTGATACGTTGAAAATAGATAGTGAAACAGTAAGTGAGAGTGAGAAAATTATAAGTTGTAATGAAGTAATAATTAGTGTTGTTGAATTGGAAAAAGAATGGAAAGAAAGAGTAGATGAATGTGTAGGGCAGAGAGTAAATTTTCCCCTTATTTGTGATGAACCAGAGTGTTCAAAAGTGTTATTTTTGGGCAAGAGACCCTTATTAGTGAAAGATTTGAATTGTTTAATTTTGCTGAATAATTTTGTACCCTCTGCGTGGAATGATAAAAGTATGATATGTTGTTATGATGAGAGAATTTTAGATAGAGAATGGTGTATTGACAAAGAGACAGAATTGTATGAATTACAGAGAGATTATGGTGAGTGGAAAGAAATGTTAGAAGTATGTTTAAACAAGAGTAATTTACTGTATGATGAAAAAGTAACTGACCCGATATTGGAAATATTTACCGACGGAGACTTTACAAAGAATACTGATGTTGACCTGGTATATGATTATTATGGTAAAATGAACAAACAGAAATTTTATGGTTACTATATACAAGATAACCGTATCCAGAATGTAAATAAAATTGAAAATTGTTATTTGAAACCCCGATTAATTTTTGACGATGGAGGTTGAAATTCATAAATGAACATTTTAAATATGTTAATATATGGTAATGACCTAGCTGAATTTTGATATTGAAGTGTGACATAACTGAATAATTATTGCTGAAGAATTGTAAATACATGTGTAGTGAAATTAATTGTATGTATTATAAAAGGTTAAATTGTTTGTATGAAATAACATTGTTGTTAAATGTTTCAGAGGTTACACGGAGGTATTGGTGTGTGTGTGTGTGGTGCATATTTTGTATTCATGTCAATAGGTGGAATGTGTATTGTAAGTATAAAGTTCATAATACTAATCAGATAGAATAAAAAGCTTACAGGTGTGAAAAGAGTGTAATAATAATAACAATGGTATTGAGACAATAGTATTAAATAGAAACTGTAATTGAAAGGTGAATTAAAAGTATATTTGGTTGAACTGTAAGAAATAGACATTGATAAATATGTTATCTAAAAAATTTATAAAGACTGAAAAGTACAGGTGTTAGTACATGATGTAACCAGAATGTTTATACTATGTGAGTCTTGCAGACTAGTGTTTATATAAACAGGTGTGGTATGTTGAGACTAAGGTTCACAGACATACTTGGTGACAATAACAAAGAATGTTGTAGTCTGCTGAATCAGTATCTGAAGTAAAACCTTATTGTGATAGAAAGGAATTGAAATTAAATTTTTTTACAGACCAAATAATAATGAGGCCATTACTGTAATTTTTGAGATTAATTGAATTAATTAAAGTAAATTAAATACAATTAAACTAATGATTAATTAAATTATTTTATTATTAATAAAATAAATAAATTAAACATAGAAACAATGATTTTAATAATGAACTTAACTTTATTTTCATTTAAATTCACATTGGAATTATAAATTAAATGCTAATTGATGTCAATAATGATTAAAACATTTATTTAACACTGACAACTGATGGAAAATGTTCAGGATGAGATAGTGTCTGGAAAATAAGATGTGTATATTACTGTCCATATAGACTTTACACATGTCATGAATTTTGTCCTACATACATATATAGTAGTTAAGGATATTTTGTATAATTAAGGTGTCATTTTGGTTGGGCAACATTGTATGGGGAATACTATTCAATTTAACTGGAATTTATGTGTATCATTGTAAACCAATATTGTTTTATTAATATTATTCTTTAGGGCCTATAATATAAAATGAGCCAGTACGTTGTCAATGAACCAGTACGGCTAAGAGGAAACAAATCAGATGTGGGACATGGAGCGATGGAAGGCCGTTTGTCAAATTTTAATTCCATGCTAGAAAGTCGGGCGATACTGGGTCGGGTATCTGTTCGATTTTTCGGTGTTGGGATCTCGCACAGAGAAGTCCAGTAAGATCGGATGGGTGCTGTCGCAGTCGCCAGACTAGGGGGGTAAGAACCCATGATTTAGTAGTGTTCAGGGGGGTTGCGGCGCCATATTCTCACTGATCCTCTTAAGTTTAGGCAATAAGAGTTTGAACGCTCCGGCCTTCAACCTCTTATTGGGGGGGTATTGTAACGGTACGGATTTGTGAGCCACCCCAGTTTAATTTCATATTAATTCAAATCATCATTTTAAGCACTTTCCAAATTGCCAGACTTTCACCTGTAAGGAGCCTCCAGTACAGCAATGCAACATACACAGCCATCCAAAACAACTGCCAGACGCATTGCACAATCACATAGCAGCAGGCTTGTGTGTGAAACCCAGTATGCAGTGTGTCATTAGAGAGTGCACAACAGACAGCCAGCATCAGACAGTAAAGTGTGTAAGTTAAAACAGTGGCCTCGGGAGTACAAGATAGGCCGTAGAATAAATTCGGCCTATCTAGTTAAGTGTTAAAACATTTATAAAAAGTGCCAGTTGTGACATAGGGCCGCGGGGCCAGCCTAAAAAACTTCAAGTGACTTTCTAAGTGCGAAAAGTTACGTCGGCCGACTAAATAAATAATATACGTATAATTCGAACAGTGGTGACTGATGGTCATAACATTGACGTGAATTAACCAGTGTACCAGAGAAAAAAAAAAACAACTAAACGCGGAGTGAACCGTAATGTTGAACAAACAGCGATTGTACGACTCACCGAGAGACACCTGGAACGGTTAAGTACCATCAGTAACTAATTGGCCAAAACTTTTAAATTTCACAGATATAATGGGTAGAATACTAACCAAATTAACTAAATGAAATAGAAGGGTGAGAGAGAGAGAGTGAGTGAGAGCGTAAGTTTGGGGTACGTACCTACAAAGTAAAATACTGGTTCATAGATTGAGTAAATTAATTAATTGTAAAATTTTTTTGCATTATCTTGCTGTTGTAAGGGGATGATGCAAAGACCATTGTAGTAACTTTTTTATATCACTTTCATGTAATAAGTAATTAAGCGATTTTTGTGTGTAAACTGTTGTTCTACAGAGAGTAAAGAGGGAAATTAATTAAAGAAAAATAAATAAGCGCCATTCATTACATAACATGTGTTAGCGTAATTATTCGTAACTCAAACAAATAATCCTGTCTGCAGCTGTTTTCGTCTGAAAGACTTTGGAATAAAACCCTAAGGTAAGAGAATTATAATTTTGTAAGTAATTCGTAGAGTTACACTTGGCCCCCGTACAGCGACGCGAGTATAGGTTACAACCTATATTCGCCAGACCTAATTAAGCTGCAGAAAGGGTTATTTGAGAGGGAGGACGCTTTGGTAAATTAAATATAAAAAGGGTTAAGTCAATAGTGGATGAGATTAATATTCTTGTGTAACATTATATAAACTTGTATAAAATGGCAGCGAATAATGACGATGTCAATGAAATAACGAGTGTTGACAATTGTGATGAGTCAAATATGAGTAATTTTGAGATACATTCGACTCCAAGTGCGAGTCAAGATAAAACAGAGTTAAACTTAACTGATCAGAGTAATGTAATTGAAGATTCGGGCGTGCAATTGACCCCGACTTCAACAAAATGTAACGTCCAATTCAATAGTGATGTAATGAGTATGTTACAATTACTCTTAGAACAAAATAAAGAACAGAAGAGTGATTCTGATATTAAATTCCATGAGTTAAAGGGTGACATAAATAATATTGACAAAAAATTTGATGAGCGTTTATATGATATGAAACAACAGAGTGTTAAGTTAGAAGACAATATTAATAAACGTTTAAATGAGACGAATGAATGTTTCAATACATTGAAAGAACAAATAGTAGAGTCAGTAGCAGAACAGATTAAAAGTAAGAAATTAACAAATGTTAACAATGATATTGAAAATAGTAATGTGATTGAAAGGGCGGTATCAGAAAGTGATACGTTGAAAATAGATAGTGAAACAGTAAGTGAGAGTGAGAAAATTATAAGTTGTAATGAAGTAATAATTAGTGTTGTTGAATTGGAAAAAGAATGGAAAGAAAGAGTAGATGAATGTGTAGGGCAGAGAGTAAATTTTCCCCTTATTTGTGATGAACCAGAGTGTTCAAAAGTGTTATTTTTGGGCAAGAGACCCTTATTAGTGAAAGATTTGAATTGTTTAATTTTGCTGAATAATTTTGTACCCTCTGCGTGGAATGATAAAAGTATGATATGTTGTTATGATGAGAGAATTTTAGATAGAGAATGGTGTATTGACAAAGAGACAGAATTGTATGAATTACAGAGAGATTATGGTGAGTGGAAAGAAATGTTAGAAGTATGTTTAAACAAGAGTAATTTACTGTATGATGAAAAAGTAACTGACCCGATATTGGAAATATTTACCGACGGAGACTTTACAAAGAATACTGATGTTGACCTGGTATATGATTATTATGGTAAAATGAACAAACAGAAATTTTATGGTTACTATATACAAGATAACCGTATCCAGAATGTAAATAAAATTGAAAATTGTTATTTGAAACCCCGATTAATTTTTGACGATGGAGGTTGAAATTCATAAATGAACATTTTAAATATGTTAATATATGGTAATGACCTAGCTGAATTTTGATATTGAAGTGTGACATAACTGAATAATTATTGCTGAAGAATTGTAAATACATGTGTAGTGAAATTAATTGTATGTATTATAAAAGGTTAAATTGTTTGTATGAAATAACATTGTTGTTAAATGTTTCAGAGGTTACACGGAGGTATTGGTGTGTGTGTGTGTGGTGCGTATTTTGTATTCATGTCAATAGGTGGAATGTGTATTGTAAGTATAAAGTTCATAATACTAATCAGATAGAATAAAAAGCTTTCAGGTGTGAAAAGAGTGTAATAATAATAACAATGGTATTGAGACAATAGTATTAAATAGAAACTGTAATTGAAAGGTGAATTAAAAGTATATTTGGTTGAACTGTAAGAAATAGACATTGATAAATATGTTATCTAAAAAATTTATAAAGACTGAAAAGTACAGGTGTTAGTACATGATGTAACCAGAATGTTTATACTATGTGAGTCTTGCAGACTAGTGTTTATATAAACAGGTGTGGTATGTTGAGACTAAGGTTCACAGACATACTTGGTGACAATAACAAAGAATGTTGTAGTCTGCTGAATCAGTATCTGAAGTAAAACCTTATTGTGATAGAAAGGAATTGAAATTAAATTTTTTTACAGACCAAATAATAATGAGGCCATTACTGTAATTTTTGAGATTAATTGAATTAATTAAAGTAAATTAAATACAATTAAACTAATGATTAATTAAATTATTTTATTATTAATAAAATAAATAAATTAAACATAGAAACAATGATTTTAATAATGAACTTAACTTTATTTTCATTTAAATTCACATTGGAATTATAAATTAAATGCTAATTGATGTCAATAATGATTAAAACATTTATTTAACACTGACAACTGATGGAAAATGTTCAGGATGAGATAGTGTCTGGAAAATAAGATGTGTATATTACTGTCCATATAGACTTTACACATGTCATGAATTTTGTCCTACATACATATATAGTAGTTAAGGATATTTTGTATAATTAAGGTGTCATTTTGGTTGGGCAACATTGTATGGGGAATACTATTCAATTTAACTGGAATTTATGTGTATCATTGTAAACCAATATTGTTTTATTAATATTATTCTTTAGGGCCTATAATATAAAATGAGCCAGTACGTTGTCAATGAACCAGTACGGCTAAGAGGAAACAAATCAGATGTGGGACATGGAGCGATGGAAGGCCGTTTGTCAAATTTTAATTCCATGCTAGAAAGTCGGGCGATACTGGGTCGGGTATCTGTTCGATTTTTCGGTGTTGGGATCTCGCACAGAGAAGTCCAGTAAGATCGGATGGGTGCTGTCGCAGTCGCCAGACTAGGGGGGTAAGAACCCATGATTTAGTAGTGTTCAGGGGGGTTGCGGCGCCATATTCTCACTGATCCTCTTAAGTTTAGGCAATAAGAGTTTGAACGCTCCGGCCTTCAACCTCTTATTGGGGGGGTATTGTAACGGTACGGATTTGTGAGCCACCCCAGTTTAATTTCATATTAATTCAAATCATCATTTTAAGCACTTTCCAAATTGCCAGACTTTCACCTGTAAGGAGCCTCCAGTACAGCAATGCAACATACACAGCCATCCAAAACAACTGCCAGACGCATTGCACAATCACATAGCAGCAGGCTTGTGTGTGAAACCCAGTATGCAGTGTGTCATTAGAGAGTGCACAACAGACAGCCAGCATCAGACAGTAAAGTGTGTAAGTTAAAACAGTGGCCTCGGGAGTACAAGATAGGCCGTAGAATAAATTCGGCCTATCTAGTTAAGTGTTAAAACATTTATAAAAAGTGCCAGTTGTGACATAGGGCCGCGGGGCCAGCCTAAAAAACTTCAAGTGACTTTCTAAGTGCGAAAAGTTACGTCGGCCGACTAAATAAATAATATACGTATAATTCGAACAGTGGTGACTGATGGTCATAACATTGACGTGAATTAACCAGTGTACCAGAGAAAAAAAAAAACAACTAAACGCGGAGTGAACCGTAATGTTGAACAAACAGCGATTGTACGACTCACCGAGAGACACCTGGAACGGTTAAGTACCATCAGTAACTAATTGGCCAAAACTTTTAAATTTCACAGATATAATGGGTAGAATACTAACCAAATTAACTAAATGAAATAGAAGGGTGAGAGAGAGAGAGTGAGTGAGAGCGTAAGTTTGGGGTACGTACCTACAAAGTAAAATACTGGTTCATAGATTGAGTAAATTAATTAATTGTAAAATTTTTTTGCATTATCTTGCTGTTGTAAGGGGATGATGCAAAGACCATTGTAGTAACTTTTTTATATCACTTTCATGTAATAAGTAATTAAGCGATTTTTGTGTGTAAACTGTTGTTCTACAGAGAGTAAAGAGGGAAATTAATTAAAGAAAAATAAATAAGCGCCATTCATTACATAACATGTGTTAGCGTAATTATTCGTAACTCAAACAAATAATCCTGTCTGCAGCTGTTTTCGTCTGAAAGACTTTGGAATAAAACCCTAAGGTAAGAGAATTATAATTTTGTAAGTAATTCGTAGAGTTACACTTGGCCCCCGTACAGCGACGCGAGTATAGGTTACAACCTATATTCGCCAGACCTAATTAAGCTGCAGAAAGGGTTATTTGAGAGGGAGGACGCTTTGGTAAATTAAATATAAAAAGGGTTAAGTCAATAGTGGATGAGATTAATATTCTTGTGTAACATTATATAAACTTGTATAAAATGGCAGCGAATAATGACGATGTCAATGAAATAACGAGTGTTGACAATTGTGATGAGTCAAATATGAGTAATTTTGAGATACATTCGACTCCAAGTGCGAGTCAAGATAAAACAGAGTTAAACTTAACTGATCAGAGTAATGTAATTGAAGATTCGGGCGTGCAATTGACCCCGACTTCAACAAAATGTAACGTCCAATTCAATAGTGATGTAATGAGTATGTTACAATTACTCTTAGAACAAAATAAAGAACAGAAGAGTGATTCTGATATTAAATTCCATGAGTTAAAGGGTGACATAAATAATATTGACAAAAAATTTGATGAGCGTTTATATGATATGAAACAACAGAGTGTTAAGTTAGAAGACAATATTAATAAACGTTTAAATGAGACGAATGAATGTTTCAATACATTGAAAGAACAAATAGTAGAGTCAGTAGCAGAACAGATTAAAAGTAAGAAATTAACAAATGTTAACAATGATATTGAAAATAGTAATGTGATTGAAAGGGCGGTATCAGAAAGTGATACGTTGAAAATAGATAGTGAAACAGTAAGTGAGAGTGAGAAAATTATAAGTTGTAATGAAGTAATAATTAGTGTTGTTGAATTGGAAAAAGAATGGAAAGAAAGAGTAGATGAATGTGTAGGGCAGAGAGTAAATTTTCCCCTTATTTGTGATGAACCAGAGTGTTCAAAAGTGTTATTTTTGGGCAAGAGACCCTTATTAGTGAAAGATTTGAATTGTTTAATTTTGCTGAATAATTTTGTACCCTCTGCGTGGAATGATAAAAGTATGATATGTTGTTATGATGAGAGAATTTTAGATAGAGAATGGTGTATTGACAAAGAGACAGAATTGTATGAATTACAGAGAGATTATGGTGAGTGGAAAGAAATGTTAGAAGTATGTTTAAACAAGAGTAATTTACTGTATGATGAAAAAGTAACTGACCCGATATTGGAAATATTTACCGACGGAGACTTTACAAAGAATACTGATGTTGACCTGGTATATGATTATTATGGTAAAATGAACAAACAGAAATTTTATGGTTACTATATACAAGATAACCGTATCCAGAATGTAAATAAAATTGAAAATTGTTATTTGAAACCCCGATTAATTTTTGACGATGGAGGTTGAAATTCATAAATGAACATTTTAAATATGTTAATATATGGTAATGACCTAGCTGAATTTTGATATTGAAGTGTGACATAACTGAATAATTATTGCTGAAGAATTGTAAATACATGTGTAGTGAAATTAATTGTATGTATTATAAAAGGTTAAATTGTTTGTATGAAATAACATTGTTGTTAAATGTTTCAGAGGTTACACGGAGGTATTGGTGTGTGTGTGTGTGGTGCGTATTTTGTATTCATGTCAATAGGTGGAATGTGTATTGTAAGTATAAAGTTCATAATACTAATCAGATAGAATAAAAAGCTTTCAGGTGTGAAAAGAGTGTAATAATAATAACAATGGTATTGAGACAATAGTATTAAATAGAAACTGTAATTGAAAGGTGAATTAAAAGTATATTTGGTTGAACTGTAAGAAATAGACATTGATAAATATGTTATCTAAAAAATTTATAAAGACTGAAAAGTACAGGTGTTAGTACATGATGTAACCAGAATGTTTATACTATGTGAGTCTTGCAGACTAGTGTTTATATAAACAGGTGTGGTATGTTGAGACTAAGGTTCACAGACATACTTGGTGACAATAACAAAGAATGTTGTAGTCTGCTGAATCAGTATCTGAAGTAAAACCTTATTGTGATAGAAAGGAATTGAAATTAAATTTTTTTACAGACCAAATAATAATGAGGCCATTACTGTAATTTTTGAGATTAATTGAATTAATTAAAGTAAATTAAATACAATTAAACTAATGATTAATTAAATTATTTTATTATTAATAAAATAAATAAATTAAACATAGAAACAATGATTTTAATAATGAACTTAACTTTATTTTCATTTAAATTCACATTGGAATTATAAATTAAATGCTAATTGATGTCAATAATGATTAAAACATTTATTTAACACTGACAACTGATGGAAAATGTTCAGGATGAGATAGTGTCTGGAAAATAAGATGTGTATATTACTGTCCATATAGACTTTACACATGTCATGAATTTTGTCCTACATACATATATAGTAGTTAAGGATATTTTGTATAATTAAGGTGTCATTTTGGTTGGGCAACATTGTATGGGGAATACTATTCAATTTAACTGGAATTTATGTGTATCATTGTAAACCAATATTGTTTTATTAATATTATTCTTTAGGGCCTATAATATAAAATGAGCCAGTACGTTGTCAATGAACCAGTACGGCTAAGAGGAAACAAATCAGATGTGGGACATGGAGCGATGGAAGGCCGTTTGTCAAATTTTAATTCCATGCTAGAAAGTCGGGCGATACTGGGTCGGGTATCTGTTAGATTTTTCGGTGTTGGGATCTCGCACAGAGAAGTCCAGTAAGATCGGATGGGTGCTGTCGCAGTCGCCAGACTAGGGGGGTAAGAACCCATGATTTAGTAGTGTTCAGGGGGGTTGCGGCGCCATATTCTCACTGATCCTCTTAAGTTTAGGCAATAAGAGTTTGAACGCTCCGGCCTTCAACCTCTTATTGGGGGGGTATTGTAACGGTACGGATTTGTGAGCCACCCCAGTTTAATTTCATATTAATTCAAATCATCATTTTAAGCACTTTCCAAATTGCCAGACTTTCACCTGTAAGGAGCCTCCAGTACAGCAATGCAACATACACAGCCAGCCAAAACAACTGCCAGACGCATTGCACAATCACATAGCAGCAGGCTTGTGTGTGAAACCCAGTATGCAGTGTGTCATTAGAGAGTGCACAACAGACAGCCAGCATCAGACAGTAAAGTGTGTAAGTTAAAACAGTGGCCTCGGGAGTACAAGATAGGCCGTAGAATAAATTCGGCCTATCTAGTTAAGTGTTAAAACATTTATAAAAAGTGCCAGTTGTGACATAGGGCCGCGGGGCCAGCCTAAAAAACTTCAAGTGACTTTCTAAGTGCGAAAAGTTACGTCGGCCGACTAAATAAATAATATACGTATAATTCGAACAGTGGTGACTGATGGTCATAACATTGACGTGAATTAACCAGTGTACCAGAGAAAAAAAAAACAACTAAACGCGGAGTGAACCGTAATGTTGAACAAACAGCGATTGTACGACTCACCGAGAGACACCTGGAACGGTTAAGTACCATCAGTAACTAATTGGCCAAAACTTTTAAATTTCACAGATATAATGGGTAGAATACTAACCAAATTAACTAAATGAAATAGAAGGGTGAGAGAGAGAGAGTGAGTGAGAGCGTAAGTTTGGGGTACGTACCTACAAAGTAAAATACTGGTTCATAGATTGAGTAAATTAATTAATTGTAAAATTTTTTTGCATTATCTTGCTGTTGTAAGGGGATGATGCAAAGACCATTGTAGTAACTTTTTTATATCACTTTCATGTAATAAGTAATTAAGCGATTTTTGTGTGTAAACTGTTGTTCTACAGAGAGTAAAGAGGGAAATTAATTAAAGAAAAATAAATAAGCGCCATTCATTACATAACATGTGTTAGCGTAATTATTCGTAACTCAAACAAATAATCCTGTCTGCAGCTGTTTTCGTCTGAAAGACTTTGGAATAAAACCCTAAGGTAAGAGAATTATAATTTTGTAAGTAATTCGTAGAGTTACACTTGGCCCCCGTACAGCGACGCGAGTATAGGTTACAACCTATATTCGCCAGACCTAATTAAGCTGCAGAAAGGGTTATTTGAGAGGGAGGACGCTTTGGTAAATTAAATATAAAAAGGGTTAAGTCAATAGTGGATGAGATTAATATTCTTGTGTAACATTATATAAACTTGTATAAAATGGCAGCGAATAATGACGATGTCAATGAAATAACGAGTGTTGACAATTGTGATGAGTCAAATATGAGTAATTTTGAGATACATTCGACTCCAAGTGCGAGTCAAGATAAAACAGAGTTAAACTTAACTGATCAGAGTAATGTAATTGAAGATTCGGGCGTGCAATTGACCCCGACTTCAACAAAATGTAACGTCCAATTCAATAGTGATGTAATGAGTATGTTACAATTACTCTTAGAACAAAATAAAGAACAGAAGAGTGATTCTGATATTAAATTCCATGAGTTAAAGGGTGACATAAATAATATTGACAAAAAATTTGATGAGCGTTTATATGATATGAAACAACAGAGTGTTAAGTTAGAAGACAATATTAATAAACGTTTAAATGAGACGAATGAATGTTTCAATACATTGAAAGAACAAATAGTAGAGTCAGTAGCAGAACAGATTAAAAGTAAGAAATTAACAAATGTTAACAATGATATTGAAAATAGTAATGTGATTGAAAGGGCGGTATCAGAAAGTGATACGTTGAAAATAGATAGTGAAACAGTAAGTGAGAGTGAGAAAATTATAAGTTGTAATGAAGTAATAATTAGTGTTGTTGAATTGGAAAAAGAATGGAAAGAAAGAGTAGATGAATGTGTAGGGCAGAGAGTAAATTTTCCCCTTATTTGTGATGAACCAGAGTGTTCAGAAGTGTTATTTTTGGGCAAGAGACCCTTATTAGTGAAAGATTTGAATTGTTTAATTTTGCTGAATAATTTTGTACCCTCTGCGTGGAATGATAAAAGTATGATATGTTGTTATGATGAGAGAATTTTAGATAGAGAATGGTGTATTGACAAAGAGACAGAATTGTATGAATTACAGAGAGATTATGGTGAGTGGAAAGAAATGTTAGAAGTATGTTTAAACAAGAGTAATTTACTGTATGATGAAAAAGTAACTGACCCGATATTGGAAATATTTACCGACGGAGACTTTACAAAGAATACTGATGTTGACCTGGTATATGATTATTATGGTAAAATGAACAAACAGAAATTTTATGGTTACTATATACAAGATAACCGTATCCAGAATGTAAATAAAATTGAAAATTGTTATTTGAAACCCCGATTAATTTTTGACGATGGAGGTTGAAATTCATAAATGAACATTTTAAATATGTTAATATATGGTAATGACCTAGCTGAATTTTGATATTGAAGTGTGACATAACTGAATAATTATTGCTGAAGAATTGTAAATACATGTGTAGTGAAATTAATTGTATGTATTATAAAAGGTTAAATTGTTTGTATGAAATAACATTGTTGTTAAATGTTTCAGAGGTTACACGGAGGTATTGGTGTGTGTGTGTGTGGTGCGTATTTTGTATTCATGTCAATAGGTGGAATGTGTATTGTAAGTATAAAGTTCATAATACTAATCAGATAGAATAAAAAGCTTACAGGTGTGAAAAGAGTGTAATAATAATAACAATGGTATTGAGACAATAGTATTAAATAGAAACTGTAATTGAAAGGTGAATTAAAAGTATATTTGGTTGAACTGTAAGAAATAGACATTGATAAATATGTTATCTAAAAAATTTATAAAGACTGAAAAGTACAGGTGTTAGTACATGATGTAACCAGAATGTTTATACTATGTGAGTCTTGCAGACTAGTGTTTATATAAACAGGTGTGGTATGTTGAGACTAAGGTTCACAGACATACTTGGTGACAATAACAAAGAATGTTGTAGTCTGCTGAATCAGTATCTGAAGTAAAACCTTATTGTGATAGAAAGGAATTGAAATTAAATTTTTTTACAGACCAAATAATAATGAGGCCATTACTGTAATTTTTGAGATTAATTGAATTAATTAAAGTAAATTAAATACAATTAAACTAATGATTAATTAAATTATTTTATTATTAATAAAATAAATAAATTAAACATAGAAACAATGATTTTAATAATGAACTTAACTTTATTTTCATTTAAATTCACATTGGAATTATAAATTAAATGCTAATTGATGTCAATAATGATTAAAACATTTATTTAACACTGACAACTGATGGAAAATGTTCAGGATGAGATAGTGTCTGGAAAATAAGATGTGTATATTACTGTCCATATAGACTTTACACATGTCATGAATTTTGTCCTACATACATATATAGTAGTTAAGGATATTTTGTATAATTAAGGTGTCATTTTGGTTGGGCAACATTGTATGGGGAATACTATTCAATTTAACTGGAATTTATGTGTATCATTGTAAACCAATATTGTTTTATTAATATTATTCTTTAGGGCCTATAATATAAAATGAGCCAGTACGTTGTCAATGAACCAGTACGGCTAAGAGGAAACAAATCAGATGTGGGACATGGAGCGATGGAAGGCCGTTTGTCAAATTTTAATTCCATGCTAGAAAGTCGGGCGATACTGGGTCGGGTATCTGTTCGATTTTTCGGTGTTGGGATCTCGCACAGAGAAGTCCAGTAAGATCGGATGGGTGCTGTCGCAGTCGCCAGACTAGGGGGGTAAGAACCCATGATTTAGTAGTGTTCAGGGGGGTTGCGGCGCCATATTCTCACTGATCCTCTTAAGTTTAGGCAATAAGAGTTTGAACGCTCCGGCCTTCAACCTCTTATTGGGGGGGTATTGTAACGGTACGGATTTGTGAGCCACCCCAGTTTAATTTCATATTAATTCAAATCATCATTTTAAGCACTTTCCAAATTGCCAGACTTTCACCTGTAAGGAGCCTCCAGTACAGCAATGCAACATACACAGCCAGCCAAAACAACTGCCAGACGCATTGCACAATCACATAGCAGCAGGCTTGTGTGTGAAACCCAGTATGCAGTGTGTCATTAGAGAGTGCACAACAGACAGCCAGCATCAGACAGTAAAGTGTGTAAGTTAAAACAGTGGCCTCGGGAGTACAAGATAGGCCGTAGAATAAATTCGGCCTATCTAGTTAAGTGTTAAAACATTTATAAAAAGTGCCAGTTGTGACATAGGGCCGCGCGGCCAGCCTAAAAAACTTCAAGTGACTTTCTAAGTGCGAAAAGTTACGTCGGCCGACTAAATAAATAATATACGTATAATTCGAACAGTGGTGACTGATGGTCATAACATTGACGTGAATTAACCAGTGTACCAGAGAAAAAAAAAAACAACTAAACGCGGAGTGAACCGTAATGTTGAACAAACAGCGATTGTACGACTCACCGAGAGACACCTGGAACGGTTAAGTACCATCAGTAACTAATTGGCCAAAACTTTTAAATTTCACAGATATAATGGGTAGAATACTAACCAAATTAACTAAATGAAATAGAAGGGTGAGAGAGAGAGAGTGAGTGAGAGCGTAAGTTTGGGGTACGTACCTACAAAGTAAAATACTGGTTCATAGATTGAGTAAATTAATTAATTGTAAAATTTTTTTGCATTATCTTGCTGTTGTAAGGGGATGATGCAAAGACCATTGTAGTAACTTTTTTATATCACTTTCATGTAATAAGTAATTAAGCGATTTTTGTGTGTAAACTGTTGTTCTACAGAGAGTAAAGAGGGAAATTAATTAAAGAAAAATAAATAAGCGCCATTCATTACATAACATGTGTTAGCGTAATTATTCGTAACTCAAACAAATAATCCTGTCTGCAGCTGTTTTCGTCTGAAAGACTTTGGAATAAAACCCTAAGGTAAGAGAATTATAATTTTGTAAGTAATTCGTAGAGTTACACTTGGCCCCCGTACAGCGACGCGAGTATAGGTTACAACCTATATTCGCCAGACCTAATTAAGCTGCAGAAAGGGTTATTTGAGAGGGAGGACGCTTTGGTAAATTAAATATAAAAAGGGTTAAGTCAATAGTGGATGAGATTAATATTCTTGTGTAACATTATATAAACTTGTATAAAATGGCAGCGAATAATGACGATGTCAATGAAATAACGAGTGTTGACAATTGTGATGAGTCAAATATGAGTAATTTTGAGATACATTCGACTCCAAGTGCGAGTCAAGATAAAACAGAGTTAAACTTAACTGATCAGAGTAATGTAATTGAAGATTCGGGCGTGCAATTGACCCCGACTTCAACAAAATGTAACGTCCAATTCAATAGTGATGTAATGAGTATGTTACAATTACTCTTAGAACAAAATAAAGAACAGAAGAGTTATTCTGATATTAAATTCCATGAGTTAAAGGGTGACATAAATAATATTGACAAAAAATTTGATGAGCGTTTATATGATATGAAACAACAGAGTGTTAAGTTAGAAGACAATATTAATAAACGTTTAAATGAGACGAATGAATGTTTCAATACATTGAAAGAACAAATAGTAGAGTCAGTAGCAGAACAGATTAAAAGTAAGAAATTAACAAATGTTAACAATGATATTGAAAATAGTAATGTGATTGAAAGGGCGGTATCAGAAAGTGATACGTTGAAAATAGATAGTGAAACAGTAAGTGAGAGTGAGAAAATTATAAGTTGTAATGAAGTAATAATTAGTGTTGTTGAATTGGAAAAAGAATGGAAAGAAAGAGTAGATGAATGTGTAGGGCAGAGAGTAAATTTTCCCCTTATTTGTGATGAACCAGAGTGTTCAAAAGTGTTATTTTTGGGCAAGAGACCCTTATTAGTGAAAGATTTGAATTGTTTAATTTTGCTGAATAATTTTGTACCCTCTGCGTGGAATGATAAAAGTATGATATGTTGTTATGATGAGAGAATTTTAGATAGAGAATGGTGTATTGACAAAGAGACAGAATTGTATGAATTACAGAGAGATTATGGTGAGTGGAAAGAAATGTTAGAAGTATGTTTAAACAAGAGTAATTTACTGTATGATGAAAAAGTAACTGACCCGATATTGGAAATATTTACCGACGGAGACTTTACAAAGAATACTGATGTTGACCTGGTATATGATTATTATGGTAAAATGAACAAACAGAAATTTTATGGTTACTATATACAAGATAACCGTATCCAGAATGTAAATAAAATTGAAAATTGTTATTTGAAACCCCGATTAATTTTTGACGATGGAGGTTGAAATTCATAAATGAACATTTTAAATATGTTAATATATGGTAATGACCTAGCTGAATTTTGATATTGAAGTGTGACATAACTGAATAATTATTGCTGAAGAATTGTAAATACATGTGTAGTGAAATTAATTGTATGTATTATAAAAGGTTAAATTGTTTGTATGAAATAACATTGTTGTTAAATGTTTCAGAGGTTACACGGAGGTATTGGTGTGTGTGTGTGTGGTGCGTATTTTGTATTCATGTCAATAGGTGGAATGTGTATTGTAAGTATAAAGTTCATAATACTAATCAGATAGAATAAAAAGCTTACAGGTGTGAAAAGAGTGTAATAATAATAACAATGGTATTGAGACAATAGTATTAAATAGAAACTGTAATTGAAAGGTGAATTAAAAGTATATTTGGTTGAACTGTAAGAAATAGACATTGATAAATATGTTATCTAAAAAATTTATAAAGACTGAAAAGTACAGGTGTTAGTACATGATGTAACCAGAATGTTTATACTATGTGAGTCTTGCAGACTAGTGTTTATATAAACAGGTGTGGTATGTTGAGACTAAGGTTCACAGACATACTTGGTGACAATAACAAAGAATGTTGTAGTCTGCTGAATCAGTATCTGAAGTAAAACCTTATTGTGATAGAAAGGAATTGAAATTAAATTTTTTTACAGACCAAATAATAATGAGGCCATTACTGTAATTTTTGAGATTAATTGAATTAATTAAAGTAAATTAAATACAATTAAACTAATGATTAATTAAATTATTTTATTATTAATAAAATAAATAAATTAAACATAGAAACAATGATTTTAATAATGAACTTAACTTTATTTTCATTTAAATTCACATTGGAATTATAAATTAAATGCTAATTGATGTCAATAATGATTAAAACATTTATTTAACACTGACAACTGATGGAAAATGTTCAGGATGAGATAGTGTCTGGAAAATAAGATGTGTATATTACTGTCCATATAGACTTTACACATGTCATGAATTTTGTCCTACATACATATATAGTAGTTAAGGATATTTTGTATAATTAAGGTGTCATTTTGGTTGGGCAACATTGTATGGGGAATACTATTCAATTTAACTGGAATTTATGTGTATCATTGTAAACCAATATTGTTTTATTAATATTATTCTTTAGGGTCTATAATATAAAATGAGCCAGTACGTTGTCAATGAACCAGTACGGCTAAGAGGAAACAAATCAGATGTGGGACATGGAGCGATGGAAGGCCGTTTGTCAAATTTTAATTCCATGCTAGAAAGTCGGGCGATACTGGGTCGGGTATCTGTTCGATTTTTCGGTGTTGGGATCTCGCACAGAGAAGTCCAGTAAGATCGGATGGGTGCTGTCGCAGTCGCCAGACTAGGGGGGTAAGAACCCATGATTTAGTAGTGTTCAGGGGGGTTGCGGCGCCATATCCTCACTGATCCTCTTAAGTTTAGGCAATAAGAGTTTGAACGCTCCGGCCTTCAACCTCTTATTGGGGGGGTATTGTAACGGTACGGATTTGTGAGCCACCCCAGTTTAATTTCATATTAATTCAAATCATCATTTTAAGCACTTTCCAAATTGCCAGACTTTCACCTGTAAGGAGCCTCCAGTACAGCAATGCAACATACACAGCCAGCCAAAACAACTGCCAGACGCATTGCACAATCACATAGCAGCAGGCTTGTGTGTGAAACCCAGTATGCAGTGTGTCATTAGAGAGTGCACAACAGACAGCCAGCATCAGACAGTAAAGTGTGTAAGTTAAAACAGTGGCCTCGGGAGTACAAGATAGGCCGTAGAATAAATTCGGCCTATCTAGTTAAGTGTTAAAACATTTATAAAAAGTGCCAGTTGTGACATAGGGCCGCGCGGCCAGCCTAAAAACTTCAAGTGACTTTCTAAGTGCGAAAAGTTACGTCGGCCGACTAAATAAATAATATACGTATAATTCGAACAGTGGTGACTGATGGTCATAACATTGACGTGAATTAACCAGTGTACCAGAGAAAAAAAAAAACAACTAAACGCGGAGTGAACCGTAATGTTGAACAAACAGCGATTGTACGACTCACCGAGAGACACCTGGAACGGTTAAGTACCATCAGTAACTAATTGGCCAAAACTTTTAAATTTCACAGATATAATGGGTAGAATACTAACCAAATTAACTAAATGAAATAGAAGGGTGAGAGAGAGAGAGTGAGTGAGAGCGTAAGTTTGGGGTACGTACCTACAAAGTAAAATACTGGTTCATAGATTGAGTAAATTAATTAATTGTAAAATTTTTTTGCATTATCTTGCTGTTGTAAGGGGATGATGCAAAGACCATTGTAGTAACTTTTTTATATCACTTTCATGTAATAAGTAATTAAGCGATTTTTGTGTGTAAACTGTTGTTCTACAGAGAGTAAAGAGGGAAATTAATTAAAGAAAAATAAATAAGCGCCATTCATTACATAACATGTGTTAGCGTAATTATTCGTAACTCAAACAAATAATCCTGTCTGCAGCTGTTTTCGTCTGAAAGACTTTGGAATAAAACCCTAAGGTAAGAGAATTATAATTTTGTAAGTAATTCGTAGAGTTACACTTGGCCCCCGTACAGCGACGCGAGTATAGGTTACAACCTATATTCGCCAGACCTAATTAAGCTGCAGAAAGGGTTATTTGAGAGGGAGGACGCTTTGGTAAATTAAATATAAAAAGGGTTAAGTCAATAGTGGATGAGATTAATATTCTTGTGTAACATTATATAAACTTGTATAAAATGGCAGCGAATAATGACGATGTCAATGAAATAACGAGTGTTGACAATTGTGATGAGTCAAATATGAGTAATTTTGAGATACATTCGACTCCAAGTGCGAGTCAAGATAAAACAGAGTTAAACTTAACTGATCAGAGTAATGTAATTGAAGATTCGGGCGTGCAATTGACCCCGACTTCAACAAAATGTAACATCCAATTCAATAGTGATGTAATGAGTATGTTACAATTACTCTTAGAACAAAATAAAGAACAGAAGAGTGATTCTGATATTAAATTCCATGAGTTAAAGGGTGACATAAATAATATTGACAAAAAATTTGATGAGCGTTTATATGATATGAAACAACAGAGTGTTAAGTTAGAAGACAATATTAATAAACGTTTAAATGAGACGAATGAATGTTTCAATACATTGAAAGAACAAATAGTAGAGTCAGTAGCAGAACAGATTAAAAGTAAGAAATTAACAAATGTTAACAATGATATTGAAAATAGTAATGTGATTGAAAGGGCGGTATCAGAAAGTGATACGTTGAAAATAGATAGTGAAACAGTAAGTGAGAGTGAGAAAATTATAAGTTGTAATGAAGTAATAATTAGTGTTGTTGAATTGGAAAAAGAATGGAAAGAAAGAGTAGATGAATGTGTAGGGCAGAGAGTAAATTTTCCCCTTATTTGTGATGAACCAGAGTGTTCAAAAGTGTTATTTTTGGGCAAGAGACCCTTATTAGTGAAAGATTTGAATTGTTTAATTTTGCTGAATAATTTTGTACCCTCTGCGTGGAATGATAAAAGTATGATATGTTGTTATGATGAGAGAATTTTAGATAGAGAATGGTGTATTGACAAAGAGACAGAATTGTATGAATTACAGAGAGATTATGGTGAGTGGAAAGAAATGTTAGAAGTATGTTTAAACAAGAGTAATTTACTGTATGATGAAAAAGTAACTGACCCGATATTGGAAATATTTACCGACGGAGACTTTACAAAGAATACTGATGTTGACCTGGTATATGATTATTATGGTAAAATGAACAAACAGAAATTTTATGGTTACTATATACAAGATAACCGTATCCAGAATGTAAATAAAATTGAAAATTGTTATTTGAAACCCCGATTAATTTTTGACGATGGAGGTTGAAATTCATAAATGAACATTTTAAATATGTTAATATATGGTAATGACCTAGCTGAATTTTGATATTGAAGTGTGACATAACTGAATAATTATTGCTGAAGAATTGTAAATACATGTGTAGTGAAATTAATTGTATGTATTATAAAAGGTTAAATTGTTTGTATGAAATAACATTGTTGTTAAATGTTTCAGAGGTTACACGGAGGTATTGGTGTGTGTGTGTGTGGTGAGTATTTTGTATTCATGTCAATAGGTGGAATGTGTATTGTAAGTATAAAGTTCATAATACTAATCAGATAGAATAAAAAGCTTACAGGTGTGAAAAGAGTGTAATAATAATAACAATGGTATTGAGACAATAGTATTAAATAGAAACTGTAATTGAAAGGTGAATTAAAAGTATATTTGGTTGAACTGTAAGAAATAGACATTGATAAATATGTTATTTAAAAAATTTATAAAGACTGAAAAGTACAGGTGTTAGTACATGATGTAACCAGAATGTTTATACTATGTGAGTCTTGCAGACTAGTGTTTATATAAACAGGTGTGGTATGTTGAGACTAAGGTTCACAGACATACTTGGTGACAATAACAAAGAATGTTGTAGTCTGCTGAATCAGTATCTGAAGTAAAACCTTATTGTGATAGAAAGGAATTGAAATTAAATTTTTTTACAGACCAAATAATAATGAGGCCATTACTGTAATTTTTGAGATTAATTGAATTAATTAAAGTAAATTAAATACAATTAAACTAATGATTAATTAAATTATTTTATTATTAATAAAATAAATAAATTAAACATAGAAACAATGATTTTAATAATGAACTTAACTTTATTTTCATTTAAATTCACATTGGAATTATAAATTAAATGCTAATTGATGTCAATAATGATTAAAACATTTATTTAACACTGACAACTGATGGAAAATGTTCAGGATGAGATAGTGTCTGGAAAATAAGATGTGTATATTACTGTCCATATAGACTTTACACATGTCATGAATTTTGTCCTACATACATATATAGTAGTTAAGGATATTTTGTATAATTAAGGTGTCATTTTGGTTGGGCAACATTGTATGGGGAATACTATTCAATTTAACTGGAATTTATGTGTATCATTGTAAACCAATATTGTTTTATTAATATTATTCTTTAGGGTCTATAATATAAAATGAGCCAGTACGTTGTCAATGAACCAGTACGGCTAAGAGGAAACAAATCAGATGTGGGACATGGAGCGATGGAAGGCCGTTTGTCAAATTTTAATTCCATGCTAGAAAGTCGGGCGATACTGGGTCGGGTATCTGTTCGATTTTTCGGTGTTGGGATCTCGCACAGAGAAGTCCAGTAAGATCGGATGGGTGCTGTCGCAGTCGCCAGACTAGGGGGGTAAGAACCCATGATTTAGTAGTGTTCAGGGGGGTTGCGGCGCCATATCCTCACTGATCCTCTTAAGTTTAGGCAATAAGAGTTTGAACGCTCCGGCCTTCAACCTCTTATTGGGGGGGTATTGTAACGGTACGGATTTGTGAGCCACCCCAGTTTAATTTCATATTAATTCAAATCATCATTTTAAGCACTTTCCAAATTGCCAGACTTTCACCTGTAAGGAGCCTCCAGTACAGCAATGCAACATACACAGCCAGCCAAAACAACTGCCAGACGCATTGCACAATCACATAGCAGCAGGCTTGTGTGTGAAACCCAGTATGCAGTGTGTCATTAGAGAGTGCACAACAGACAGCCAGCATCAGACAGTAAAGTGTGTAAGTTAAAACAGTGGCCTCGGGAGTACAAGATAGGCCGTAGAATAAATTCGGCCTATCTAGTTAAGTGTTAAAACATTTATAAAAAGTGCCAGTTGTGACATAGGGCCGCGCGGCCAGCCTAAAAAACTTCAAGTGACTTTCTAAGTGCGAAAAGTTACGTCGGCCGACTAAATAAATAATATACGTATAATTCGAACAGTGGTGACTGATGGTCATAACATTGACGTGATTTAACCAGTGTACCAGAGAAAAAAAAAAACAACTAAACGCGGAGTGAACCATAATGTTGAACAAACAGCGATTGTACGACTCACCGAGAGACACCTGGAACGGTTAAGTACCATCAGTAACTAATTGGCCAAAACTTTTAAATTTCACAGATATAATGGGTAGAATACTAACCAAATTAACTAAATGAAATAGAAGGGTGAGAGAGAGAGAGTGAGTGAGAGCGTAAGTTTGGGGTACGTACCTACAAAGTAAAATACTGGTTCATAGATTGAGTAAATTAATTAATTGTAAAATTTTTTTGCATTATCTTGCTGTTGTAAGGGGATGATGCAAAGACCATTGTAGTAACTTTTTTATATCACTTTCATGTAATAAGTAATTAAGCGATTTTTGTGTGTAAACTGTTGTTCTACAGAGAGTAAAGAGGGAAATTAATTAAAGAAAAATAAATAAGCGCCATTCATTACATAACATGTGTTAGCGTAATTATTCGTAACTCAAACAAATAATCCTGTCTGCAGCTGTTTTCGTCTGAAAGACTTTGGAATAAAACCCTAAGGTAAGAGAATTATAATTTTGTAAGTAATTCGTAGAGTTACACTTGGCCCCCGTACAGCGACGCGAGTATAGGTTACAACCTATATTCGCCAGACCTAATTAAGCTGCAGAAAGGGTTATTTGAGAGGGAGGACGCTTTGGTAAATTAAATATAAAAAGGGTTAAGTCAATAGTGGATGAGATTAATATTCTTGTGTAACATTATATAAACTTGTATAAAATGGCAGCGAATAATGACGATGTCAATGAAATAACGAGTGTTGACAATTGTGATGAGTCAAATATGAGTAATTTTGAGATACATTCGACTCCAAGTGCGAGTCAAGATAAAACAGAGTTAAACTTAACTGATCAGAGTAATGTAATTGAAGATTCGGGCGTGCAATTGACCCCGACTTCAACAAAATGTAACGTCCAATTCAATAGTGATGTAATGAGTATGTTACAATTACTCTTAGAACAAAATAAAGAACAGAAGAGTGATTCTGATATTAAATTCCATGAGTTAAAGGGTGACATAAATAATATTGACAAAAAATTTGATGAGCGTTTATATGATATGAAACAACAGAGTGTTAAGTTAGAAGACAATATTAATAAACGTTTAAATGAGACGAATGAATGTTTCTATACATTGAAAGAACAAATAGTAGAGTCAGTAGCAGAACAGATTAAAAGTAAGAAATTAACAAATGTTAACAATGATATTGAAAATAGTAATGTGATTGAAAGGGCGGTATCAGAAAGTGATACGTTGAAAATAGATAGTGAAACAGTAAGTGAGAGTGAGAAAATTATAAGTTGTAATGAAGTAATAATTAGTGTTGTTGAATTGGAAAAAGAATGGAAAGAAAGAGTAGATGAATGTGTAGGGCAGAGAGTAAATTTTCCCCTTATTTGTGATGAACCAGAGTGTTCAAAAGTGTTATTTTTGGGCAAGAGACCCTTATTAGTGAAAGATTTGAATTGTTTAATTTTGCTGAATAATTTTGTACCCTCTGCGTGGAATGATAAAAGTATGATATGTTGTTATGATGAGAGAATTTTAGATAGAGAATGGTGTATTGACAAAGAGACAGAATTGTATGAATTACAGAGAGATTATGGTGAGTGGAAAGAAATGTTAGAAGTATGTTTAAACAAGAGTAATTTACTGTATGATGAAAAAGTAACTGACCCGATATTGGAAATATTTACCGACGGAGACTTTACAAAGAATACTGATGTTGACCTGGTATATGATTATTATGGTAAAATGAACAAACAGAAATTTTATGGTTACTATATACAAGATAACCGTATCCAGAATGTAAATAAAATTGAAAATTGTTATTTGAAACCCCGATTAATTTTTGACGATGGAGGTTGAAATTCATAAATGAACATTTTAAATATGTTAATATATGGTAATGACCTAGCTGAATTTTGATATTGAAGTGTGACATAACTGAATAATTATTGCTGAAGAATTGTAAATACATGTGTAGTGAAATTAATTGTATGTATTATAAAAGGTTAAATTGTTTGTATGAAATAACATTGTTGTTAAATGTTTCAGAGGTTACACGGAGGTATTGGTGTGTGTGTGTGCGGTGCGTATTTTGTATTCATGTCAATAGGTGGAATGTGTATTGTAAGTATAAAGTTCATAATACTAATCAGATAGAATAAAAAGCTTACAGGTGTGAAAAGAGTGTAATAATAATAACAATGGTATTGAGACAATAGTATTAAATAGAAACTGTAATTGAAAGGTGAATTAAAAGTATATTTGGTTGAACTGTAAGAAATAGACATTGATAAATATGTTATCTAAAAAATTTATAAAGACTGAAAAGTACAGGTGTTAGTACATGATGTAACCAGAATGTTTATACTATGTGAGTCTTGCAGACTAGTGTTTATATAAACAGGTGTGGTATGTTGAGACTAAGGTTCACAGACATACTTGGTGACAATAACAAAGAATGTTGTAGTCTGCTGAATCAGTATCTGAAGTAAAACCTTATTGTGATAGAAAGGAATTGAAATTAAATTTTTTTACAGACCAAATAATAATGAGGCCATTACTGTAATTTTTGAGATTAATTGAATTAATTAAAGTAAATTAAATACAATTAAACTAATGATTAATTAAATTATTTTATTATTAATAAAATAAATAAATTAAACATAGAAACAATGATTTTAATAATGAACTTAACTTTATTTTCATTTAAATTCACATTGGAATTATAAATTAAATGCTAATTGATGTCAATAATGATTAAAACATTTATTTAACACTGACAACTGATGGAAAATGTTCAGGATGAGATAGTGTCTGGAAAATAAGATGTGTATATTACTGTCCATATAGACTTTACACATGTCATGAATTTTGTCCTACATACATATATAGTAGTTAAGGATATTTTGTATAATTAAGGTGTCATTTTGGTTGGGCAACATTGTATGGGGAATACTATTCAATTTAACTGGAATTTATGTGTATCATTGTAAACCAATATTGTTTTATTAATATTATTCTTTAGGGTCTATAATATAAAATGAGCCAGTACGTTGTCAATGAACCAGTACGGCTAAGAGGAAACAAATCAGATGTGGGACATGGAGCGATGGAAGGCCGTTTGTCAAATTTTAATTCCATGCTAGAAAGTCGGGCGATACTGGGTCGGGTATCTGTTCGATTTTTCGGTGTTGGGATCTCGCACAGAGAAGTCCAGTAAGATCGGATGGGTGCTGTCGCAGTCGCCAGACTAGGGGGGTAAGAACCCATGATTTAGTAGTGTTCAGGGGGGTTGCGGCGCCATATTCTCACTGATCCTCTTAAGTTTAGGCAATAAGAGTTTGAACGCTCCGGCCTTCAACCTCTTATTGGGGGGGTATTGTAACGGTACGGATTTGTGAGCCACCCCAGTTTAATTTCATATTAATTCAAATCATCATTTTAAGCACTTTCCAAATTGCCAGACTTTCACCTGTAAGGAGCCTCCAGTACAGCAATGCAACATACACAGCCATCCAAAACAACTGCCAGACGCATTGCACAATCACATAGCAGCAGGCTTGTGTGTGAAACCCAGTATGCAGTGTGTCATTAGAGAGTGCACAACAGACAGCCAGCATCAGACAGTAAAGTGTGTAAGTTAAAACAGTGGCCTCGGGAGTACAAGATAGGCCGTAGAATAAATTCGGCCTATCTAGTTAAGTGTTAAAACATTTATAAAAAGTGCCAGTTGTGACATAGGGCCGCGCGGCCAGCCTAAAAAACTTCAAGTGACTTTCTAAGTGCGAAAAGTTACGTCGGCCGACTAAATAAATAATATACGTATAATTCGAACAGTGGTGACTGATGGTCATAACATTGACGTGAATTAACCAGTGTACCAGAGAAAAAAAAAAACAACTAAACGCGGAGTGAACCGTAATGTTGAACAAACAGCGATTGTACGACTCACCGAGAGACACCTGGAACGGTTAAGTACCATCAGTAACTAATTGGCCAAAACTTTTAAATTTCACAGATATAATGGGTAGAATACTAACCAAATTAACTAAATGAAATAGAAGGGTGAGAGAGAGAGAGTGAGTGAGAGCGTAAGTTTGGGGTACGTACCTACAAAGTAAAATACTGGTTCATAGATTGAGTAAATTAATTAATTGTAAAATTTTTTTGCATTATCTTGCTGTTGTAAGGGGATGATGCAAAGACCATTGTAGTAACTTTTTTATATCACTTTCATGTAATAAGTAATTAAGCGATTTTTGTGTGTAAACTGTTGTTCTACAGAGAGTAAAGAGGGAAATTAATTAAAGAAAAATAAATAAGCGCCATTCATTACATAACATGTGTTAGCATAATTATTCGTAACTCAAACAAATAATCCTGTCTGCAGCTGTTTTCGTCTGAAAGACTTTGGAATAAAACCCTAAGGTAAGAGAATTATAATTTTGTAAGTAATTCGTAGAGTTACACTTGGCCCCCGTACAGCGACGCGAGTATAGGTTACAACCTATATTCGCCAGACCTAATTAAGCTGCAGAAAGGGTTATTTGAGAGGGAGGACGCTTTGGTAAATTAAATATAAAAAGGGTTAAGTCAATAGTGGATGAGATTAATATTCTTGTGTAACATTATATAAACTTGTATAAAATGGCAGCGAATAATGACGATGTCAATGAAATAACGAGTGTTGACAATTGTGATGAGTCAAATATGAGTAATTTTGAGATACATTCGACTCCAAGTGCGAGTCAAGATAAAACAGAGTTAAACTTAACTGATCAGAGTAATGTAATTGAAGATTCGGGCGTGCAATTGACCCCGACTTCAACAAAATGTAACGTCCAATTCAATAGTGATGTAATGAGTATGTTACAATTACTCTTAGAACAAAATAAAGAACAGAAGAGTGATTCTGATATTAAATTCCATGAGTTAAAGGGTGACATAAATAATATTGACAAAAAATTTGATGAGCGTTTATATGATATGAAACAACAGAGTGTTAAGTTAGAAGACAATATTAATAAACGTTTAAATGAGACGAATGAATGTTTCAATACATTGAAAGAACAAATAGTAGAGTCAGTAGCAGAACAGATTAAAAGTAAGAAATTAACAAATGTTAACAATGATATTGAAAATAGTAATGTGATTGAAAGGGCGGTATCAGAAAGTGATACGTTGAAAATAGATAGTGAAACAGTAAGTGAGAGTGAGAAAATTATAAGTTGTAATGAAGTAATAATTAGTGTTGTTGAATTGGAAAAAGAATGGAAAGAAAGAGTAGATGAATGTGTAGGGCAGAGAGTAAATTTTCCCCTTATTTGTGATGAACCAGAGTGTTCAAAAGTGTTATTTTTGGGCAAGAGACCCTTATTAGTGAAAGATTTGAATTGTTTAATTTTGCTGAATAATTTTGTACCCTCTGCGTGGAATGATAAAAGTATGATATGTTGTTATGATGAGAGAATTTTAGATAGAGAATGGTGTATTGACAAAGAGACAGAATTGTATGAATTACAGAGAGATTATGGTGAGTGGAAAGAAATGTTAGAAGTATGTTTAAACAAGAGTAATTTACTGTATGATGAAAAAGTAACTGACCCGATATTGGAAATATTTACCGACGGAGACTTTACAAAGAATACTGATGTTGACCTGGTATATGATTATTATGGTAAAATGAACAAACAGAAATTTTATGGTTACTATATACAAGATAACCGTATCCAGAATGTAAATAAAATTGAAAATTGTTATTTGAAACCCCGATTAATTTTTGACGATGGAGGTTGAAATTCATAAATGAACATTTTAAATATGTTAATATATGGTAATGACCTAGCTGAATTTTGATATTGAAGTGTGACATAACTGAATAATTATTGCTGAAGAATTGTAAATACATGTGTAGTGAAATTAATTGTATGTATTATAAAAGGTTAAATTGTTTGTATGAAATAACATTGTTGTTAAATGTTTCAGAGGTTACACGGAGGTATTGGTGTGTGTGTGTGTGGTGCGTATTTTGTATTCATGTCAATAGGTGGAATGTGTATTGTAAGTATAAAGTTCATAATACTAATCAGATAGAATAAAAAGCTTACAGGTGTGAAAAGAGTGTAATAATAATAACAATGGTATTGAGACAATAGTATTAAATAGAAACTGTAATTGAAAGGTGAATTAAAAGTATATTTGGTTGAACTGTAAGAAATAGACATTGATAAATATGTTATCTAAAAAATTTATAAAGACTGAAAAGTACAGGTGTTAGTACATGATGTAACCAGAATGTTTATACTATGTGAGTCTTGCAGACTAGTGTTTATATAAACAGGTGTGGTATGTTGAGACTAAGGTTCACAGACATACTTGGTGACAATAACAAAGAATGTTGTAGTCTGCTGAATCAGTATCTGAAGTAAAACCTTATTGTGATAGAAAGGAATTGAAATTAAATTTTTTTACAGACCAAATAATAATGAGGCCATTACTGTAATTTTTGAGATTAATTGAATTAATTAAAGTAAATTAAATACAATTAAACTAATGATTAATTAAATTATTTTATTATTAATAAAATAAATAAATTAAACATAGAAACAATGATTTTAATAATGAACTTAACTTTATTTTCATTTAAATTCACATTGGAATTATAAATTAAATGCTAATTGATGTCAATAATGATTAAAACATTTATTTAACACTGACAACTGATGGAAAATGTTCAGGATGAGATAGTGTCTGGAAAATAAGATGTGTATATTACTGTCCATATAGACTTTACACATGTCATGAATTTTGTCCTACATACATATATAGTAGTTAAGGATATTTTGTATAATTAAGGTGTCATTTTGGTTGGGCAACATTGTATGGGGAATACTATTCAATTTAACTGGAATTTATGTGTATCATTGTAAACCAATATTGTTTTATTAATATTATTCTTTAGGGTCTATAATATAAAATGAGCCAGTACGTTGTCAATGAACCAGTACGGCTAAGAGGAAACAAATCAGATGTGGGACATGGAGCGATGGAAGGCCGTTTGTCAAATTTTAATTCCATGCTAGAAAGTCGGGCGATACTGGGTCGGGTATCTGTTCGATTTTTCGGTGTTGGGATCTCGCACAGAGAAGTCCAGTAAGATCGGATGGGTGCTGTCGCAGTCGCCAGACTAGGGGGGTAAGAACCCATGATTTAGTAGTGTTCAGGGGGGTTGCGGCGCCATATTCTCACTGATCCTCTTAAGTTTAGGCAATAAGAGTTTGAACGCTCCGGCCTTCAACCTCTTATTGGGGGGGGTATTGTAACGGTACGGATTTGTGAGCCACCCCAGTTTAATTTCATATTAATTCAAATCATCATTTTAAGCACTTTCCAAATTGCCAGACTTTCACCTGTAAGGAGCCTCCAGTACAGCAATGCAACATACACAGCCAGCCAAAACAACTGCCAGACGCATTGCACAATCACATAGCAGCAGGCTTGTGTGTGAAACCCAGTATGCAGTGTGTCATTAGAGAGTGCACAACAGACAGCCAGCATCAGACAGTAAAGTGTGTAAGTTAAAACAGTGGCCTCGGGAGTACAAGATAGGCCGTAGAATAAATTCGGCCTATCTAGTTAAGTGTTAAAACATTTATAAAAAGTGCCAGTTGTGACATAGGGCCGCGCGGCCAGCCTAAAAAACTTCAAGTGACTTTCTAAGTGCGAAAAGTTACGTCGGCCGACTAAATAAATAATATACGTATAATTCGAACAGTGGTGACTGATGGTCATAACATTGACGTGAATTAACCAGTGTACCAGAGAAAAAAAAAAACAACTAAACGCGGAGTGAACCGTAATGTTGAACAAACAGCGATTGTACGACTCACCGAGAGACACCTGGAACGGTTAAGTACCATCAGTAACTAATTGGCCAAAACTTTTAAATTTCACAGATATAATGGGTAGAATACTAACCAAATTAACTAAATGAAATAGAAGGGTGAGAGAGAGAGAGTGAGTGAGAGCGTAAGTTTGGGGTACGTACCTACAAAGTAAAATACTGGTTCATAGATTGAGTAAATTAATTAATTGTAAAATTTTTTTGCATTATCTTGCTGTTGTAAGGGGATGATGCAAAGACCATTGTAGTAACTTTTTTATATCACTTTCATGTAATAAGTAATTAAGCGATTTTTGTGTGTAAACTGTTGTTCTACAGAGAGTAAAGAGGGAAATTAATTAAAGAAAAATAAATAAGCGCCATTCATTACATAACATGTGTTAGCGTAATTATTCGTAACTCAAACAAATAATCCTGTCTGCAGCTGTTTTCGTCTGAAAGACTTTGGAATAAAACCCTAAGGTAAGAGAATTATAATTTTGTAAGTAATTCGTAGAGTTACACTTGGCCCCCGTACAGCGACGCGAGTATAGGTTACAACCTATATTCGCCAGACCTAATTAAGCTGCAGAAAGGGTTATTTGAGAGGGAGGACGCTTTGGTAAATTAAATATAAAAAGGGTTAAGTCAATAGTGGATGAGATTAATATTCTTGTGTAACATTATATAAACTTGTATAAAATGGCAGCGAATAATGACGATGTCAATGAAATAACGAGTGTTGACAATTGTGATGAGTCAAATATGAGTAATTTTGAGATACATTCGACTCCAAGTGCGAGTCAAGATAAAACAGAGTTAAACTTAACTGATCAGAGTAATGTAATTGAAGATTCGGGCGTGCAATTGACCCCGACTTCAACAAAATGTAACGTCCAATTCAATAGTGATGTAATGAGTATGTTACAATTACTCTTAGAACAAAATAAAGAACAGAAGAGTGATTCTGATATTAAATTCCATGAGTTAAAGGGTGACATAAATAATATTGACAAAAAATTTGATGAGCGTTTATATGATATGAAACAACAGAGTGTTAAGTTAGAAGACAATATTAATAAACGTTTAAATGAGACGAATGAATGTTTCAATACATTGAAAGAACAAATAGTAGAGTCAGTAGCAGAACAGATTAAAAGTAAGAAATTAACAAATGTTAACAATGATATTGAAAATAGTAATGTGATTGAAAGGGCGGTATCAGAAAGTGATACGTTGAAAATAGATAGTGAAACAGTAAGTGAGAGTGAGAAAATTATAAGTTGTAATGAAGTAATAATTAGTGTTGTTGAATTGGAAAAAGAATGGAAAGAAAGAGTAGATGAATGTGTAGGGCAGAGAGTAAATTTTCCCCTTATTTGTGATGAACCAGAGTGTTCAAAAGTGTTATTTTTGGGCAAGAGACCCTTATTAGTGAAAGATTTGAATTGTTTAATTTTGCTGAATAATTTTGTACCCTCTGCGTGGAATGATAAAAGTATGATATGTTGTTATGATGAGAGAATTTTAGATAGAGAATGGTGTATTGACAAAGAGACAGAATTGTATGAATTACAGAGAGATTATGGTGAGTGGAAAGAAATGTTAGAAGTATGTTTAAACAAGAGTAATTTACTGTATGATGAAAAAGTAACTGACCCGATATTGGAAATATTTACCGACGGAGACTTTACAAAGAATACTGATGTTGACCTGGTATATGATTATTATGGTAAAATGAACAAACAGAAATTTTATGGTTACTATATACAAGATAACCGTATCCAGAATGTAAATAAAATTGAAAATTGTTATTTGAAACCCCGATTAATTTTTGACGATGGAGGTTGAAATTCATAAATGAACATTTTAAATATGTTAATATATGGTAATGACCTAGCTGAATTTTGATATTGAAGTGTGACATAACTGAATAATTATTGCTGAAGAATTGTAAATACATGTGTAGTGAAATTAATTGTATGTATTATAAAAGGTTAAATTGTTTGTATGAAATAACATTGTTGTTAAATGTTTCAGAGGTTACACGGAGGTATTGGTGTGTGTGTGTGTGGTGCGTATTTTGTATTCATGTCAATAGGTGGAATGTGTATTGTAAGTATAAAGTTCATAATACTAATCAGATAGAATAAAAAGCTTACAGGTGTGAAAAGAGTGTAATAATAATAACAATGGTATTGAGACAATAGTATTAAATAGAAACTGTAATTGAAAGGTGAATTAAAAGTATATTTGGTTGAACTGTAAGAAATAGACATTGATAAATATGTTATCTAAAAAATTTATAAAGACTGAAAAGTACAGGTGTTAGTACATGATGTAACCAGAATGTTTATACTATGTGAGTCTTGCAGACTAGTGTTTATATAAACAGGTGTGGTATGTTGAGACTAAGGTTCACAGACATACTTGGTGACAATAACAAAGAATGTTGTAGTCTGCTGAATCAGTATCTGAAGTAAAACCTTATTGTGATAGAAAGGAATTGAAATTAAATTTTTTTACAGACCAAATAATAATGAGGCCATTACTGTAATTTTTGAGATTAATTGAATTAATTAAAGTAAATTAAATACAATTAAACTAATGATTAATTAAATTATTTTATTATTAATAAAATAAATAAATTAAACATAGAAACAATGATTTTCATAATGAACTTAACTTTATTTTCATTTAAATTCACATTGGAATTATAAATTAAATGCTAATTGATGTCAATAATGATTAAAACATTTATTTAACACTGACAACTGATGGAAAATGTTCAGGATGAGATAGTGTCTGGAAAATAAGATGTGTATATTACTGTCCATATAGACTTTACACATGTCATGAATTTTGTCCTACATACATATATAGTAGTTAAGGATATTTTGTATAATTAAGGTGTCATTTTGGTTGGGCAACATTGTATGGGGAATACTATTCAATTTAACTGGAATTTATGTGTATCATTGTAAACCAATATTGTTTTATTAATATTATTCTTTAGGGTCTATAATATAAAATGAGCCAGTACGTTGTCAATGAACCAGTACGGCTAAGAGGAAACAAATCAGATGTGGGACATGGAGCGATGGAAGGCCGTTTGTCAAATTTTAATTCCATGCTAGAAAGTCGGGCGATACTGGGTCGGGTATCTGTTCGATTTTTCGGTGTTGGGATCTCGCACAGAGAAGTCCAGTAAGATCGGATGGGTGCTGTCGCAGTCGCCAGACTAGGGGGGTAAGAACCCATGATTTAGTAGTGTTCAGGGGGGTTGCGGCGCCATATTCTCACTGATCCTCTTAAGTTTAGGCAATAAGAGTTTGAACGCTCCGGCCTTCAACCTCTTATTGGGGGGGGTATTGTAACGGTACGGATTTGTGAGCCACCCCAGTTTAATTTCATATTAATTCAAATCATCATTTTAAGCACTTTCCAAATTGCCAGACTTTCACCTGTAAGGAGCCTCCAGTACAGCAATGCAACATACACAGCCAGCCAAAACAACTGCCAGACGCATTGCACAATCACATAGCAGCAGGCTTGTGTGTGAAACCCAGTATGCAGTGTGTCATTAGAGAGTGCACAACAGACAGCCAGCATCAGACAGTAAAGTGTGTAAGTTAAAACAGTGGCCTCGGGAGTACAAGATAGGCCGTAGAATAAATTCGGCCTATCTAGTTAAGTGTTAAAACATTTATAAAAAGTGCCAGTTGTGACATAGGGCCGCGCGGCCAGCCTAAAAAACTTCAAGTGACTTTCTAAGTGCGAAAAGTTACGTCGGCCGACTAAATAAATAATATACGTATAATTCGAACAGTGGTGACTGATGGTCATAACATTGACGTGAATTAACCAGTGTACCAGAGAAAAAAAAAACAACTAAACGCGGAGTGAACCGTAATGTTGAACAAACAGCGATTGTACGACTCACCGAGAGACACCTGGAACGGTTAAGTACCATCAGTAACTAATTGGCCAAAACTTTTAAATTTCACAGATATAATGGGTAGAATACTAACCAAATTAACTAAATGAAATAGAAGGGTGAGAGAGAGAGAGTGAGTGAGAGCGTAAGTTTGGGGTACGTACCTACAAAGTAAAATACTGGTTCATAGATTGAGTAAATTAATTAATTGTAAAATTTTTTTGCATTATCTTGCTGTTGTAAGGGGATGATGCAAAGACCATTGTAGTAACTTTTTTATATCACTTTCATGTAATAAGTAATTAAGCGATTTTTGTGTGTAAACTGTTGTTCTACAGAGAGTAAAGAGGGAAATTAATTAAAGAAAAATAAATAAGCGCCATTCATTACATAACATGTGTTAGCGTAATTATTCGTAACTCAAACAAATAATCCTGTCTGCAGCTGTTTTCGTCTGAAAGACTTTGGAATAAAACCCTAAGGTAAGAGAATTATAATTTTGTAAGTAATTCGTAGAGTTACACTTGGCCCCCGTACAGCGACGCGAGTATAGGTTACAACCTATATTCGCCAGACCTAATTAAGCTGCAGAAAGGGTTATTTGAGAGGGAGGACGCTTTGGTAAATTAAATATAAAAAGGGTTAAGTCAATAGTGGATGAGATTAATATTCTTGTGTAACATTATATAAACTTGTATAAAATGGCAGCGAATAATGACGATGTCAATGAAATAACGAGTGTTGACAATTGTGATGAGTCAAATATGAGTAATTTTGAGATACATTCGACTCCAAGTGCGAGTCAAGATAAAACAGAGTTAAACTTAACTGATCAGAGTAATGTAATTGAAGATTCGGGCGTGCAATTGACCCCGACTTCAACAAAATGTAACGTCCAATTCAATAGTGATGTAATGAGTATGTTACAATTACTCTTAGAACAAAATAAAGAACAGAAGAGTGATTCTGATATTAAATTCCATGAGTTAAAGGGTGACATAAATAATATTGACAAAAAATTTGATGAGCGTTTATATGATATGAAACAACAGAGTGTTAAGTTAGAAGACAATATTAATAAACGTTTAAATGAGACGAATGAATGTTTCAATACATTGAAAGAACAAATAGTAGAGTCAGTAGCAGAACAGATTAAAAGTAAGAAATTAACAAATGTTAACAATGATATTGAAAATAGTAATGTGATTGAAAGGGCGGTATCAGAAAGTGATACGTTGAAAATAGATAGTGAAACAGTAAGTGAGAGTGAGAAAATTATAAGTTGTAATGAAGTAATAATTAGTGTTGTTGAATTGGAAAAAGAATGGAAAGAAAGAGTAGATGAATGTGTAGGGCAGAGAGTAAATTTTCCCCTTATTTGTGATGAACCAGAGTGTTCAAAAGTGTTATTTTTGGGCAAGAGACCCTTATTAGTGAAAGATTTGAATTGTTTAATTTTGCTGAATAATTTTGTACCCTCTGCGTGGAATGATAAAAGTATGATATGTTGTTATGATGAGAGAATTTTAGATAGAGAATGGTGTATTGACAAAGAGACAGAATTGTATGAATTACAGAGAGATTATGGTGAGTGGAAAGAAATGTTAGAAGTATGTTTAAACAAGAGTAATTTACTGTATGATGAAAAAGTAACTGACCCGATATTGGAAATATTTACCGACGGAGACTTTACAAAGAATACTGATGTTGACCTGGTATATGATTATTATGGTAAAATGAACAAACAGAAATTTTATGGTTACTATATACAAGATAACCGTATCCAGAATGTAAATAAAATTGAAAATTGTTATTTGAAACCCCGATTAATTTTTGACGATGGAGGTTGAAATTCATAAATGAACATTTTAAATATGTTAATATATGGTAATGACCTAGCTGAATTTTGATATTGAAGTGTGACATAACTGAATAATTATTGCTGAAGAATTGTAAATACATGTGTAGTGAAATTAATTGTATGTATTATAAAAGGTTAAATTGTTTGTATGAAATAACATTGTTGTTAAATGTTTCAGAGGTTACACGGAGGTATTGGTGTGTGTGTGTGTGGTGCGTATTTTGTATTCATGTCAATAGGTGGAATGTGTATTGTAAGTATAAAGTTCATAATACTAATCAGATAGAATAAAAAGCTTACAGGTGTGAAAAGAGTGTAATAATAATAACAATGGTATTGAGACAATAGTATTAAATAGAAACTGTAATTGAAAGGTGAATTAAAAGTATATTTGGTTGAACTGTAAGAAATAGACATTGATAAATATGTTATCTAAAAAATTTATAAAGACTGAAAAGTACAGGTGTTAGTACATGATGTAACCAGAATGTTTATACTATGTGAGTCTTGCAGACTAGTGTTTATATAAACAGGTGTGGTATGTTGAGACTAAGGTTCACAGACATACTTGGTGACAATAACAAAGAATGTTGTAGTCTGCTGAATCAGTATCTGAAGTAAAACCTTATTGTGATAGAAAGGAATTGAAATTAAATTTTTTTACAGACCAAATAATAATGAGGCCATTACTGTAATTTTTGAGATTAATTGAATTAATTAAAGTAAATTAAATACAATTAAACTAATGATTAATTAAATTATTTTATTATTAATAAAATAAATAAATTAAACATAGAAACAATGATTTTAATAATGAACTTAACTTTATTTTCATTTAAATTCACATTGGAATTATAAATTAAATGCTAATTGATGTCAATAATGATTAAAACATTTATTTAACACTGACAACTGATGGAAAATGTTCAGGATGAGATAGTGTCTGGAAAATAAGATGTGTATATTACTGTCCATATAGACTTTACACATGTCATGAATTTTGTCCTACATACATATATAGTAGTTAAGGATATTTTGTATAATTAAGGTGTCATTTTGGTTGGGCAACATTGTATGGGGAATACTATTCAATTTAACTGGAATTTATGTGTATCATTGTAAACCAATATTGTTTTATTAATATTATTCTTTAGGGTCTATAATATAAAATGAGCCAGTACGTTGTCAATGAACCAGTACGGCTAAGAGGAAACAAATCAGATGTGGGACATGGAGCGATGGAAGGCCGTTTGTCAAATTTTAATTCCATGCTAGAAAGTCGGGCGATACTGGGTCGGGTATCTGTTCGATTTTTCGGTGTTGGGATCTCGCACAGAGAAGTCCAGTAAGATCGGATGGGTGCTGTCGCAGTCGCCAGACTAGGGGGGTAAGAACCCATGATTTAGTAGTGTTCAGGGGGGTTGCGGCGCCATATTCTCACTGATCCTCTTAAGTTTAGGCAATAAGAGTTTGAACGCTCCGGCCTTCAACCTCTTATTGGGGGGGTATTGTAACGGTACGGATTTGTGAGCCACCCCAGTTTAATTTCATATTAATTCAAATCATCATTTTAAGCACTTTCCAAATTGCCAGACTTTCACCTGTAAGGAGCCTCCAGTACAGCAATGCAACATACACAGCCAGCCAAAACAACTGCCAGACGCATTGCACAATCACATAGCAGCAGGCTTGTGTGTGAAACCCAGTATGCAGTGTGTCATTAGAGAGTGCACAACAGACAGCCAGCATCAGACAGTAAAGTGTGTAAGTTAAAACAGTGGCCTCGGGAGTACAAGATAGGCCGTAGAATAAATTCGGCCTATCTAGTTAAGTGTTAAAACATTTATAAAAAGTGCCAGTTGTGACATAGGGCCGCGCGGCCAGCCTAAAAAACTTCAAGTGACTTTCTAAGTGCGAAAAGTTACGTCGGCCGACTAAATAAATAATATACGTATAATTCGAACAGTGGTGACTGATGGTCATAACATTGACGTGAATTAACCAGTGTACCAGAGAAAAAAAAAACAACTAAACGCGGAGTGAACCGTAATGTTGAACAAACAGCGATTGTACGACTCACCGAGAGACACCTGGAACGGTTAAGTACCATCAGTAACTAATTGGCCCAAAACTTTTAAATTTCACAGATATAATGGGTAGAATACTAACCAAATTAACTAAATGAAATAGAAGGGTGAGAGAGAGAGAGTGAGTGAGAGCGTAAGTTTGGGGTACGTACCTACAAAGTAAAATACTGGTTCATAGATTGAGTAAATTAATTAATTGTAAAATTTTTTTGCATTATCTTGCTGTTGTAAGGGGATGATGCAAAGACCATTGTAGTAACTTTTTTATATCACTTTCATGTAATAAGTAATTAAGCGATTTTTGTGTGTAAACTGTTGTTCTACAGAGAGTAAAGAGGGAAATTAATTAAAGAAAAATAAATAAGCGCCATTCATTACATAACATGTGTTAGCGTAATTATTCGTAACTCAAACAAATAATCCTGTCTGCAGCTGTTTTCGTCTGAAAGACTTTGGAATAAAACCCTAAGGTAAGAGAATTATAATTTTGTAAGTAATTCGTAGAGTTACACTTGGCCCCCGTACAGCGACGCGAGTATAGGTTACAACCTATATTCGCCAGACCTAATTAAGCTGCAGAAAGGGTTATTTGAGAGGGAGGACGCTTTGGTAAATTAAATATAAAAAGGGTTAAGTCAATAGTGGATGAGATTAATATTCTTGTGTAACATTATATAAACTTGTATAAAATGGCAGCGAATAATGACGATGTCAATGAAATAACGAGTGTTGACAATTGTGATGAGTCAAATATGAGTAATTTTGAGATACATTCGACTCCAAGTGCGAGTCAAGATAAAACAGAGTTAAACTTAACTGATCAGAGTAATGTAATTGAAGATTCGGGCGTGCAATTGACCCTGACTTCAACAAAATGTAACGTCCAATTCAATAGTGATGTAATGAGTATGTTACAATTACTCTTAGAACAAAATAAAGAACAGAAGAGTGATTCTGATATTAAATTCCATGAGTTAAAGGGTGACATAAATAATATTGACAAAAAATTTGATGAGCGTTTATATGATATGAAACAACAGAGTGTAAGTTAGAAGACAATATTAATAAACGTTTAAATGAGACGAATGAATGTTTCAATACATTGAAAGAACAAATAGTAGAGTCAGTAGCAGAACAGATTAAAAGTAAGAAATTAACAAATGTTAACAATGATATTGAAAATAGTAATGTGATTGAAAGGGCGGTATCAGAAAGTGATACGTTGAAAATAGATAGTGAAACAGTAAGTGAGAGTGAGAAAATTATAAGTTGTAATGAAGTAATAATTAGTGTTGTTGAATTGGAAAAAGAATGGAAAGAAAGAGTAGATGAATGTGTAGGGCAGAGAGTAAATTTTCCCCTTATTTGTGATGAACCAGAGTGTTCAAAAGTGTTATTTTTGGGCAAGAGACCCTTATTAGTGAAAGATTTGAATTGTTTAATTTTGCTGAATAATTTTGTACCCTCTGCGTGGAATGATAAAAGTATGATATGTTGTTATGATGAGAGAATTTTAGATAGAGAATGGTGTATTGACAAAGAGACAGAATTGTATGAATTACAGAGAGATTATGGTGAGTGGAAAGAAATGTTAGAAGTATGTTTAAACAAGAGTAATTTACTGTATGATGAAAAAGTAACTGACCCGATATTGGAAATATTTACCGACGGAGACTTTACAAAGAATACTGATGTTGACCTGGTATATGATTATTATGGTAAAATGAACAAACAGAAATTTTATGGTTACTATATACAAGATAACCGTATCCAGAATGTAAATAAAATTGAAAATTGTTATTTGAAACCCCGATTAATTTTTGACGATGGAGGTTGAAATTCATAAATGAACATTTTAAATATGTTAATATATGGTAATGACCTAGCTGAATTTTGATATTGAAGTGTGACATAACTGAATAATTATTGCTGAAGAATTGTAAATACATGTGTAGTGAAATTAATTGTATGTATTATAAAAGGTAAATTGTTTGTATGAAATAACATTGTTGTTAAATGTTTCAGAGGTTACACGGAGGTATTGGTGTGTGTGTGTGTGTGTGTGGTGCGTATTTTGTATTCATGTCAATAGGTGGAATGTGTATTGTAAGTATAAAGTTCATAATACTAATCAGATAGAATAAAAAGCTTACAGGTGTGAAAAGAGTGTAATAATAATAACAATGGTATTGAGACAATAGTATTAAATACAAACTGTAATTGAAAGGTGAATTAAAAGTATATTTGGTTGAACTGTAAGAAATAGACATTGATAAATATGTTATCTAAAAAATTTATAAAGACTGAAAAGTACAGGTGTTAGTACATGATGTAACCAGAATATTTATACTATGTGAGTCTTGCAGACTAGTGTTTATATAAACAGGTGTGGTATGTTGAGACTAAGGTTCACAGACATACTTGGTGACAATAACAAAGAATGTTGTAGTCTGCTGAATCAGTATCTGAAGTAAAACCTTATTGTGATAGAAAGGAATTGAAATTAAATTTTTTTACAGACCAAATAATAATGAGGCCATTACTGTAATTTTTGAGATTAATTGAATTAATTAAAGTAAATTAAATACAATTAAACTAATGATTAATTAAATTATTTTATTATTAATAAAATAAATAAATTAAACATAGAAACAATGATTTTAATAATGAACTTAACTTTATTTTCATTTAAATTCACATTGGAATTATAAATTAAATGCTAATTGATGTCAATAATGATTAAAACATTTATTTAACACTGACAACTGATGGAAAATGTTCAGGATGAGATAGTGTCTGGAAAATAAGATGTGTATATTACTGTCCATATAGACTTTACACATGTCATGAATTTTGTCCTACATACATATATAGTAGTTAAGGATATTTTGTATAATTAAGGTGTCATTTTGGTTGGGCAACATTGTATGGGGAATACTATTCAATTTAACTGGAATTTATGTGTATCATTGTAAACCAATATTGTTTTATTAATATTATTCTTTAGGGTCTATAATATAAAATGAGCCAGTACGTTGTCAATGAACCAGTACGGCTAAGAGGAAACAAATCAGATGTGGGACATGGAGCGATGGAAGGCCGTTTGTCAAATTTTAATTCCATGCTAGAAAGTCGGGCGATACTGGGTCGGGTATCTGTTCGATTTTTCGGTGTTGGGATCTCGCACAGAGAAGTCCAGTAAGATCGGATGGGTGCTGTCGCAGTCGCCAGACTAGGGGGGTAAGAACCCATGATTTAGTAGTGTTCAGGGGGGTTGCGGCGCCATATCCTCACTGATCCTCTTAAGTTTAGGCAATAAGAGTTTGAACGCTCCGGCCTTCAACCTCTTATTGGGGGGGTATTGTAACGGTACGGATTTGTGAGCCACCCCAGTTTAATTTCATATTAATTCAAATCATCATTTTAAGCACTTTCCAAATTGCCAGACTTTCACCTGTAAGGAGCCTCCAGTACAGCAATGCAACATACACAGCCAGCCAAAACAACTGCCAGACGCATTGCACAATCACATAGCAGCAGGCTTGTGTGTGAAACCCAGTATGCAGTGTGTCATTAGAGAGTGCACAACAGACAGCCAGCATCAGACAGTAAAGTGTGTAAGTTAAAACAGTGGCCTCGGGAGTACAAGATAGGCCGTAGAATAAATTCGGCCTATCTAGTTAAGTGTTAAAACATTTATAAAAAGTGCCAGTTGTGACATAGGGCCGCGCGGCCAGCCTAAAAACTTCAAGTGACTTTCTAAGTGCGAAAAGTTATGTCGGCCGACTAAATAAATAATATACGTATAATTCGAACAGTGGTGACTGATGGTCATAACATTGACGTGAATTAACCAGTGTACCAGAGAAAAAAAAAAACAACTAAACGCGGAGTGAACCGTAATGTTGAACAAACAGCGATTGTACGACTCACCGAGAGACACCTGGAACGGTTAAGTACCATCAGTAACTAATTGGCCAAAACTTTTAAATTTCACAGATATAATGGGTAGAATACTAACCAAATTAACTAAATGAAATAGAAGGGTGAGAGAGAGAGAGAGTGAGTGAGAGCGTAAGTTTGGGGTACGTACCTACAAAGTAAAATACTGGTTCATAGATTGAGTAAATTAATTAATTGTAAAATTTTTTTGCATTATCTTGCTGTTGTAAGGGGATGATGCAAAGACCATTGTAGTAACTTTTTTATATCACTTTCATGTAATAAGTAATTAAGCGATTTTTGTGTGTAAACTGTTGTTCTACAGAGAGTAAAGAGGGAAATTAATTAAAGAAAAATAAATAAGCGCCATTCATTACATAACATGTGTTAGCGTAATTATTCGTAACTCAAACAAATAATCCTGTCTGCAGCTGTTTTCGTCTGAAAGACTTTGGAATAAAACCCTAAGGTAAGAGAATTATAATTTTGTAAGTAATTCGTAGAGTTACACTTGGCCCCCGTACAGCGACGCGAGTATAGGTTACAACCTATATTCGCCAGACCTAATTAAGCTGCAGAAAGGGTTATTTGAGAGGGAGGACGCTTTGGTAAATTAAATATAAAAAGGGTTAAGTCAATAGTGGATGAGATTAATATTCTTGTGTAACATTATATAAACTTGTATAAAATGGCAGCGAATAATGACGATGTCAATGAAATAACGAGTGTTGACAATTGTGATGAGTCAAATATGAGTAATTTTGAGATACATTCGACTCCAAGTGCGAGTCAAGATAAAACAGAGTTAAACTTAACTGATCAGAGTAATGTAATTGAAGATTCGGGCGTGCAATTGACCCCGACTTCAACAAAATGTAACGTCCAATTCAATAGTGATGTAATGAGTATGTTACAATTACTCTTAGAACAAAATAAAGAACAGAAGAGTGATTCTGATATTAAATTCCATGAGTTAAAGGGTGACATAAATAATATTGACAAAAAATTTGATGAGCGTTTATATGATATGAAACAACAGAGTGTTAAGTTAGAAGACAATATTAATAAACGTTTAAATGAGACGAATGAATGTTTCAATACATTGAAAGAACAAATAGTAGAGTCAGTAGCAGAACAGATTAAAAGTAAGAAATTAACAAATGTTAACAATGATATTGAAAATAGTAATGTGATTGAAAGGGCGGTATCAGAAAGTGATACGTTGAAAATAGATAGTGAAACAGTAAGTGAGAGTGAGAAAATTATAAGTTGTAATGAAGTAATAATTAGTGTTGTTGAATTGGAAAAAGAATGGAAAGAAAGAGTAGATGAATGTGTAGGGCAGAGAGTAAATTTTCCCCTTATTTGTGATGAACCAGAGTGTTCAAAAGTGTTATTTTTGGGCAAGAGACCCTTATTAGTGAAAGATTTGAATTGTTTAATTTTGCTGAATAATTTTGTACCCTCTGCGTGGAATGATAAAAGTATGATATGTTGTTATGATGAGAGAATTTTAGATAGAGAATGGTGTATTGACAAAGAGACAGAATTGTATGAATTACAGAGAGATTATGGTGAGTGGAAAGAAATGTTAGAAGTATGTTTAAACAAGAGTAATTTACTGTATGATGAAAAAGTAACTGACCCGATATTGGAAATATTTACCGACGGAGACTTTACAAAGAATACTGATGTTGACCTGGTATATGATTATTATGGTAAAATGAACAAACAGAAATTTTATGGTTACTATATACAAGATAACCGTATCCAGAATGTAAATAAAATTGAAAATTGTTATTTGAAACCCCGATTAATTTTTGACGATGGAGGTTGAAATTCATAAATGAACATTTTAAATATGTTAATATATGGTAATGACCTAGCTGAATTTTGATATTGAAGTGTGACATAACTGAATAATTATTGCTGAAGAATTGTAAATACATGTGTAGTGAAATTAATTGTATGTATTATAAAAGGTTAAATTGTTTGTATGAAATAACATTGTTGTTAAATGTTTCAGAGGTTACACAGAGGTATTGGTGTGTGTGTGTGTGGTGCGTATTTTGTATTCATGTCAATAGGTGGAATGTGTATTGTAAGTATAAAGTTCATAATACTAATCAGATAGAATAAAAAGCTTACAGGTGTGAAAAGAGTGTAATAATAATAACAATGGTATTGAGACAATAGTATTAAATAGAAACTGTAATTGAAAGGTGAATTAAAAGTATATTTGGTTGAACTGTAAGAAATAGACATTGATAAATATGTTATCTAAAAAATTTATAAAGACTGAAAAGTACAGGTGTTAGTACATGATGTAACCAGAATGTTTATACTATGTGAGTCTTGCAGACTAGTGTTTATATAAACAGGTGTGGTATGTTGAGACTAAGGTTCACAGACATACTTGGTGACAATAACAAAGAATGTTGTAGTCTGCTGAATCAGTATCTGAAGTAAAACCTTATTGTGATAGAAAGGAATTGAAATTAAATTTTTTTACAGACCAAATAATAATGAGGCCATTACTGTAATTTTTGAGATTAATTGAATTAATTAAAGTAAATTAAATACAATTAAACTAATGATTAATTAAATTATTTTATTATTAATAAAATAAATAAATTAAACATAGAAACAATGATTTTCATAATGAACTTAACTTTATTTTCATTTAAATTCACATTGGAATTATAAATTAAATGCTAATTGATGTCAATAATGATTAAAACATTTATTTAACACTGACAACTGATGGAAAATGTTCAGGATGAGATAGTGTCTGGAAAATAAGATGTGTATATTACTGTCCATATAGACTTTACACATGTCATGAATTTTGTCCTACATACATATATAGTAGTTAAGGATATTTTGTATAATTAAGGTGTCATTTTGGTTGGGCAACATTGTATGGGGAATACTATTCAATTTAACTGGAATTTATGTGTATCATTGTAAACCAATATTGTTTTATTAATATTATTCTTTAGGGTCTATAATATAAAATGAGCCAGTACGTTGTCAATGAACCAGTACGGCTAAGAGGAAACAAATCAGATGTGGGACATGGAGCGATGGAAGGCCGTTTGTCAAATTTTAATTCCATGCTAGAAAGTCGGGCGATACTGGGTCGGGTATCTGTTCGATTTTTCGGTGTTGGGATCTCGCACAGAGAAGTCCAGTAAGATCGGATGGGTGCTGTCGCTGTCGCCAGACTAGGGGGGTAAGAACCCATGATTTAGTAGTGTTCAGGCGGGTTGCGGCGCCATATCCTCACTGATCCTCTTAAGTTTAGGCAATAAGAGTTTGAACGCTCCGGCCTTCAACCTCTTATTGGGGGGGGTATTGTAACGGTACGGATTTGTGAGCCACCCCAGTTTAATTTCATATTAATTCAAATCATCATTTTAAGCACTTTCCAAATTGCCAGACTTTCACCTGTAAGGAGCCTCCAGTACAGCAATGCAACATACACAGCCAGCCAAAACAACTGCCAGACGCATTGCACAATCACATAGCAGCAGGCTTGTGTGTGAAACCCAGTATGCAGTGTGTCATTAGAGAGTGCACAACAGACAGCCAGCATCAGACAGTAAAGTGTGTAAGTTAAAACAGTGGCCTCGGGAGTACAAGATAGGCCGTAGAATAAATTCGGCCTATCTAGTTAAGTGTTAAAACATTTATAAAAAGTGCCAGTTGTGACATAGGGCCGCGAGGCCAGCCTAAAAAACTTCAAGTGACTTTCTAAGTGCGAAAAGTTACGTCGGCCGACTAAATAAATAATATACGTATAATTCGAACAGTGGTGACTGATGGTCATAACATTGACGTGAATTAACCAGTGTACCAGAGAAAAAAAAAAACAACTAAACGCGGAGTGAACCGTAATGTTGAACAAACAGCGATTGTACGACTCACCGAGAGACACCTGGAACGGTTAAGTACCATCAGTAACTAATTGGCCAAAACTTTTAAATTTCACAGATATAATGGGTAGAATACTAACCAAATTAACTAAATGAAATAGAAGGGTGAGAGAGAGAGAGTGAGTGAGAGCGTAAGTTTGGGGTACGTACCTACAAAGTAAAATACTGGTTCATAGATTGAGTAAATTAATTAATTGTAAAATTTTTTTGCATTATCTTGCTGTTGTAAGGGGATGATGCAAAGACCATTGTAGTAACTTTTTTATATCACTTTCATGTAATAAGTAATTAAGCGATTTTTGTGTGTAAACTGTTGTTCTACAGAGAGTAAAGAGGGAAATTAATTAAAGAAAAATAAATAAGCGCCATTCATTACATAACATGTGTTAGCGTAATTATTCGTAACTCAAACAAATAATCCTGTCTGCAGCTGTTTTCGTCTGAAAGACTTTGGAATAAAACCCTAAGGTAAGAGAATTATAATTTTGTAAGTAATTCGTAGAGTTACACTTGGCCCCCGTACAGCGACGCGAGTATAGGTTACAACCTATATTCGCCAGACCTAATTAAGCTGCAGAAAGGGTTATTTGAGAGGGAGGACGCTTTGGTAAATTAAATATAAAAAGGGTTAAGTCAATAGTGGATGAGATTAATATTCTTGTGTAACATTATATAAACTTGTATAAAATGGCAGCGAATAATGACGATGTCAATGAAATAACGAGTGTTGACAATTGTGATGAGTCAAATATGAGTAATTTTGAGATACATTCGACTCCAAGTGCGAGTCAAGATAAAACAGAGTTAAACTTAACTGATCAGAGTAATGTAATTGAAGATTCGGGCGTGCAATTGACCCCGACTTCAACAAAATGTAACGTCCAATTCAATAGTGATGTAATGAGTATGTTACAATTACTCTTAGAACAAAATAAAGAACAGAAGAGTGATTCTGATATTAAATTCCATGAGTTAAAGGGTGACATAAATAATATTGACAAAAAATTTGATGAGCGTTTATATGATATGAAACAACAGAGTGTTAAGTTAGAAGACAATATTAATAAACGTTTAAATGAGACGAATGAATGTTTCAATACATTGAAAGAACAAATAGTAGAGTCAGTAGCAGAACAGATTAAAAGTAAGAAATTAACAAATGTTAACAATGATATTGAAAATAGTAATGTGATTGAAAGGGCGGTATCAGAAAGTGATACGTTGAAAATAGATAGTGAAACAGTAAGTGAGAGTGAGAAAATTATAAGTTGTAATGAAGTAATAATTAGTGTTGTTGAATTGGAAAAAGAATGGAAAGAAAGAGTAGATGAATGTGTAGGGCAGAGAGTAAATTTTCCCCTTATTTGTGATGAACCAGAGTGTTCAAAAGTGTTATTTTTGGGCAAGAGACCCTTATTAGTGAAAGATTTGAATTGTTTAATTTTGCTGAATAATTTTGTACCCTCTGCGTGGAATGATAAAAGTATGATATGTTGTTATGATGAGAGAATTTTAGATAGAGAATGGTGTATTGACAAAGAGACAGAATTGTATGAATTACAGAGAGATTATGGTGAGTGGAAAGAAATGTTAGAAGTATGTTTAAACAAGAGTAATTTACTGTATGATGAAAAAGTAACTGACCCGATATTGGAAATATTTACCGACGGAGACTTTACAAAGAATACTGATGTTGACCTGGTATATGATTATTATGGTAAAATGAACAAACAGAAATTTTATGGTTACTATATACAAGATAACCGTATCCAGAATGTAAATAAAATTGAAAATTGTTATTTGAAACCCCGATTAATTTTTGACGATGGAGGTTGAAATTCATAAATGAACATTTTAAATATGTTAATATATGGTAATGACCTAGCTGAATTTTGATATTGAAGTGTGACATAACTGAATAATTATTGCTGAAGAATTGTAAATACATGTGTAGTGAAATTAATTGTATGTATTATAAAAGGTTAAATTGTTTGTATGAAATAACATTGTTGTTAAATGTTTCAGAGGTTACACGGAGGTATTGGTGTGTGTGTGTGTGTGGTGCGTATTTTGTATTCATGTCAATAGGTGGAATGTGTATTGTAAGTATAAAGTTCATAATACTAATCAGATAGAATAAAAAGCTTACAGGTGTGAAAAGAGTGTAATAATAATAACAATGGTATTGAGACAATAGTATTAAATAGAAACTGTAATTGAAAGGTGAATTAAAAGTATATTTGGTTGAACTGTAAGAAATAGACATTGATAAATATGTTATCTAAAAAATTTATAAAGACTGAAAAGTACAGGTGTTAGTACATGATGTAACCAGAATGTTTATACTATGTGAGTCTTGCAGACTAGTGTTTATATAAACAGGTGTGGTATGTTGAGACTAAGGTTCACAGACATACTTGGTGACAATAACAAAGAATGTTGTAGTCTGCTGAATCAGTATCTGAAGTAAAACCTTATTGTGATAGAAAGGAATTGAAATTAAATTTTTTTACAGGCCAAATAATAATGAGGCCATTACTGTAATTTTTGAGATTAATTGAATTAATTAAAGTAAATTAAATACAATTAAACTAATGATTAATTAAATTATTTTATTATTAATAAAATAAATAAATTAAACATAGAAACAATGATTTTAATAATGAACTTAACTTTATTTTCATTTAAATTCACATTGGAATTATAAATTAAATGCTAATTGATGTCAATAATGATTAAAACATTTATTTAACACTGACAACTGATGGAAAATGTTCAGGATGAGATAGTGTCTGGAAAATAAGATGTGTATATTACTGTCCATATAGACTTTACACATGTCATGAATTTTGTCCTACATACATATATAGTAGTTAAGGATATTTTGTATAATTAAGGTGTCATTTTGGTTGGGCAACATTGTATGGGGAATACTATTCAATTTAACTGGAATTTATGTGTATCATTGTAAACCAATATTGTTTTATTAATATTATTCTTTAGGGTCTATAATATAAAATGAGCCAGTACGTTGTCAATGAACCAGTACGGCTAAGAGGAAACAAATCAGATGTGGGACATGGAGCGATGGAAGGCCGTTTGTCAAATTTTAATTCCATGCTAGAAAGTCGGGCGATACTGGGTCGGGTATCTGTTCGATTTTTCGGTGTTGGGATCTCGCACAGAGAAGTCCAGTAAGATCGGATGGGTGCTGTCGCAGTCGCCAGACTAGGGGGGTAAGAACCCATGATTTAGTAGTGTTCAGGGGGGTTGCGGCGCCATATCCTCACTGATCCTCTTAAGTTTAGGCAATAAGAGTTTGAACGCTCCGGCCTTCAACCTCTTATTGGGGGGGTATTGTAACGGTACGGATTTGTGAGCCACCCCAGTTTAATTTCATATTAATTCAAATCATCATTTTAAGCACTTTCCAAATTGCCAGACTTTCACCTGTAAGGAGCCTCCAGTACAGCAATGCAACATACACAGCCAGCCAAAACAACTGCCAGACGCATTGCACAATCACATAGCAGCAGGCTTGTGTGTGAAACCCAGTATGCAGTGTGTCATTAGAGAGTGCACAACAGACAGCCAGCATCAGACAGTAAAGTGTGTAAGTTAAAACAGTGGCCTCGGGAGTACAAGATAGGCCGTAGAATAAATTCGGCCTATCTAGTTAAGTGTTAAAACATTTATAAAAAGTGCCAGTTGTGACATAGGGCCGCGCGGCCAGCCTAAAAACTTCAAGTGACTTTCTAAGTGCGAAAAGTTACGTCGGCCGACTAAATAAATAATATACGTATAATTCGAACAGTGGTGACTGATGGTCATAACATTGACGTGAATTAACCAGTGTACCAGAGAAAAAAAAAAACAACTAAACGCGGAGTGAACCGTAATGTTGAACAAACAGCGATTTTACGACTCACCGAGAGACACCTGGAACGGTTAAGTACCATCAGTAACTAATTGGCCAAAACTTTTAAATTTCACAGATATAATGGGTAGAATACTAACCAAATTAACTAAATGAAATAGAAGGGTGAGAGAGAGAGAGTGAGTGAGAGCGTAAGTTTGGGGTACGTACCTACAAAGTAAAATACTGGTTCATAGATTGAGTAAATTAATTAATTGTAAAATTTTTTTGCATTATCTTGCTGTTGTAAGGGGATGATGCAAAGACCATTGTAGTAACTTTTTTATATCACTTTCATGTAATAAGTAATTAAGCGATTTTTGTGTGTAAACTGTTGTTCTACAGAGAGTAAAGAGGGAAATTAATTAAAGAAAAATAAATAAGCGCCATTCATTACATAACATGTGTTAGCGTAATTATTCGTAACTCAAACAAATAATCCTGTCTGCAGCTGTTTTCGTCTGAAAGACTTTGGAATAAAACCCTAAGGTAAGAGAATTATAATTTTGTAAGTAATTCGTAGAGTTACACTTGGCCCCCGTACAGCGACGCGAGTATAGGTTACAACCTATATTCGCCAGACCTAATTAAGCTGCAGAAAGGGTTATTTGAGAGGGAGGACGCTTTGGTAAATTAAATATAAAAAGGGTTAAGTCAATAGTGGATGAGATTAATATTCTTGTGTAACATTATATAAACTTGTATAAAATGGCAGCGAATAATGACGATGTCAATGAAATAACGAGTGTTGACAATTGTGATGAGTCAAATATGAGTAATTTTGAGATACATTCGACTCCAAGTGCGAGTCAAGATAAAACAGAGTTAAACTTAACTGATCAGAGTAATGTAATTGAAGATTCGGGCGTGCAATTGACCCCGACTTCAACAAAATGTAACGTCCAATTCAATAGTGATGTAATGAGTATGTTACAATTACTCTTAGAACAAAATAAAGAACAGAAGAGTGATTCTGATATTAAATTCCATGAGTTAAAGGGTGACATAAATAATATTGACAAAAAATTTGATGAGCGTTTATATGATATGAAACAACAGAGTGTTAAGTTAGAAGACAATATTAATAAACGTTTAAATGAGACGAATGAATGTTTCAATACATTGAAAGAACAAATAGTAGAGTCAGTAGCAGAACAGATTAAAAGTAAGAAATTAACAAATGTTAACAATGATATTGAAAATAGTAATGTGATTGAAACGGCGGTATCAGAAAGTGATACGTTGAAAATAGATAGTGAAACAGTAAGTGAGAGTGAGAAAATTATAAGTTGTAATGAAGTAATAATTAGTGTTGTTGAATTGGAAAAAGAATGGAAAGAAAGAGTAGATGAATGTGTAGGGCAGAGAGTAAATTTTCCCCTTATTTGTGATGAACCAGAGTGTTCAAAAGTGTTATTTTTGGGCAAGAGACCCTTATTAGTGAAAGATTTGAATTGTTTAATTTTGCTGAATAATTTTGTACCCTCTGCGTGGAATGATAAAAGTATGATATGTTGTTATGATGAGAGAATTTTAGATAGAGAATGGTGTATTGACAAAGAGACAGAATTGTATGAATTACAGAGAGATTATGGTGAGTGGAAAGAAATGTTAGAAGTATGTTTAAACAAGAGTAATTTACTGTATGATGAAAAAGTAACTGACCCGATATTGGAAATATTTACCGACGGAGACTTTACAAAGAATACTGATGTTGACCTGGTATATGATTATTATGGTAAAATGAACAAACAGAAATTTTATGGTTACTATATACAAGATAACCGTATCCAGAATGTAAATAAAATTGAAAATTGTTATTTGAAACCCCGATTAATTTTTGACGATGGAGGTTGAAATTCATAAATGAACATTTTAAATATGTTAATATATGGTAATGACCTAGCTGAATTTTGATATTGAAGTGTGACATAACTGAATAATTATTGCTGAAGAATTGTAAATACATGTGTAGTGAAATTAATTGTATGTATTATAAAAGGTTAAATTGTTTGTATGAAATAACATTGTTGTTAAATGTTTCAGAGGTTACACGGAGGTATTGGTGTGTGTGTGTGTGTGGTGCGTATTTTGTATTCATGTCAATAGGTGGAATGTGTATTGTAAGTATAAAGTTCATAATACTAATCAGATAGAATAAAAAGCTTACAGGTGTGAAAAGAGTGTAATAATAATAACAATGGTATTGAGACAATAGTATTAAATAGAAACTGTAATTGAAAGGTGAATTAAAAGTATATTTGGTTGAACTGTAAGAAATAGACATTGATAAATATGTTATCTAAAAAATTTATAAAGACTGAAAAGTACAGGTGTTAGTACATGATGTAACCAGAATGTTTATACTATGTGAGTCTTGCAGACTAGTGTTTATATAAACAGGTGTGGTATGTTGAGACTAAGGTTCACAGACATACTTGGTGACAATAACAAAGAATGTTGTAGTCTGCTGAATCAGTATCTGAAGTAAAACCTTATTGTGATAGAAAGGAATTGAAATTAAATTTTTTTACAGACCAAATAATAATGAGGCCATTACTGTAATTTTTGAGATTAATTGAATTAATTAAAGTAAATTAAATACAATTAAACTAATGATTAATTAAATTATTTTATTATTAATAAAATAAATAAATTAAACATAGAAACAATGATTTTCATAATGAACTTAACTTTATTTTCATTTAAATTCACATTGGAATTATAAATTAAATGCTAATTGATGTCAATAATGATTAAAACATTTATTTAACACTGACAACTGATGGAAAATGTTCAGGATGAGATAGTGTCTGGAAAATAAGATGTGTATATTACTGTCCATATAGACTTTACACATGTCATGAATTTTGTCCTACATACATATATAGTAGTTAAGGATATTTTGTATAATTAAGGTGTCATTTTGGTTGGGCAACATTGTATGGGGAATACTATTCAATTTAACTGGAATTTATGTGTATCATTGTAAACCAATATTGTTTTATTAATATTATTCTTTAGGGTCTATAATATAAAATGAGCCAGTACGTTGTCAATGAACCAGTACGGCTAAGAGGAAACAAATCAGATGTGGGACATGGAGCGATGGAAGGCCGTTTGTCAAATTTTAATTCCATGCTAGAAAGTCGGGCGATACTGGGTCGGGTATCTGTTCGATTTTTCGGTGTTGGGATCTCGCACAGAGAAGTCCAGTAAGATCGGATGGGTGCTGTCGCAGTCGCCAGACTAGGGGGGTAAGAACCCATGATTTAGTAGTGTTCAGGGGGGTTGCGGCGCCATATCCTCACTGATCCTCTTAAGTTTAGGCAATAAGAGTTTGAACGCTCCGGCCTTCAACCTCTTATTGGGGGGGTATTGTAACGGTACGGATTTGTGAGCCACCCCAGTTTAATTTCATATTAATTCAAATCATCATTTTAAGCACTTTCCAAATTGCCAGACTTTCACCTGTAAGGAGCCTCCAGTACAGCAATGCAACATACACAGCCAGCCAAAACAACTGCCAGACGCATTGCACAATCACATAGCAGCAGGCTTGTGTGTGAAACCCAGTATGCAGTGTGTCATTAGAGAGTGCACAACAGACAGCCAGCATCAGACAGTAAAGTGTGTAAGTTAAAACAGTGGCCTCGGGAGTACAAGATAGGCCGTAGAATAAATTCGGCCTATCTAGTTAAGTGTTAAAACATTTATAAAAAGTGCCAGTTGTGACATAGGGCCGCGCGGCCAGCCTAAAAAACTTCAAGTGACTTTCTAAGTGCGAAAAGTTACGTCGGCCGACTAAATAAATAATATACGTATAATTCGAACAGTGGTGACTGATGGTCATAACATTGACGTGAATTAACCAGTGTACCAGAGAAAAAAAAAAACAACTAAACGCGGAGTGAACCGTAATGTTGAACAAACAGCGATTGTACGACTCACCGAGAGACACCTGGAACGGTTAAGTACCATCAGTAACTAATTGGCCAAAACTTTTAAATTTCACAGATATAATGGGTAGAATACTAACCAAATTAACTAAATGAAATAGAAGGGTGAGAGAGAGAGAGTGAGTGAGAGCGTAAGTTTGGGGTACGTACCTACAAAGTAAAATACTGGTTCATAGATTGAGTAAATTAATTAATTGTAAAATTTTTTTGCATTATCTTGCTGTTGTAAGGGGATGATGCAAAGACCATTGTAGTAACTTTTTTATATCACTTTCATGTAATAAGTAATTAAGCGATTTTTGTGTGTAAACTGTTGTTCTACAGAGAGTAAAGAGGGAAATTAATTAAAGAAAAATAAATAAGCGCCATTCATTACATAACATGTGTTAGCGTAATTATTCGTAACTCAAACAAATAATCCTGTCTGCAGCTGTTTTCGTCTGAAAGACTTTGGAATAAAACCCTAAGGTAAGAGAATTATAATTTTGTAAGTAATTCGTAGAGTTACACTTGGCCCCCGTACAGCGACGCGAGTATAGGTTACAACCTATATTCGCCAGACCTAATTAAGCTGCAGAAAGGGTTATTTGAGAGGGAGGACGCTTTGGTAAATTAAATATAAAAAGGGTTAAGTCAATAGTGGATGAGATTAATATTCTTGTGTAACATTATATAAACTTGTATAAAATGGCAGCGAATAATGACGATGTCAATGAAATAACGAGTGTTGACAATTGTGATGAGTCAAATATGAGTAATTTTGAGATACATTCGACTCCAAGTGCGAGTCAAGATAAAACAGAGTTAAACTTAACTGATCAGAGTAATGTAATTGAAGATTCGGGCGTGCAATTGACCCCGACTTCAACAAAATGTAACGTCCAATTCAATAGTGATGTAATGAGTATGTTACAATTACTCTTAGAACAAAATAAAGAACAGAAGAGTGATTCTGATATTAAATTCCATGAGTTAAAGGGTGACATAAATAATATTGACAAAAAATTTGATGAGCGTTTATATGATATGAAACAACAGAGTGTTAAGTTAGAAGACAATATTAATAAACGTTTAAATGAGACGAATGAATGTTTCAATACATTGAAAGAACAAATAGTAGAGTCAGTAGCAGAACAGATTAAAAGTAAGAAATTAACAAATGTTAACAATGATATTGAAAATAGTAATGTGATTGAAACGGCGGTATCAGAAAGTGATACGTTGAAAATAGATAGTGAAACAGTAAGTGAGAGTGAGAAAATTATAAGTTGTAATGAAGTAATAATTAGTGTTGTTGAATTGGAAAAAGAATGGAAAGAAAGAGTAGATGAATGTGTAGGGCAGAGAGTAAATTTTCCCCTTATTTGTGATGAACCAGAGTGTTCAAAAGTGTTATTTTTGGGCAAGAGACCCTTATTAGTGAAAGATTTGAATTGTTTAATTTTGCTGAATAATTTTGTACCCTCTGCGTGGAATGATAAAAGTATGATATGTTGTTATGATGAGAGAATTTTAGATAGAGAATGGTGTATTGACAAAGAGACAGAATTGTATGAATTACAGAGAGATTATGGTGAGTGGAAAGAAATGTTAGAAGTATGTTTAAACAAGAGTAATTTACTGTATGATGAAAAAGTAACTGACCCGATATTGGAAATATTTACCGACGGAGACTTTACAAAGAATACTGATGTTGACCTGGTATATGATTATTATGGTAAAATGAACAAACAGAAATTTTATGGTTACTATATACAAGATAACCGTATCCAGAATGTAAATAAAATTGAAAATTGTTATTTGAAACCCCGATTAATTTTTGACGATGGAGGTTGAAATTCATAAATGAACATTTTAAATATGTTAATATATGGTAATGACCTAGCTGAATTTTGATATTGAAGTGTGACATAACTGAATAATTATTGCTGAAGAATTGTAAATACATGTGTAGTGAAATTAATTGTATGTATTATAAAAGGTTAAATTGTTTGTATGAAATAACATTGTTGTTAAATGTTTCAGAGGTTACACGGAGGTATTGGTGTGTGTGTGTGTGTGGTGCGTATTTTGTATTCATGTCAATAGGTGGAATGTGTATTGTAAGTATAAAGTTCATAATACTAATCAGATAGAATAAAAAGCTTACAGGTGTGAAAAGAGTGTAATAATAATAACAATGGTATTGAGACAATAGTATTAAATAGAAACTGTAATTGAAAGGTGAATTAAAAGTATATTTGGTTGAACTGTAAGAAATAGACATTGATAAATATGTTATCTAAAAAATTTATAAAGACTGAAAAGTACAGGTGTTAGTACATGATGTAACCAGAATGTTTATACTATGTGAGTCTTGCAGACTAGTGTTTATATAAACAGGTGTGGTATGTTGAGACTAAGGTTCACAGACATACTTGGTGACAATAACAAAGAATGTTGTAGTCTGCTGAATCAGTATCTGAAGTAAAACCTTATTGTGATAGAAAGGAATTGAAATTAAATTTTTTTACAGACCAAATAATAATGAGGCCATTACTGTAATTTTTGAGATTAATTGAATTAATTAAAGTAAATTAAATACAATTAAACTAATGATTAATTAAATTATTTTATTATTAATAAAATAAATAAATTAAACATAGAAACAATGATTTTAATAATGAACTTAACTTTATTTTCATTTAAATTCACATTGGAATTATAAATTAAATGCTAATTGATGTCAATAATGATTAAAACATTTATTTAACACTGACAACTGATGGAAAATGTTCAGGATGAGATAGTGTCTGGAAAATAAGATGTGTATATTACTGTCCATATAGACTTTACACATGTCATGAATTTTGTCCTACATACATATATAGTAGTTAAGGATATTTTGTATAATTAAGGTGTCATTTTGGTTGGGCAACATTGTATGGGGAATACTATTCAATTTAACTGGAATTTATGTGTATCATTGTAAACCAATATTGTTTTATTAATATTATTCTTTAGGGTCTATAATATAAAATGAGCCAGTACGTTGTCAATGAACCAGTACGGCTAAGAGGAAACAAATCAGATGTGGGACATGGAGCGATGGAAGGCCGTTTGTCAAATTTTAATTCCATGCTAGAAAGTCGGGCGATACTGGGTCGGGTATCTGTTCGATTTTTCGGTGTTGGGATCTCGCACAGAGAAGTCCAGTAAGATCGGATGGGTGCTGTCGCAGTCGCCAGACTAGGGGGGTAAGAACCCATGATTTAGTAGTGTTCAGGGGGGTTGCGGCGCCATATCCTCACTGATCCTCTTAAGTTTAGGCAATAAGAGTTTGAACGCTCCGGCCTTCAACCTCTTATTGGGGGGGGTATTGTAACGGTACGGATTTGTGAGCCACCCCAGTTTAATTTCATATTAATTCAAATCATCATTTTAAGCACTTTCCAAATTGCCAGACTTTCACCTGTAAGGAGCCTCCAGTACAGCAATGCAACATACACAGCCAGCCAAAACAACTGCCAGACGCATTGCACAATCACATAGCAGCAGGCTTGTGTGTGAAACCCAGTATGCAGTGTGTCATTAGAGAGTGCACAACAGACAGCCAGCATCAGACAGTAAAGTGTGTAAGTTAAAACAGTGGCCTCGGGAGTACAAGATAGGCCGTAGAATAAATTCGGCCTATCTAGTTAAGTGTTAAAACATTTATAAAAAGTGCCAGTTGTGACATAGGGCCGCGCGGCCAGCCTAAAAAACTTCAAGTGACTTTCTAAGTGCGAAAAGTTACGTCGGCCGACTAAATAAATAATATACGTATAATTCGAACAGTGGTGACTGATGGTCATAACATTGACGTGAATTAACCAGTGTACCAGAGAAAAAAAAAAACAACTAAACGCGGAGTGAACCGTAATGTTGAACAAACAGCGATTTTACGACTCACCGAGAGACACCTGGAACGGTTAAGTACCATCAGTAACTAATTGGCCAAAACTTTTAAATTTCACAGATATAATGGGTAGAATACTAACCAAATTAACTAAATGAAATAGAAGGGTGAGAGAGAGAGAGTGAGTGAGAGCGTAAGTTTGGGGTACGTACCTACAAAGTAAAATACTGGTTCATAGATTGAGTAAATTAATTAATTGTAAAATTTTTTTGCATTATCTTGCTGTTGTAAGGGGATGATGCAAAGACCATTGTAGTAACTTTTTTATATCACTTTCATGTAATAAGTAATTAAGCGATTTTTGTGTGTAAACTGTTGTTCTACAGAGAGTAAAGAGGGAAATTAATTAAAGAAAAATAAATAAGCGCCATTCATTACATAACATGTGTTAGCGTAATTATTCGTAACTCAAACAAATAATCCTGTCTGCAGCTGTTTTCGTCTGAAAGACTTTGGAATAAAACCCTAAGGTAAGAGAATTATAATTTTGTAAGTAATTCGTAGAGTTACACTTGGCCCCCGTACAGCGACGCGAGTATAGGTTACAACCTATATTCGCCAGACCTAATTAAGCTGCAGAAAGGGTTATTTGAGAGGGAGGACGCTTTGGTAAATTAAATATAAAAAGGGTTAAGTCAATAGTGGATGAGATTAATATTCTTGTGTAACATTATATAAACTTGTATAAAATGGCAGCGAATAATGACGATGTCAATGAAATAACGAGTGTTGACAATTGTGATGAGTCAAATATGAGTAATTTTGAGATACATTCGACTCCAAGTGCGAGTCAAGATAAAACAGAGTTAAACTTAACTGATCAGAGTAATGTAATTGAAGATTCGGGCGTGCAATTGACCCCGACTTCAACAAAATGTAACGTCCAATTCAATAGTGATGTAATGAGTATGTTACAATTACTCTTAGAACAAAATAAAGAACAGAAGAGTGATTCTGATATTAAATTCCATGAGTTAAAGGGTGACATAAATAATATTGACAAAAAATTTGATGAGCGTTTATATGATATGAAACAACAGAGTGTTAAGTTAGAAGACAATATTAATAAACGTTTAAATGAGACGAATGAATGTTTCAATACATTGAAAGAACAAATAGTAGAGTCAGTAGCAGAACAGATTAAAAGTAAGAAATTAACAAATGTTAACAATGATATTGAAAATAGTAATGTGATTGAAAGGGCGGTATCAGAAAGTGATACGTTGAAAATAGATAGTGAAACAGTAAGTGAGAGTGAGAAAATTATAAGTTGTAATGAAGTAATAATTAGTGTTGTTGAATTGGAAAAAGAATGGAAAGAAAGAGTAGATGAATGTGTAGGGCAGAGAGTAAATTTTCCCCTTATTTGTGATGAACCAGAGTGTTCAAAAGTGTTATTTTTGGGCAAGAGACCCTTATTAGTGAAAGATTTGAATTGTTTAATTTTGCTGAATAATTTTGTACCCTCTGCGTGGAATGATAAAAGTATGATATGTTGTTATGATGAGAGAATTTTAGATAGAGAATGGTGTATTGACAAAGAGACAGAATTGTATGAATTACAGAGAGATTATGGTGAGTGGAAAGAAATGTTAGAAGTATGTTTAAACAAGAGTAATTTACTGTATGATGAAAAAGTAACTGACCCGATATTGGAAATATTTACCGACGGAGACTTTACAAAGAATACTGATGTTGACCTGGTATATGATTATTATGGTAAAATGAACAAACAGAAATTTTATGGTTACTATATACAAGATAACCGTATCCAGAATGTAAATAAAATTGAAAATTGTTATTTGAAACCCCGATTAATTTTTGACGATGGAGGTTGAAATTCATAAATGAACATTTTAAATATGTTAATATATGGTAATGACCTAGCTGAATTTTGATATTGAAGTGTGACATAACTGAATAATTATTGCTGAAGAATTGTAAATACATGTGTAGTGAAATTAATTGTATGTATTATAAAAGGTTAAATTGTTTGTATGAAATAACATTGTTGTTAAATGTTTCAGAGGTTACACGGAGGTATTGGTGTGTGTGTGTGTGTGGTGCGTATTTTGTATTCATGTCAATAGGTGGAATGTGTATTGTAAGTATAAAGTTCATAATACTAATCAGATAGAATAAAAAGCTTACAGGTGTGAAAAGAGTGTAATAATAATAACAATGGTATTGAGACAATAGTATTAAATACAAACTGTAATTGAAAGGTGAATTAAAAGTATATTTGGTTGAACTGTAAGAAATAGACATTGATAAATATGTTATCTAAAAAATTTATAAAGACTGAAAAGTACAGGTGTTAGTACATGATGTAACCAGAATGTTTATACTATGTGAGTCTTGCAGACTAGTGTTTATATAAACAGGTGTGGTATGTTGAGACTAAGGTTCACAGACATACTTGGTGACAATAACAAAGAATGTTGTAGTCTGCTGAATCAGTATCTGAAGTAAAACCTTATTGTGATAGAAAGGAATTGAAATTAAATTTTTTTACAGACCAAATAATAATGAGGCCATTACTGTAATTTTTGAGATTAATTGAATTAATTAAAGTAAATTAAATACAATTAAACTAATGATTAATTAAATTATTTTATTATTAATAAAATAAATAAATTAAACATAGAAACAATGATTTTCATAATGAACTTAACTTTATTTTCATTTAAATTCACATTGGAATTATAAATTAAATGCTAATTGATGTCAATAATGATTAAAACATTTATTTAACACTGACAACTGATGGAAAATGTTCAGGATGAGATAGTGTCTGGAAAATAAGATGTGTATATTACTGTCCATATAGACTTTACACATGTCATGAATTTTGTCCTACATACATATATAGTAGTTAAGGATATTTTGTATAATTAAGGTGTCATTTTGGTTGGGCAACATTGTATGGGGAATACTATTCAATTTAACTGGAATTTATGTGTATCATTGTAAACCAATATTGTTTTATTAATATTATTCTTTAGGGTCTATAATATAAAATGAGCCAGTACGTTGTCAATGAACCAGTACGGCTAAGAGGAAACAAATCAGATGTGGGACATGGAGCGATGGAAGGCCGTTTGTCAAATTTTAATTCCATGCTAGAAAGTCGGGCGATACTGGGTCGGGTATCTGTTCGATTTTTCGGTGTTGGGATCTCGCACAGAGAAGTCCAGTAAGATCGGATGGGTGCTGTCGCAGTCGCCAGACTAGGGGGGTAAGAACCCATGATTTAGTAGTGTTCAGGGGGGTTGCGGCGCCATATCCTCACTGATCCTCTTAAGTTTAGGCAATAAGAGTTTGAACGCTCCGGCCTTCAACCTCTTATTGGGGGGGTATTGTAACGGTACGGATTTGTGAGCCACCCCAGTTTAATTTCATATTAATTCAAATCATCATTTTAAGCACTTTCCAAATTGCCAGACTTTCACCTGTAAGGAGCCTCCAGTACAGCAATGCAACATACACAGCCAGCCAAAACAACTGCCAGACGCATTGCACAATCACATAGCAGCAGGCTTGTGTGTGAAACCCAGTATGCAGTGTGTCATTAGAGAGTGCACAACAGACAGCCAGCATCAGACAGTAAAGTGTGTAAGTTAAAACAGTGGCCTCGGGAGTACAAGATAGGCCGTAGAATAAATTCGGCCTATCTAGTTAAGTGTTAAAACATTTATAAAAAGTGCCAGTTGTGACATAGGGCCGCGCGGCCAGCCTAAAAAACTTCAAGTGACTTTCTAAGTGCGAAAAGTTACGTCGGCCGACTAAATAAATAATATACGTATAATTCGAACAGTGGTGACTGATGGTCATAACATTGACGTGAATTAACCAGTGTACCAGAGAAAAAAAAAAACAACTAAACGCGGAGTGAACCGTAATGTTGAACAAACAGCGATTGTACGACTCACCGAGAGACACCTGGAACGGTTAAGTACCATCAGTAACTAATTGGCCAAAACTTTTAAATTTCACAGATATAATGGGTAGAATACTAACCAAATTAACTAAATGAAATAGAAGGGTGAGAGAGAGAGAGTGAGTGAGAGCGTAAGTTTGGGGTACGTACCTACAAAGTAAAATACTGGTTCATAGATTGAGTAAATTAATTAATTGTAAAATTTTTTTGCATTATCTTGCTGTTGTAAGGGGATGATGCAAAGACCATTGTAGTAACTTTTTTATATCACTTTCATGTAATAAGTAATTAAGCGATTTTTGTGTGTAAACTGTTGTTCTACAGAGAGTAAAGAGGGAAATTAATTAAAGAAAAATAAATAAGCGCCATTCATTACATAACATGTGTTAGCGTAATTATTCGTAACTCAAACAAATAATCCTGTCTGCAGCTGTTTTCGTCTGAAAGACTTTGGAATAAAACCCTAAGGTAAGAGAATTATAATTTTGTAAGTAATTCGTAGAGTTACACTTGGCCCCCGTACAGCGACGCGAGTATAGGTTACAACCTATATTCGCCAGACCTAATTAAGCTGCAGAAAGGGTTATTTGAGAGGGAGGACGCTTTGGTAAATTAAATATAAAAAGGGTTAAGTCAATAGTGGATGAGATTAATATTCTTGTGTAACATTATATAAACTTGTATAAAATGGCAGCGAATAATGACGATGTCAATGAAATAACGAGTGTTGACAATTGTGATGAGTCAAATATGAGTAATTTTGAGATACATTCGACTCCAAGTGCGAGTCAAGATAAAACAGAGTTAAACTTAACTGATCAGAGTAATGTAATTGAAGATTCGGGCGTGCAATTGACCCCGACTTCAACAAAATGTAACGTCCAATTCAATAGTGATGTAATGAGTATGTTACAATTACTCTTAGAACAAAATAAAGAACAGAAGAGTGATTCTGATATTAAATTCCATGAGTTAAAGGGTGACATAAATAATATTGACAAAAAATTTGATGAGCGTTTATATGATATGAAACAACAGAGTGTTAAGTTAGAAGACAATATTAATAAACGTTTAAATGAGACGAATGAATGTTTCAATACATTGAAAGAACAAATAGTAGAGTCAGTAGCAGAACAGATTAAAAGTAAGAAATTAACAAATGTTAACAATGATATTGAAAATAGTAATGTGATTGAAAGGGCGGTATCAGAAAGTGATACGTTGAAAATAGATAGTGAAACAGTAAGTGAGAGTGAGAAAATTATAAGTTGTAATGAAGTAATAATTAGTGTTGTTGAATTGGAAAAAGAATGGAAAGAAAGAGTAGATGAATGTGTAGGGCAGAGAGTAAATTTTCCCCTTATTTGTGATGAACCAGAGTGTTCAAAAGTGTTATTTTTGGGCAAGAGACCCTTATTAGTGAAAGATTTGAATTGTTTAATTTTGCTGAATAATTTTGTACCCTCTGCGTGGAATGATAAAAGTATGATATGTTGTTATGATGAGAGAATTTTAGATAGAGAATGGTGTATTGACAAAGAGACAGAATTGTATGAATTACAGAGAGATTATGGTGAGTGGAAAGAAATGTTAGAAGTATGTTTAAACAAGAGTAATTTACTGTATGATGAAAAAGTAACTGACCCGATATTGGAAATATTTACCGACGGAGACTTTACAAAGAATACTGATGTTGACCTGGTATATGATTATTATGGTAAAATGAACAAACAGAAATTTTATGGTTACTATATACAAGATAACCGTATCCAGAATGTAAATAAAATTGAAAATTGTTATTTGAAACCCCGATTAATTTTTGACGATGGAGGTTGAAATTCATAAATGAACATTTTAAATATGTTAATATATGGTAATGACCTAGCTGAATTTTGATATTGAAGTGTGACATAACTGAATAATTATTGCTGAAGAATTGTAAATACATGTGTAGTGAAATTAATTGTATGTATTATAAAAGGTTAAATTGTTTGTATGAAATAACATTGTTGTTAAATGTTTCAGAGGTTACACGGAGGTATTGGTGTGTGTGTGTGTGGTGCGTATTTTGTATTCATGTCAATAGGTGGAATGTGTATTGTAAGTATAAAGTTCATAATACTAATCAGATAGAATAAAAAGCTTACAGGTGTGAAAAGAGTGTAATAATAATAACAATGGTATTGAGACAATAGTATTAAATAGAAACTGTAATTGAAAGGTGAATTAAAAGTATATTTGGTTGAACTGTAAGAAACAGACATTGATAAATATGTTATCTAAAAAATTTATAAAGACTGAAAAGTACAGGTGTTAGTACATGATGTAACCAGAATGGTTATACTATGTGAGTCTTGCAGACTAGTGTTTATATAAACAGGTGTGGTATGTTGAGACTAAGGTTCACAGACATACTTGGTGACAATAACAAAGAATGTTGTAGTCTGCTGAATCAGTATCTGAAGTAAAACCTTATTGTGATAGAAAGGAATTGAAATTAAATTTTTTTACAGACCAAATAATAATGAGGCCATTACTGTAATTTTTGAGATTAATTGAATTAATTAAAGTAAATTAAATACAATTAAACTAATGATTAATTAAATTATTTTATTATTAATAAAATAAATAAATTAAACATAGAAACAATGATTTTAATAATGAACTTAACTTTATTTTCATTTAAATTCACATTGGAATTATAAATTAAATGCTAATTGATGTCAATAATGATTAAAACATTTATTTAACACTGACAACTGATGGAAAATGTTCAGGATGAGATAGTGTCTGGAAAATAAGATGTGTATATTACTGTCCATATAGACTTTACACATGTCATGAATTTTGTCCTACATACATATATAGTAGTTAAGGATATTTTGTATAATTAAGGTGTCATTTTGGTTGGGCAACATTGTATGGGGAATACTATTCAATTTAACTGGAATTTATGTGTATCATTGTAAACCAATATTGTTTTATTAATATTATTCTTTAGGGTCTATAATATAAAATGAGCCAGTACGTTGTCAATGAACCAGTACGGCTAAGAGGAAACAAATCAGATGTGGGACATGGAGCGATGGAAGGCCGTTTGTCAAATTTTAATTCCATGCTAGAAAGTCGGGCGATACTGGGTCGGGTATCTGTTCGATTTTTCGGTGTTGGGATCTCGCACAGAGAAGTCCAGTAAGATCGGATGGGTGCTGTCGCAGTCGCCAGACTAGGGGGGTAAGAACCCATGATTTAGTAGTGTTCAGGGGGGTTGCGGCGCCATATCCTCACTGATCCTCTTAAGTTTAGGCAATAAGAGTTTGAACGCTCCGGCCTTCAACCTCTTATTGGGGGGGTATTGTAACGGTACGGATTTGTGAGCCACCCCAATTTAATTTCATATTAATTCAAATCATCATTTTAAGCACTTTCCAAATTGCCAGACTTTCACCTGTAAGGAGCCTCCAGTACAGCAATGCAACATACACAGCCAGCCAAAACAACTGCCAGACGCATTGCACAATCACATAGCAGCAGGCTTGTGTGTGAAACCCAGTATGCAGTGTGTCATTAGAGAGTGCACAACAGACAGCCAGCATCAGACAGTAAAGTGTGTAAGTTAAAACAGTGGCCTCGGGAGTACAAGATAGGCCGTAGAATAAATTCGGCCTATCTAGTTAAGTGTTAAAACATTTATAAAAAGTGCCAGTTGTGACATAGGGCCGCGCGGCCAGCCTAAAAAACTTCAAGTGACTTTCTAAGTGCGAAAAGTTACGTCGGCCGACTAAATAAATAATATACGTATAATTCGAACAGTGGTGACTGATGGTCATAACATTGACGTGAATTAACCAGTGTACCAGAGAAAAAAAAAACAACTAAACGCGGAGTGAACCGTAATGTTGAACAAACAGCGATTGTACGACTCACCGAGAGACACCTGGAACGGTTAAGTACCATCAGTAACTAATTGGCCAAAACTTTTAAATTTCACAGATATAATGGGTAGAATACTAACCAAATTAACTAAATGAAATAGAAGGGTGAGAGAGAGAGAGTGAGTGAGAGCGTAAGTTTGGGGTACGTACCTACAAAGTAAAATACTGGTTCATAGATTGAGTAAATTAATTAATTGTAAAATTTTTTTGCATTATCTTGCTGTTGTAAGGGGATGATGCAAAGACCATTGTAGTAACTTTTTTATATCACTTTCATGTAATAAGTAATTAAGCGATTTTTGTGTGTAAACTGTTGTTCTACAGAGAGTAAAGAGGGAAATTAATTAAAGAAAAATAAATAAGCGCCATTCATTACATAACATGTGTTAGCGTAATTATTCGTAACTCAAACAAATAATCCTGTCTGCAGCTGTTTTCGTCTGAAAGACTTTGGAATAAAACCCTAAGGTAAGAGAATTATAATTTTGTAAGTAATTCGTAGAGTTAGCTAGATAGGCCGAATTTATTCTACGGCCTATCTTGTACTCCCGAGGCCACTGTTTTAACGAACTTGTCAAACTGCTCTTTACTGTCCGATGCAAACACTGGTGAAGACGTGTGCTTACTAATGACACACAGCAGACTGGGTTTCACACACAAGCCTGCTGCTATGTGATTGTGCAATGCGTCTGGCAGTTGTTTTGGCTGGCTGTGTATGTTGCATTGCTGTATTGGAGGCTCCTTACAGGTGAAAGTCTGGCAATTTGGAAAGTGCTTAAAATGATGATTTGAATTAATATGAAATTAAACTGGGGTAGCTCACAAATCCGTACCGTCACAATTATGATACATTAAATGAAACCATTTGTTTCTTTATAGTACTGGTTCATAAGCCGTCTGTCTTTATAATTCTTTATTTGGTCAATACTGAAAGTTCATGTCATATTTGGGGTTGAAGGTATTTTACATCACTTAGCCATAATCATTAATTTGGGTACGGTCAGTTGTCTTACTAGTCAGTCTAAAATGGTTAGTCATTCCTCTTCACTATCATCTTGGAAGATATTGTTCTTCTTGTTAGTTTCTTAACCAAAGTCTTCATTAAATCAGGTACGATATTAGTTGTTCCAAATGTCATGTTACATACTACCCTGCCACCAAATTTGATCATTTTAATAAAATATTGTTTTGTTGAAATTATCAATTATCTTATCTTTCACATTATCATTTGTTATTCTTATTATGATCTGGTATACTTGTCTTTAATTATAAGTGTTCTATCCCTGGAACATGTTACTTCCCTAACAAATTAATCACCATATATTCTGGAATCAGTCGGGGGGCTCTCTTGACCTAATACCCCGCTGTCCTTATAATACATAATACATCAATAATATCGATTGCTGGAGCTATCTCGTCAGTCAATCACATTTAATAATCACTAGTCTATTCACGACTAAAATAAAATAAAATAATATAATATATTCTTGGGATTGTTCACTCAGTCTAACTTCTCAGATCTAAATATTTCCTTCCATTGATTCTTTCAGATGTTTATTTTCTTGTGGCGATATTAATAACATTTTTTTTTTTCAATTGGTACTATCTTCCTTCCTTCTTTATCAGTACTGCTTAATCTTCATTTTTTCCTTCACTATCTTCATTCAATTAAAACATAACAAGTATCTGTATCTATAGTTGTTGTGGATTCTCTCACAATCATGACAGGTTATTTGTAGTAAATTCGTTTCTAGTCTTGTCTTATTTTCATCGTCGATTGTCTACATTTGTCCTTTCTTATTCGTTTTATAGCACTATGGTTTCTTCCAATTTATGTATGTTGCATCTTTCTTTTATATTCCAATAATAAGTTCATAACTGTGTTTAATAAGAGGTGCTTATTTTGTTTAGAATTTGGAAATTTATTCCCAGTTGTTTATCTGCTTGATTCATAATAACATTATCAAACTGTACTGTAAGTTGTCCTTACTATTTATCTGAATTCTGAGATATTCAAATTTGTTTATTTGGCTTCATTTAAAATTATGTTCTGGATTATCAAAGTTGGTAAGATGAGCTTACTATATTCTTTCAATTTTGAGGTATTATAATAATAAATTCTTCAGTTCCATATTAATTCTCATAAATAATTAGTTGTAAGTTGTTCTTACTATTTCTTTAGAATTTTGGTGGTATATTCAACTTTGTTTATTAGGTTCATAATACATTTTTAAGGAACTTGGTTGTATGTCCCCTTAATCTTTTTTGTTTCCACATCACTAATGACATAAGTATTATTGTTATTGTTTTTTATAACAACATATGGTCCATTATACAGTAATAATAGCTTTTTTGCTATTCCTTCCTTGGAACTTGGCAATTCGCGGTTTTTTAACAATACCTTGTCTCCAATCTTGTACTGGATCATTTTCTGCTGAATTATTTTATATTTTTTCCTTCTTTTCTCCACTTGTTCATTCAGTTTGCTGTGGAACCTCACGTTGTCGAACTGGTAAGCTGGGTTGTTTGGGAAATTGATTATTTCACTAATTTCTCGGGGTGGTAGTCTTTCATGCATTATGGTATATGGAGTATCTTGTATTGCTTCATGGTAAGCTAAGTTGATAAAGCTCTCTGTTTGTGTAATGTAATCACTCCACTTCTGGTGTTTATCAAAACAATATGTTCTGAGTATACGGCCGACCTCCCTCAGTACTCTTTCCGCCGGGTTGCTATTTGGGTGATAGACAGATGTTTTATATGTCTTGACACCTAAGTCTAACAAAGTCTCCTTCCATACCCTTCCTCGAAACTGAGTTCCGTGATCGGTAATAATTGATCGTGGAGCTCCTAACTCTGGTATGTATTGTTGAATCACTATTTGCAAAATCTTTTTTGTAGTTGCCCGATTAATGGGGTATAGTTTTGTAAACTTGGAGTAATGGTCGAACATGATTATAATAAACTTATACTGTTTTCTCCCTCCACTACGAGGTAATGGTCCACACACATCTAAAAATACTCTCTCCAATTTACCAGTTGATGTAATAGGTTGCATAATTCCTTCTGTTTTTTCGTTATTGCATTTTTGCCAATTGACAGATGTGACACTGCCGAATACATTCTCTAACTCTTCTGTTGATATTCTTAATGTAAGTGTGTTCCTCAAGTGCCTTCATTACTTTTAATGCACCCATATGCCCATATCGACTGTGGTAGTCCAGTATTAATTCTGTTTCTAAAGCTTTAGGTATCACCACCTTCCATGATCCTTGGTTATTATTTGGTTTGTAAAATAATATGTCTTCATGTAGACAGTAATATGCAATGATTTTTTCATCCTGTTGGATCAGTCTTTGTCTAAAATTGTTGATTTTGGTATCCTCTGTTTGTTGTTGTGCAATTGATTTCATGATGTTTTCCAAATCTGACTTGTTTTTTATTATAGTGTATACCTCGATGATTGTTTCTTTTTCCCCTTCAAAAGTTTGTTGTTCTATGTTAATCCGGGACAATATATCTGCAGCAATATTCTGTTTTCCTGGAACATACTCCCAATTTATATGGTACTCCTGTAGTGCGAGTATCCACCTTGTCAATCTCCCATGGTTAATCTTGCAATTTTTTAGGAAAGATATTGACTTATGATCGCTCCTCACAGTTATCGGGTATCCAAGAATGTAGGTTCTGAATTTCCCACAAGCGAATACAACGCTTAATAACTCCTTTTCTGTTACACTATAATTGCGTTCACATCCATTAAGTATTCTGCTTGCAAAACTCACCACCTGATGTTCTCCCTCACTATCTTCTTGATATAATACAGATCCTAAACTTATATCACTGGCATCACAGTTCATGAAGAAAGGTTGATTGAAATTAGGATGTTTTAATACAACTGATCTTAGGAAATTATGCTTGATCATTTGGAGTAAATTGTCTTGTTCCTGTCCCCAGGACCATTTGTTCTTAGAGGATAATTGTGGAGAAAACTTTGCTGTCATTTCAGAATAATTTCTCTGAAACTTCCTATAATAATTGCAAAGTCCCAGAAATGATTGAAGTTGCTTTTTATTTTTAGGACTTGGGAACTTCTGGATAGCTTCAATTTTTTCATTGGATGGTGTTATTCCTTGTCTTGTTAGGTTAAAACCCAGGAATTGGACTTCACTGGCGATAAGCTTGGATTTTTGAAGTTTTAGGGTAACGTTATTGTCTGATAGTTTTTGTAATACTTGTCCTACTCTGTCACAATGGTCTTCCCAATTCACTGAAGTAATCAACAAGTCATCAACATAGACTGTGGTATATGGAATAGTATCTGGACCCAACACATGGTCCATACATCTTACGAATACAGCTACTGAGTTTACCAGTCCAAACGGTAGCCTCTTGAACTGATAGTTCCTTCCTTCGAAAATAAAGGCGACGTACTTTCGACTATCTGGGTGTAGCTCCACCTGCCAATACCCACAAACCGTATCCCAGGTGCTAATAAATTGTATGCCATTGAATTTTTTCAGTATCTCCTCAATCTCTCCGGGAGATGTTCTGTCATTAACTATGATCTTATTAATCTCTCTAGCATCCAAACAGAGTCGTACTTTGCCATCTTTCTTTGGAACTGCTATTAACGGACTGGTATATGGGGAACAGCTATATTCAATAATATCTTCTGCTATCATTTTGTCTAGTTCAGCCCTCACTGCTTCTTTTAATGCATAAGCAACGGGATATGATTTTTTATTAAAATTTACAGGCTCCTTGAATTGTAGTGTAAATTGATAATCTTTTACTTTGCCAGGTACATCAGAGAAAACATAGCGGTATTTATTATATATTGATATTAACTTTTATATTTGTTGTGTGGTTAAATTTGTAACGATACAATTAAGCCAAATCCCGTACCAGTGATAAAAAAGATAATTCTTGATATAAAATTACTTCATATGAAATAAAATGTTTAAAAAATGATTAAAATGTAAATACTTTGACAAGACGTACAACGATAATTACCCAACCCAAGTGATTGAGCCAACAACCCAAACATACAGAAGGGAACCACGTAACATACTTAAGAAAAATATGATAGACAAAACAATGATGGACACAGAACTAAAGAAGAACTAGAAGAAGAGAACAGATCCCTACAATTAAACAGAATTTAAACCAGGAGTGAAGAAGAGGAGAACCGAACCGGGATGAAGACGATGGAAGATGAAGAAAATGAAGAAGAGGAAGAATGAAGAGGAGACAGATAAAACCCAAGGGGAAACTAACACATATATATATAAGGGAAGGATTGTATGTTTATAGATAGAATACGGTCAATAAACCTTGAATAATTATGTATTAATGAAACCAATATTATTATTGTCTTGAAATTAACCTATGTACCCATTTTAAAGACAATACAATTGTAAAATATAATGATATAGAAAAAGTACACTAACCCAGTCAGAAAGGTTAGATTTAACGAAACACAACTAGCCTAATGTTGTTAATAGTAAATGTCATACTAAAACAAAATAGTGAGAAATGGTGTGACGATTTAAATTGTACCAATAATCAAAATAATAAAATTATTAAAAAAAATTAAGGTTGCGAGCTCTTAAGCCATTTAAATCTCACTGTATTAATATAAAATACCTGTATGTACTCAGTATGAGAGGAAGCAGTAATTAATTAGTTATAAGATACTCTAATAAAAAGATAAATTGTAAAGAGTTATGAATATCGTATTTAACCCTTTGCTTGTAAGCAGGCGCTGTCCTGTTGATTCCAGACTCGACATGTTTTCCGAGTCTTGTGTGAGTTAGATTAAGAATAAAAAAAACTAATGTTAATAATAAAAAAATCTGAAGGCATAAATAGTCGCAAAAACAACTGATTTAAATTATGTATATTTGTTTAGGGATAGTTTGTATAAATAAAAAAGTTAACTTAAATATAGTTAGGAACTATATTCTCGCGCGGAAATTGTCCCACTAACTTTTGCCCAGTACCAGGCGAAGGGAGCGGAATTTCTCTCTCTTGCAATGGTGACTCCGTACAGTATAGACGTAGGAGCTGTGCGCTTAAAATATGTTAACGATATTTTGCTTCACCTTAAGATGGTGTACCAGATGTAGTTGTTTAAAGCATCTGGATGTGTTAATTAATATAGTCATGTAAATAGACAAGAAATTTTAAGTAAAAAAAAATCGAAACGTAAAAAGGAGTGTAACACAAGATGACTTCGTGCTTCAACTAATAACAACAATTCCAAAGTCATACCCGGAGATGTGAACTATCAGAAGCCACAAACTCTACTGCACGTGACAGAATATGCAGATCAGGACATCCGAGAATCTACAAGATCATCGTAGATATCTACACGACGTATTGTTCAACCTGCGAACTTTTGGAGCCCTTTACAGAGGAAGGCCAGACCGAGATGACGACGTAGCTGTTCCTGTTTCCCGAGACGGATACCCCAGGACGAGTCTTCAGTATACCAATTAAAAGGTGACTCGATAGCCTGTCTATCGAGGGTTACTAATATTTGTTACACAACACATCTTGAAAGAGACTTTTCAGTAACTATTAACTTTGTAAAGACTTATAAATTAAATCTAAGAATTTCATGTAACTATTCTAACTTCATACGTTGTAACAGTTTATATGCTAATGTAGAGTAATATAATTCAAGCAATAATACCATTCTTCCAATGGTTGAATAAAAGAAAGTCTTGCAAGCTAATATCATGAAATGAGTAAAATTAAAAGTTTTAATTGCAGAAATACAGTAAGTTGACCCGGATCCGAGGTGTAGCTATGTAAAATCAAGTTGATCTCAAAGTTAAAGAAACCTTTCAAATAACTTAATAATTGAATTAGTAAAGTCATGGGATCTGTCAGTATATATTTTCTTTTAAATGTTAAATAAAAGAAAAGTCTTCGTGTTACACACATATGATGAGTGCGTAAATCAATTGTATACCTTCCCATTGTTTCCTTACACAAAGTAAACAATTACACAGTTAGTAAGTAATTTGTTATATCAATTATTGGTGATCAATTCTGTTACAACGTAGGCAGCCCATCTAATTAACGGAGTTTAATTACGAGGGGTTCCCTGGATTTGTAACGCGGAAAAAAGACGTTACAGACATGCACCACTCTGCTCCAAATCAGGAAATACCATGTTACTGATATGTGTAGATCGTTCACCAAATTTGTTTGGATGTATCCCATGCGACGAGCATTAGCGTCGACAACAGTTAAAATACTACAGGAAAGATTATTTAAAGATTACGGTACTCCAGTACGTATAGTATCTGATAACGGCCCGCAGTTTAAAGCAAAAGAATTTAGGAATATGTGTTTCAAGTTAGGGATAGACCATATAACCACTACAGAATATCGACCGCAAGGCAATATTGCTGAAAGGTATCTACGAAACCTCAAATCTGCGCTAATAGCCTATCATGTGAACGATCACACGTCGTGGGACCAAAATCTATCCTGGATTCAATACGCATTTAATTCAGCTTACCACGAAGGTCACAAGTCGACCCCGTTCGAGTTACTATACAAGTATCGACCAAACCACCCTTTGTCCACAAGATGGAATATACACGATCTGCTGCCTCCGCAAAGAATGGATAAGCAGATAAAGCGAATATGGAACAAAGCCCGCTCTAACTTAAGAGCAAGCTTGGAAAAATCCAGAAGATACCACGAGAAAGGTAATCATAGCAACTCAGTCAAGTACCAAGTAGGTGACTTAGTAATGTACAAGACTCACCCCATTAGTAGTGCGATTGATAAGACCACCTCGAAACTATCATTCAGATGGTGTGGCCCTTACCAAATCCAAAAGTACCTAACTCCAGTTACAGTAGCCCTGTGCGAACCTGCAACTCAGAAATATGTGCGGAGAACGCATATTTCGCAACTAAAGTTATATAAGAAGAAGTGACGGTATAGTATAACCTAAAACAAAAAAGAAAAGGAATACTAGGCAGTAAAGAAAATTATATTTCTGAATCCACGTAAAAAAATGTAAAACGTAGAGTTTGGAAACGAGGCCTGATCAACCTGAGTTCCAGTTCTGCGAAGCATGCATTAATGAATAATCATTAACTAGATGGGTACTAACACTCATTAACTACATGAGTTATATAGGACTCACAGAAGAAAAGATAGAATTCTAAATAGTAAAGATTTAGAAAGTTACTCTATAGAAGAGAGAGTAAGACAAACAAAAACCGGTAGTAAAATTAAGTGATAGAGATAAGAAAGAGTTTTGTGTTTTAATTGTGTAAATATTTAGTGTAAATAGTATGGAAAAAAAAGGTAGTTCATAAGAATATAAAGTGTACTGTGTTGTAACTATAGGTAATAACTAAGTGTACAACAACTATGTGAAAGAAATTACACACACTAACCCCGAAGTAGTTTAATAAATAATAAAGTGAATAATAATAATTGATGTAAATACTAGAGCTAAATAAATCCTAAGTTATACTAAAATAGTGTGAAGTGTAGCAGTAGAAATAAAAAAAAAGAAATAATAATAAAATGTTCAGTTGCACATTGTAAACACTCCCTGTGGTGGCCAGTAAGAGAAAATTAAAGCGTGTTCAGTAAGGTAGTAAGCAGCCACCCACCCTCTCTATTGTGATAAACCGGTGCTAGCCTGAACAATTGAAAACCACCCCTAGTGTGTATGACAATTCGTTGTGTAAAGTGTCTCCCCTCCCGCATAGTTTGATTAAGTATTGTAAAAAGAGATAAAAGAGAATCATATTCGTGAGATTCCGCTTCTCTCAAACCAGTGATCTAAAGTGGAGTATGGGATCCTCTTTAGATCACCTTAGAAATAAGTTTATGAGATATAATCAAGTAGTGATTATAAATGTAACGTAACAGGTCACAACGGCGCCGACTGAAAGGGTAATGATAGGGCAGAAATGGGCCAAAGATCATTAATAAATGCTGAAAGCTAACTTCCGTAGTTAGAGTAAGCTGGTGTCAGTCGGGCCGGGATGTTGTGAGTTACGGATAAGTAGGGATCATTCCAATCTGAAGTTTGGAAATTAGTATTAAGATTAAAATGTAAGTTAGTACTTAAGAAGTAAGAAAAAGGGAATTTCACGAAGGCGATCATTTAAATGAACAATGTCATTTCAAGAGAATTAAAAAAAAAAAAACTGTGCACTAATAATAAATAACTTCACACACTGACACTAATCGTACTCCCAGTCCCCAATAGTGAGTTAGACTCAAAAGGCTTAACCGTAGCGTGCAATTTAAGCGGTGGAGTCTGTGACGATTTAAATTGTACCAATAATCAAAATAATAAAATTTTAAAAAAAATTAAGGTTGCGAGCTCTTAAGCCATTTAAATCTCACTGTATTAATATAAAATACATGTATGTACTCAGTATGAGAGGAAGCAGTAATTAATTAGTTATAAGATACTCTAATAAAAAGATAAATTGTAAAGAGTTATGAATATCGTATTTAACCCTTTGCTTGTAAGCAGGCGCTGTCCTGTTGATTCCAGACTCGACATGTTTTCCGAGTCTTGTGTGAGTTAGATTAAGAATAAAAAAAACTAATGTTAATAATAAAAAAATCTGAAGGCATAAATAGTCGCAAAAACAACTGATTTAAATTATGTATATTTGTTTAGGGATAGTTTGTATAAATAAAAAAGTTAACTTAAATATAGTTAGGAACTATATTCTCGCGCGGAAATTGTCCCACTAACTTTTGCCCAGTACCAGGCGAAGGGAGCGGAATTTCTCTCTCTTGCAATGGTGACTCCGTACAGTACAGACGTAGGAGCTGTGCGCTTAAAATATGTTAACTACATTTTGTCTCGTCTTAAGATGGTGTACCAGATGTCGCTGTTCAAAGCATCTGGATGTAGTAATTAATGTAGTCATGTGAATAGACAATAAGTTTAAAGTAATGTAAAACAAAAAGTATCGAAACGTAACAAAGAGTGTAACACAAGATGACATCGTGCTTGAACAAATAACAACAATTCCAAAATCATACCCGGACATGTGAATCATCAGAAGCCACAAATTCTACTGCACGTGACAGAAGATGCAGATCGGGACTTCCGATAATCTACAAGATCATCTGAGATATCTACTCTGCATATTGTTCAACCTGCGAACTTTTGGAGCCCTTTACAGAGGAAGGCCAGACCGAGATGACGACGTAGCTGTTCCTGTTTCCCAAGACTGATACACCAGGACGAGTCTTCAGTATACCAATTAAAAGGTGACTCGATAGCCTGTCTATCGAGGGTTACTAATATTTGTTACACTACACATCTTGAAAGAGACTTTTCAGAAACTATAACTTTGTAAAGACTTATAAATTAAATCTAAGAATTTCATGTAACTATTCTAACTTCATACGTTGTAACAGTTTATATGCTAATGTAGAGTAATATAATTCAAGCAATAATACCATTCTTCCAATGGTTGAATAAAAGAAAGTCTTGCAAGCTAATATCATGAAATGAGTAAAATTAAAAGTTTTAATTGCAGAAATACAGTAAGTGACCCGGATCCGAGGTGTAGCTATGTAAAATCAAGTTGATCTCAAAGTTAAAGAAACCTTTCAAATAACTTAATAATTGAATTAGTAAAGTCATGGGATCTGTCAGTATATATTTTCTTTTAAATGTTAAATAAAGAAAAGTCTTCGTGTTACACACATATGATGAGTGCTTAAATCAATTGTATACCTTCCCATTGTTTCCTTACACAGTTAGTAAGTAATTTGTTACTTTAATTATTTGTGATCAATTCTGTTACAACGTAGGCAACCCATCTAATTAACGGAGTTTAATTACGAGGGGTTCCCTGGATTTGTAACGCGGAAAAAAGACGTTACAATGGTAGGAGAAAGTATAGAGATTACCCATTAAATAACACTAATTACAAAACAATGAACCAAAGTGAAGTGCTTTAGTGAAGTGTAAATGCCCTAAAAAATAATGAAAGTGTATGTGAAACATTCAAAATAGAATGATAAGTAAGCAGACACTCTGTGAAATCTTGATAAACAAACAATGATTGGAGTGAGATTATAATTAGTAATATATCTAGAAGTAATTAGAAATAGTAATCCAAATTAATATTAAGGAAGCTTGTAATATTATTCAGGGAGAAAGCCCAGACAAATAACTTGTGTTAACATGGCATGATAGAACAGAATTAAAGTTTTGTTATTAAAATTCAGATTGTAAAGAATACAACACCCCATGTTGAAGGGGGAATCAACTTTCATAATTTCAGGAAAAGTGACAATGTTTATCACTTTAGTTTGTAACTCAAGAAAGAAATCAATGTTAGTACTAGTAATAAATAATGACTTGTAAAGAATAGTTGGTTCAATGTTAAAGGAGGAATGTGGCTGAAAGGAACTTACAGTCCATAAACATAATTATGATATTTTAAAGGAAGAATAATGAAAATATATGTTGAATAGTAGTTAAAACATAAACAAATAAGTAAAGCCCATCAGGCTGAATTCAGAATGTAATTTAAAAAGAAATACACTAAAAAACAATCATGGCTGATTTTGAATATGAAAACATTTAACTGCCAAAGACATTCAAATGTAAATTGTATCAATTTCACAAAAAATCTTACTAATCTAAGACCAGTGAATAGACAGTAATTATATATCAGTTATTTTAACACAGAAATGTTATTGTAATAATTTAATTTAAGAAAGATATGTTAATTATTAAATGTCAAATAATTAGACTATAGTTAATGTATAACAGAATATGACCTTATGAGGTATCATTGTAAACTTTGAAAGGAAAGAAAAATAATAGTGATGTCATTTATTATCCCAAAGGAATTATAAGGGAATAAAATCATTAGGAAAATACTTAATAAATTTGAATAAAAATTCAAATATTTTAACAATGTATGTAAGGAGTAATTAACCAAGCATTGAATTATTGGTTACTATGACAACGAGACGTTTGAGGGCTTATTTTCCGTTAAATTATATAGACTCTGAAAAAACGAAGCGTGGGTAAGCGACGCGCAAAATTGTCCCGATTAAAATTTTAATTTAAACAGTTACAAAAAGTCGAATCAGTGAACCAAGATGACCCCAAATGAAGAGACGTCGATCTATAAAGAATACATGATGTCCAGGAACCAGATTAACTAAATTAATTAAAGAAAAAACCCAAGACCAGATGAAGGAGGTGTTAGAAGTTTTAAACCAGCCCAAATTCGAAGAATATACGCCTATCCTGATGATGACATTTCAACGTGAAACGAATTGATAAGTACCGAATAACTTCCTTATTCCCAAAACCCTAAATTACATAAATTATTTTCAAATGATAAAATTTCTCACTATTTAAAAGGTAGTATTTTCTTTCAAAGGTAAAGGCATAATTTACTTACATAAAAAACGTTTTATTAAACTATATAGATAACCTTATTTGTGAACACAACTACTGTAACAGAAATACGACACTACTGAACAAATTGTACAAACACATTATAAATCCTAAGTACGTATAAGGTATGGTAGTGTACTTTTTTGATGTAATCAACGTTTATGTCTATTTTCATGATCAAAAGAACTCCAGATTTTAAAAAACATAGTAATTTATTGAAAGTGACTGAACGATAATGTTTTGAAATCAATTTTGCCAACTCTGAGATATTTTGTGTTTCAAGCTCTAAGCCGGAGCATAGTATTATAAAATTATTTACGATTCATTTGTCATATTTATTGATAATTAAATTTGTATTAAAAAACGCAGAACAGAACATTACTATCTTGTTATTTCATAGGATTTTTGTAGAATATATGTGTGTTAGCGAAGTTTTAAGCAACAGCCAACTAGCGCTCATCACGAGCGGCCGAGTCGACAACCTGTGTAGCAGCGGGAACAATTCGAACGTCACAGCTGTCTATGCTAATATCACGTATTATCTTAAAAATTAAATATTTTAATTGTTTTAACAGAAACAATTTGGCGCCACCCGGGAATAGCAATCCCTATGATTTAACAGGTAGGTTGTACTGGTAACATTGACAACGCTACGGACTCCAGTAGTGACGTCGATTTATGTAACGACCAGTGTGAGGCAAACACACTACATTCACACTAATACACCATATAAACAAGTGTGATACATTTTAACAGGTACGACCCAAATAACCAGTTACATATTGACGAACCCAACGAGGGGCTTTAAGATTAAAGGAAGTACACACACCCCTAGTTTCTCGTTACAAATTACATTCATTTTGTTCTGACCGAAATTGTCGGATCTCTTCTAATTTTTCCAACCATAAACTGTCTTCACACCCAAAGTATTCCCTTCTTACATTCCATGACTCATCTTGATTATTATTGAATTTTCTTACACTATTGCATGAAGGTACATTTTTATTTTCTACTAATTTTGCTGTCCATTCTATATTATCCACTTTTAATGACACTATGGCTTGTCTCATGTCAATTATTGCTGAGTATTTTCTCAAAATATCACAGCCTATTAGTAGATTAAATGGTAGATTACTAGCTATTAGAAAAATCATAGGTATAGCTACATTTCTGCTGGTCACTGTTAATGATACCTGTTTTCTTATTGACTTGTTTTGCCTTCCAGTGGCTCCGATTAAAATTATATTTTTAATTGGTAAAGTTGGTAAGATGGCCTTACTATATTCTTGAATTTTGATGTATTCATTGTTGTCGATTAACGACACGTTTGCGCCCGTATCTATCATGCATCTTGTCTCTAGTCCATTCACTTGGGCGATGATATAAAGATCTCATTATTTGAATTATTTTGCGTTATCGTGTCTTCGTTCAGTAGTTCTTCTCTAACATTTTTTAAGAAATGATTGTGCACTACTGTCAACGTATCGTCAGTCGTTTTGTCTCGTCCTAGTAAGTACCCAAATTGCTGGTTCAGTGATGGGACCTGGTGGATTTTCACTGCCGCAGTTCGTTTAAATCAGGGCTGATCTCCTCAGTCCTGTTGTCTGATTGATTGGGTCTGTCTCTGCTCTGCGACTCTTGTACCTCAATGGCGTTATTATTGAACGTCACTGAGTTTCGGTTGTTTCTGTTGTCGTCGCAGCTTCTACTTCGCCGATGTTCATCGCAGTAGTGCTGGTTACTCTCCTCCTGAAAACTTCTTCCACGGTTTACATTATAATTTGCTCGTCCCTGGTACCAACGTCTTCCCACATCTCTATCGTCAACGTTTACATAATTCACTTGTCTTCGATATGTTTGATTTTGATTGGTATTATTGCCGTTATTATTATGCCTGTATCGGTTATCGTAGTTGCTGTTATAACCTAGGTTGTTCTGGTACTGGTGTTCTCTGTCGTTGGCACGCTGGTATCCATTATTGTTATTATTCGTAGGAGGGCTACGGTAATAGTGGTTGTTGTTATTGTTGTTATTATTCGCATTATTTCGTGGGTAGTTGTTAGTGTTATTCTGGTTTTGGTAACCGCGCTGATAGTGGTTACCGTTGTTGTTATAACTATTGTTTGGTCGTTGCCCATTGTTTTCATATGGGGCGTCGCGGCAACCATTATTTCTATTTATCTCATCGTTCCTTCGTCTATACTGGAGGAAGTTCTTCTCCTGTTCCATCTCTGCCAATAATGTTGACATCTCCTCGATGGTTTGTATGCGTCCATTTATTCGGCCTCTTGTAATTTCGCCACCATAGTGGTAAGCTAATAGCCGCACTAAACATTCCGTAGGAATTGCAGGCTCTAAATGTCTGGCTATATTTATTTTGCCAAGAAAATATGCGGTTGGAGTTTGCTTGCCGTGCAGGTCATATCGGCCCAATCCTATGTCACTCCTTATCATGTGTTGTGTGGCATCAGACCAATATTTAGATTTGAACTGCTTTTTAAACTCTTGGAAGTTCTGTATACTCGGCCGCATCGCCGTCCACCAATTGTCATATACTTTTCGGAACATCTCGTCCAGCATGCTCCTTATCACAAACCATCTGTCTTCTCCGGTTTTGGCTATCTTCTCTTCGACTCGTTCTAAGAATAGCATGGGGTTTCTTCTATAGTTTTGAAAATCGATCACTTCTCGATTTTCCTCGCATGTTGTATGGGCACCGGTACATTGTCTGTTTTTTAGGGAATTGATTTCATCCCTATGAGCAGTTGTTTGGTCTTGTACTCGATTGAGACTAGTACTCATACCTTCTAATCTTTCTCCCATCACTGCTTGGTTGGTTCTTATGTTTTCAACTCGTCCGTTCGTTTCTTCCCGGACGCTCAGTATCTCTTGATTCATCCGCTCACACTTTTCCTTGGTCTCGGATTCTACCCTTTTAATTTCAGTCACCGGTTCTTCCAGCTTCTTGTCCCATTCTTCCTGCAATTGCCGGTTATTAATTTCCATCTTGTTATTCCACTCTTCTTTTAATGACTCTTTGTGTTCATCTAGTTTTTTCATGGTCTCTTGGTAATTTCCCTTCAATTCTTCCCTCAATGCTCTATTATTTTCATCCATTTTCTCTTCCATTTTACTGCTATTCTCTTTCAATTCTCCCATTTTTTCTTCAATTTTCTTATTAGTCTCTTCCAATTTTCAGCTTAATTCCTCCGTAGACTGTTTATTGCCCGTTTTTAATTCCTCCTTCAATTTTTCTAAGTTCTTATTACTGTTCTCATTTAATTCTTCCTTCAATTTTTCTAAGTTCTTATTACTCTTCGCGCTTAATTCCTCCATTTTTTCTTCCGTTCTCTTACTGAAATCTTCATGACTCTGTTTTAAATATTCCATAAGGCTCTTCAGGTCAACGCTCTCTGTAACTTTGTCCGGTTCTTGTCTATCTCCTTGGTCGTCTCTTATTATTACTTCTACCTCCTCGACCGGTGTCGCTTCTTTGTCTTCCATGTTTAACTCGTCTACCTTCTCGGTTTCGGCCGCTCTTTTGCGTGATACTTCTCGCTTCCTCATCTTGTCTATTTTTGTTTATTTAACTATAAATTATAATTTAATTTATATTAAACTACACGCCTCACACGTTGGTGCGCCAATTCTGTAACGAATAAAATTCGTATAGGGTTACTTCTATATTGAAATGTAGCCTCACTTCAGGCTCGTCAACTTGTAACGATAAGAATATTTCGCTACGTACAATGTTATTAGTAATAGGTTACTTGTATTTATGTTGTGTGCACTTGAATTACACCGCCCGTTGGAACTGTCAACTTGTAAATAGATAAATAATGTAGCGACTAACTCGCACTGGAGTCGTCGATGTGTAATTATTAATGTGTATGTTGAACGGCGTATGGTTTTGTAAATTGCCGCTTGCTCCCACTATACCGCACGCTTCCGTGACGTCACTCACCGTTGCCAATTGTCGTGTCTGCTGCAATCTGTGGATTTTATTTCCTAAATGTAACAGCAATAATAACGACACACAAATACCATCAAACATGTATCCTTATAAGAATCCTTTATTCGGAAAAAAACACTGGTTAACTGTTTTAATAAATTTGAACAGGATAATCGCAATTGTAGCGCAAATTATAATTCTTCTCTTTACCAGTTGGCAGCAGTAGCCAAACATTCAGTATTTCTTCCAGACCAAAACAATGCTCTTGTTAACGTTTTTAATAAAAATATAAATTATCTCAGGGCGTATATGGTTCGGGGATTACAAATAAACAAAATATTACTCTATAAATCAAAATACAAGTTTTACAATTAAAGGATATCACAATGTTAAAGTGTAACGTGCACACAGGCAGTTGTATAATGGTTATCAGTTTTAAAAGGTTATGTCCAGTTCAGGCTTTAATAATTATTATGTGAATTAAAAGTTCTTGTTGTGTTTGAAAAGGTGTTAATCTTATATAGTGTTATTAGTGATTGTTCTTAGTGTTTGTGTTATATGGTGTCTGTAGTTTAGTTGATTATTACTTAAAGGTCGTGTATACAAATGTGGGTGTAGAAGTACAATATAATAATATGTCAAAATCACCAAATCCTCTTCTTGTATTCTTCCTGGTTGAAGATAGGGCCCACGTACACGTCAGATCTTCTTCCTCGGCCTACGTCCACTTCAGATCTTCTTCCTGGTTCTTGTATCTTCTATTCCATGTAATGGGTATTCTTCTGTTATTGCAAAAAGTTCGTGTAGTGTACCTCTAACTGTATTTATCTGTTTGTATAGTTTTTTCACAATTTATATTATATAATGCAGGACGTTTTAAAAACGCGTCTATCCGCTAAGATCGTTGTCAAAGAAGTCTCATTTTATTTATCCGAAATTTCTGGTTGCTAAGGGTAAACTTGGAATCTGGTTGGCTAATTCGGATATACATTGTCATATACTTTCATTATTTCAAAGTCTAAAATTTGTTCAAAATCTTTGAATTAACATAACTTTTCTATACTGAATGGGAATTTAAAACCATTATCAGCATTATTTTTATCTTCACATTTGTCACATTTAGACACTAAACATGCCTACTTTTACTTAAGAACTATAGACGTTACAATTTTGTCATTGGAAATTTTCTTAAATAACTTGATATGTATTATTTTGTTTCTATATTCCTTGTATACATCATTACCTATAAATACATCTACCCTTTCACATTTGTTTTACAAAGTTTCTAACATTATTATTCAAAGTTTACCAAAGTTGGTTTCACCTGGCCTATGTACTTGTATTATTTTCATCACCATGTTTTAAAATCTTTAACAATTAAATTAACTTTTAACACTCATCAAAATTGTTTAACATATAACGTTATTTTAACAACACAAAAGATATATTATTCTAATAGTTAAATTCATGCCCACATGGCTATGATTTTACCAAATCCTTGCACAAATAACTGTTTTTTACTCAAACTGTATAAGTGTTTGACACTTAACAAAACATCTTTATATAGTCCATTCTGCTTTGTCAATCAATTTACCATGGTTTAACACCAGTTCTATGGTTATATTTGTTAACACAACATAAAAAAATTGGAATTAATATCATTAAATTGACATTCCTTTAAACTAACTGTATCACCTGCTACATACAAAAAACACAACACAAATACTATGATATAAAACACTGTGCTAAAACATAAAATATGCACATTTTACAAAACAAATTCTACACTAATTAATTGGTCTTTTGTCAGTTAATTTATGAATTACTCTGACACTGTCTACGTTAGATTTACTGTTTATATGAGTTTCAACATCTGTATACTTACTGATGTCTGACTTACAAAAATTACAATAAAGTGAACACTGTTGCTCCACCTCACCACACAGTTCTAATAATCTTGTTACATTTACTGTTTATATGTGTTTCACTCTTGTTATCAATGTTATTGTGACCAAGTTATAATTTGTTGTTTACTGGACAATCTTATGAACGCTATATGTGACAATTATTTGTATGGTTCAAGTATCTATCATCAGGTGTATTTATATTTTCGTTACATCAATTAACTTAATTATTTACTAATATTTCTTTTACATAATGTTACATGTTTGGGCCTATTATCCCTCAATTTGTATTTTGATTATCTAGATATTATGATACATTAAATGAAACCATTTGTTTCTTTATAGTACTGGTTCATAAGCCGTCTGTCTTTATAATTCTTTATTTGGTCAATACTGAAAGTTCATGTCATATTTGGGGTTGAAGGTATTTTACATCACTTAGCCATAATCATTAATTTGGGTACGGTCAGTTGTCTTACTAGTCAGTCTAAAATGGTTAGTCATTCCTCTTCACTATCATCTTGGAAGATATTGTTCTTCTTGTTAGTTTCTTAACCAAAGTCTTCATTAAATCAGGTACAATATTAGTTGTTCCAAATGTCATGTTACATACTACCCTGCCACCAAATTTGATCATTTTAATAAAATATTGTTTTTGTTGAAATTATCAATTATCTTATCTTTCACATTATCATTTGTTATTCTTATTATGATCTGGTATACTTGTCTTTAATTATAAGTGTTCTATCCCTGGAACATGTTACTTCCCTAACAAATTAATCACCATATATTCTGGAATCAGTCGGGGGGCTCTCTTGACCTAATACCCCGCTGTCCTTATAATACATAATACATCAATAATATCGATTGCTGGAGCTATCTCGTCAGTCAATCACATTTAATAATCACTAGTCTATTCACGACTAAAATAAAATAAAGTAATATAATATATTCTTGGGATTGTTCACTCAGTCTAACTTCTCAGATCTAAATATTTCCTTCCATTGATTCTTTCAGATGTTTATTTTCTTGTGGCGATATTAATAACATTTTTTTTTTTCAATTGGTACTATCTTCCTTCCTTCTTTATCAGTACTGCTTAATCTTCATTTTTTCCTTCACTATCTTCATTCAATTAAAACATAACAAGTATCTGTATCTATAGTTGTTGTGGATTCTCTCACAATCATGACAGGTTATTTGTAGTAAATTCGTTTCTAGTCTTGTCTTATTTTCATCGTCGATTGTCTACATTTGTCCTTTCTTATTCATTTTATAGCACTATGGTTTCTTCCAATTTATGTATGTTGCATCTTTCTTTTATATTCCAATAATAAGTTCATAACTGTGTTTAATAAGAGGTGCTTATTTTGTTTAGAATTTGGAAATTTATTCCCAGTTGTTTATCTGCTTGATTCATAATAACATTATCAAACTGTACTGTAAGTTGTCCTTACTATTTATCTGAATTCTGAGATATTCAAATTTGTTTATTTGGCTTCATTTAAAATTATGTTCTCGATTATCAAAGTTGGTAAGATGAGCTTACTATATTCTTTCAATTTTGAGGTATTATAATAATAAATTCTTCAGTTCCATATTAATTCTCATAAATAATTAGTTGTAAGTTGTTCTTACTATTTCTTTAGAATTTTGGTGGTATATTCAACTTTGTTTATTAGGTTCATAATACATTTTTAAGGAACTTGGTTGTATGTCCCCTTAATCTTTTTTGTTTCCACATCACTAATGACATAAGAATTATTGTTATTGTTTTTTATAACAACATATGGTCCATTATACAGTAATAATAGCTTTTTTGCTATTCCTTCCTTGGAACTTGGCAATTCGCGGTTTTTTAACAATACCTTGTCTCCAATCTTGTACTGGATCATTTTCTGCTGAATTATTTTATATTTTTTCCTTCTTTTCTCCACTTGTTCATTCAGTTTGCTGTGGAACCTCACGTTGTCGAACTGGTAAGCTGGGTTGTTTGGGAAATTGATTATTTCACTAATTTCTCGGGGTGGTAGTCTTTCATGCATTATGGTATATGGAGTATCTTGTATTGCTTCATGGTAAGCTAAGTTGATAAAGCTCTCTGTTTGTGTAATGTAATCACTCCACTTCTGGTGTTTATCAAAACAATATGTTCTGAGTATACGGCCGACCTCCCTCAGTACTCTTTCCGCCGGGTTGCTATTTGGGTGATAGACAGATGTTTTATATGTCTTGACACCTAAGTCTAACAAAGTCTCCTTCCATACCCTTCCTCGAAACTGAGTTCCGTGATCGGTAATAATTGATCGTGGAGCTCCTAACTCTGGTATGTATTGTTGAATCACTATTTGCAAAATCTTTTTTGTAGTTGCCCGATTAATGGGGTATAGTTTTGTAAACTTGGAGTAATGGTCGAACATGATTATAATAAACTTATACTGTTTTCTCCCTCCACTATGAGGTAACGGTCCACACACATCTAAAAATACTCTCTCCAATTTACCAGTTGATGTAATAGGTTGCACAATTCCTTCTGTTTTTTCGTTATTGCATTTTGCCAATTGACAGATGTGACACTGCCGAATACATTCTCTAACTCTTCTGTTGATATTCTTAATGTAAGTGTGTTCCTCAAGTGCCTTCATTACTTTTAATGCACCCATATGCCCATATCGACTGTGGTAGTCCAGTATTAATTCTGTTTCTAAAGCTTTAGGTATCACCACCTTCCATGGTCCTTGGTTATTATTTGGTTTGTAAAATAATATGTCTTCATGTAGACAGTAATATGCAATGATTTTTTCATCCTGTTGGATCAGTCTTTGTCTAAAATTGTTGATTTTGGTATCCTCTGTTTGTTGTTGTGCAATTGATTTCATGATGTTTTCCAAATCTGACTTGTTTTTTATTATAGTGTATACCTTGATGATTGTTTCTTTTTCCCCTTCAAAAGTTTGTTGTTCTATGCTAATCCAGGACAATATATCTGCAGCAATATTCTGTTTTCCTGGAACATACTCCCAATTTATATGGTACTCCTGTAGTGCGAGTATCCACCTTGTCAATCTCCCATGGTTAATCTTGCAATTTTTTAGGAAAGATATTGACTTATGATCGCTCCTCACAGTTATCGGGCATCCAAGAATGTAGGTTCTGAATTTCCCACAAGCGAATACAACGCTTAATAACTCCTTTTCTGTTACACTATAATTGCGTTCACATCCATTAAGTATTCTGCTTGCAAAACTCACCACCTGATGTTCTCCCTCACTATCTTCTTGATATAATACAGATCCTAAACTTATATCACTGGCATCACAGTTCATGAAGAAAGGTTGATTGAAATTAGGATGTTTTAATACAACTGATCTTAGGAAATTATGCTTGATCATTTGGAGTAAATTGTCTTGTTCCTGTCCCCAGGACCATTTGTTCTTAGAGGATAATTGTGGAGAAAACTTTGCTGTCATTTCAGAATAATTTCTCTGAAACTTCCTATAATAATTGCAAAGTCCCAGAAATGATTGAAGTTGCTTTTTATTTTTAGGACTTGGGAACTTCTGGATAGCTTCAATTTTTTCATTGGATGGTGTTATTCCTTGTCTTGTTAGGTTAAAACCCAGGAATTGGACTTCACTGGCGATAAGCTTGGATTTTTGAAGTTTTAGGGTAACGTTATTGTCTGATAGTTTTTGTAATACTTGTCCTACTCTGTCACAATGGTCTTCCCAATTCACTGAAGTAATCAACAAGTCATCAACATAGACTGTGGTATATGGAATAGTATCTGGACCCAACACATGGTCCATACATCTTACGAATACAGCTACTGAGTTTACCAGTCCAAACGGTAGCCTCTTGAACTGATAGTTCCTTCCTTCGAAAATAAAGGCGACGTACTTTCGACTATCTGGGTGTAGCTCCACCTGCCAATACCCACAAACCGTATCCCAGGTGCTAATAAATTGTATGCCATTGAATTTTTTCAGTATCTCCTCAATCTCTCCGGGAGATGTTCTGTCATTAACTATGATCTTATTAATCTCTCTAGCATCCAAACAGAGTCGTACTTTGCCATCTTTCTTTGGAACTGCTATCAACGGACTGGTATATGGGGAACAGCTATATTCAATAATATCTTCTGCTATCATTTTGTCTAGTTCAGCCCTCACTGCTTCTTTTAATGCATAAGCAACGGGATATGATTTTTTATTAAAATTTACAGGCTCCTTGAATTGTAGTGTAAATTGATAATCTTTTACTTTGCCAGGTACATCAGAGAAAACATAGCGGTATTTATTATATATTGATATTAACTTTTCTATTTGTTGTGTGGTTAAATTTGTAACGATACAATTAAGCCAAATCCCGTACCAGTGATAAAAAAGATAATTCTTGATATAAAATTACTTCATATGAAATAAAAAGTTTAAAAAATGATTAAAATCTAAATACTTTGACAAGACGTACAACGATAATTACCCAACCCAAGTGATTGAGCCAACAACCCAAACATACAGAAGGGAACCACGTAACATACTTAAGAAAAATATGATAGACAAAACAATGATGGACACAGAACTAAAGAAGAACTAGAAGAAGAGAACAGATCCCTACAATTAAACAGAATTTAAACCAGGAGTGAAGAAGAGGAGAACCGAACCGGGATGAAGACGACGGAAGATGAAGAAAATGAAGAAGAGGAAGAATGAAGAGGAGACAGATAAAACCCAAGAGGAAACTAACACATATATATATAAGGGAAGGATTGTATGTTTATAGACAACTACTGTAACAGAAATACGACACTACTGAACAAATTGTACAAACACATTATAAATCCTAAGTACGTATAAGGTATGGTAGTGTACTTTTTTGATGTAATCAACGTTTATGTCTATTTTCATGATCAAAAGAACTCCAGATTTTAAAAAACATAGTAATTTATTGAAAGTGACTGAACGATAATGTTTTGAAATCAATTTTGCCAACTCTGAGATATTTTGTGTTTCAAGCTCTAAGCCGGAGCATAGTATTATAAAATTATTTACGATTCATTTGTCATATTTATTGATAATTAAATTTGTATTAAAAAACGCAGGACAGAACATTACTATCTTGTTATTTCATAGGATTTTTGTAGAATATATGTGTGTTAGCGAAGTTTTAAGCAACAGCCAACTAGCGCTCATCACGAGTGGCCGAGTCGACAACCTGTGTAGCAGCGGGAACAATTCGAACGTCACAGCTGTCTATGCTAATATCACGTATTATCTTAAAAATTAAATATTTTAATTGTTTTAACAGAAACAATTTGGCGCCACCCGGGAATAGCAATCCCTATGATTTAACAGGTAGGTTGTACTGGTAACATTGACAATGCTACGGACTCCAGTAGTGACGTCGATTTATGTAACGACCAGTGTGAGGCAAACACACTACATTCACACTAATACACCATATAAACAAGTGTGATACATTTTAACAGGTACGACCCAAATAACCAGTTACATATTGATGAACCCAACGAGGGGCTTTAAGAGTAAAGGAAGTACCAACACACGTAATTTAAACAATTACATATTGGCGACCAGCAACGTGCGGCTAGGAAGAATAACTAGCGGCGATCATGAATAGACACGGTATGGTTATGAGGCGCAAAGGGAAGGAAGCACCAAACCAAGAAGGAAACCCAGAAGAAATGGAGGAAATTGAGGAAGTAGAAGTGGAGGAAACGACTGGAGAATTGTCAGAAGAAAACCCACAGGAGGACCAAATGGAAAATCCTAATCCACCTGAACCGGAAATAGAAGCAGAAGCCATGGTGACTGAACAACCAGTCAAACCGGCAGAAGAATAGCATGATGAAGTTCATGATGGAACAATTTGGACAAATGAACAGGAGCCATGAAGATTTAAATAAAAGATTAGAAAAACTAGACCTAAACAGCGAAGATTTGAATAAAAAATTAGAAAAACTAGACCTAAACAGTGAAGAATTGAAGAAGCAAATGAAGGAGAGTATAGAATTCCTGAATGACAAAATAGAGAGCAACCATGAAGACTTGAAGAGAAGTCAGGAGGCATTGGAGAAGAAGAGCGAGGAGCTGAAGAAACAGATCAAGAAGGATCTGGAGATAGTAAACAAAAAGATGGAAACTAATCATGATGTTCTCCAACGGAAAATCGAGGAAGAAAGTAAGAAAACCAAGGAGGAATGGAAGCAACAACTTGTCGAATGTCGAGAAGAGATTAGACAAACGGTAACGGAGACCAACGAAACAGTGATACAAATCAGAGAAGAATTAAATAATAAAATTATCAACGTTGAGGAGGAAGGTAAATTAAGAGCGACGGAATTCTACCAAGTCCTTACTGAAGGGTGCCAGAAGAATAAACAGGAAGTGGTCAAGGAACTGGAGGAGAGGCACCAAGAGCTACAACTGGATGTAAACAATCGGGTGGAGAAAGTGTACACCGTCATAGATAAAATAGACGGACTGACCCGAGAAAACCGAGAAAAAATCCAGGGAATCAGTATGCGAGAGAAACAGATGCAGGAAGAATTAGATGCATTAAGAGAAAAACCTTATAATCACACACAGTTCATAACCAGTGAGAATCGAGAAATGATTAATTTTCGTAGCTACCGGAGAAACCCAATAGAATTCCTCAAACGAGTAGAAGAGCTGATAGAGAAGAACAGGGAAACCAGATGGTCCAGTGTGAGAAGTATGATCGACGAGATGTTCCGTGACACCCATGACAATTGGTGGACGGCCACAAGACCTGAGATCAATGATACCCAAGAGTTCAAGAAACAGTTCAGGGAGAAGTATTGGTCCGAATCAACACAGAATGTGGTCCGCAATGACATCAGTAACGGAAGGTACGAGACACAAGGAGGACACACGTTAACATCGTACTTTCTGGGAAAGGTATGTTTAGCCAGAAATTTGGAACCCAGGATACCGGAGGAGTCGTTGGTGATACAACTGGGTTATCATTACGAAGAGGCCATCCAGAAGGCCAGGCGACAAGGCCAAATTAAAACAATCCAAGGAATGGTTAGTCTACTGGAGGACCTGGAGAACGATAGCCAGTATCGAAAAAACAGGATCACAAACCAAAGATACAATAAGTGGAATGAACACAACAATACGCCTAATTTCCATGGACCATACAATTATCCACAAAGCAATAATCGAAATAACTGGGGCCGAAATAACAATAATAATAATGCAGAACAAACATTCAATGGAAACAATCAGCATCACCCTCCAAATAATCAGCCTGGTAACCGAGGACAACAGAACCATCACTCAGGAAATCAAAACAATAATAGAAGCAGCCCAAATAGTAATAACCGACCAAACGAGAATTACCGAGGAATGGAGCCTGAACAACGTACCAACGGTCACCCCAATGACCATAATTATTACGGCAACCAGTATCATCCCAATTACCAGTACAACCGGGGACCCGGGGGCAACCCAAACAGGAGTGACAATCGACGTTATGTAAATTTTATTAGTGGGAGAAGGCGGAATAACCACCGAAGATACAGCTCAAGTTGGCACCAAGAACCATGGTACCATGCGTCCGACGAGACTGACAACAGACCATCAGTGAACAGGAACCATGAACCACTACAAAATGGAAATAACCAGCAAAATGTGCCGCACGATGAAACGAACGACCAGCCAAGCAACCTGGCCGTCAGCCAGCAGCCACCTTTAAACTAAAAAGGTCAGTGATAAAGTATGAACGCCCTTCACATGACCAATCACTTGGGTTGATACGTCAAACAATGTCAGATAAGAAAACCAAAGGAATCACGATAATTTACAACAATTATTTAAAAGATATTCGAGAAGAACTTCTCGAGGAAGAGGCCACTCAATTACCACAGAACAATAATGAAATTGTTCATATAAAGGCGACAATAAACGGTACCATAACCATTATCATGGTAGACACGGGGTCTAATATCTCTCTCATTAACCAGCCTGAATTAGAAAGAATTCAAGCTCACTCTCGAACACCAATACCTACATTGCCAATAAATAATATAATCATCATTGGCGCAACTGGCAAACAGAACAAAACCGTAAGAAAACAAGTGTCATTGGAGCTAGATAATCTAGAATCCACCATCCCTATTATATTTCTCGTGGCAAGTGGGCTACCTTTCAATATGCTCATCGGATGTGATATACTGAGAAGGTATTCAGCAGTAATAAACCTGCAGAAGGGAGTAGTGTTGTTAAATTCAGAACAAGGAACCTGGTCCACGAACATTATAAATTGTGTACCAAGTCCAACTGCTTTAAGCCAAAACACAGAACTGAAGAGTTATTATTGCCAGAGGCATGAGCCAGCTATCACCATAGTAGAGGAGGAGGAGCGTAAGACCTTATGGAACCAGAAGTTAGAAGAGATTATCACCTTCCAAAGAGAACGGCCTATGCAGGAGATTAGTGAGCAACAATCCAAAAAGTTAATCACCATTTATAATGATTATCAGCATGTCTTTTCGAACACCCCAGGAAAGGTTAAAGGATACCAATGTGAAATTCAATTCCGAGAACCAGTGGACTGCCACAGGAAATCATATCCAATAGCACATTCTCTAAAAAACGAAGTTAGAATGGAAATAAATAGAATGATTGCCGAAGATATAATTGAGTACAGTCATTCTCAATATACCAGCCCCATAGTTGCCATACCCAAGAAAAATAGCAAGGTACGAATTTGCCTGGACGCCCGAGAAATAAATAAGATGATTATAAATGACAGAACCTCACCCGGAGAAATAGAAGAAATTCTGAAGAGATTCCACAGAATCAGATATATTAGCACCTGGGATACTGTATGTGGGTATTGGCAGGTAGAGCTGCACCCACACAGTAGACAGTACATGGCTTTTATGTTTGACGGTAGAAACTACCAGTTCAAAAGGCTACCATTTGGACTCATAAATTCAGTAGCAGTGTTCGTGAAGTGCATGGACCAAGTGTTAGGTCAAGAGGCACTGGAATTTACTACAGTGTACGTTGACGACCTACTTATCACGTCAGCAAACTGGGACGAACACTGTGAAAGAGTTAGACATGTATTGGAAAAATTATCTAACAACAATATCACACTTAAGTTAGACAAATCAAAGTTCATTGCTAAAGAAGTGAAGTTCTTAGGATTCAACCTAACCAAAGAGGGAATCTCTCCATCCCAAGAGAAGGTTGACGCTATACAAAATTTCCCATCACCAAGAAACAAAAAGCAGTTGCAATCCTTCCTAGGAGTATGTAATTACTACAGGAAATTTCAGACCAATTACTCCCACCTAACAGCAAAATTTTCCAAACAACTATCTTCAAAAGAAAAATGGACGTGGGGAGCGGAACAAGAAGAAGTGCTCAAATTAATCAAACAAAAATTTGTTGACACTGTTATTTTACACCACCCTAATTTTGCAAAACAGTTCTACCTAAACTGCGACGCTAGTGATGTAAGTCTAGGCGCAGAATTATACCAGGAAGACGAAGATGGCAATCACCTAGTCATTAGCTTCGCCAGCCGAATACTTAATAGCTGTGAGCGTAACTATAATGTTACAGAAAAGGAGTTGCTCAGCATAGTATTCGCGTGCGGCAAGTTTAGGACGTACATACTTGGATATAATATCACGGTCCGAAGCGATCATAAATCAATATCGTTTCTAAAACAATGTAAGTTGAATCATGGCCGACTTACTCGATGGATACTTGCTTTGCAAGAATACCATATTACATGGGAATATATTTCAGGACGAAAAAATATAGTGGCTGATGTATTGTCCAGAATAAATGTAGTAAATCAGACATTTGAAGGAGAAAAGGGGAAGATAGCAAAAGTGTATTATATATTGAAGGATAGGAAAGACGTGGAAGATATTATGAACCAATTAGTGTTGCAACAAGAGCAAGATACAAAAATATCCAACATCAGAAAAAGACTGATGGAGTCTGAAGCCATTATTAACCAATTTTACTGTGTATACAATAATATTTTATTTATAAAAACAAAAAAGAACCAAGACACTTGGAAACTAGTAATTCCTCAATCATTAGAAAATCAAATCATCAAAGATTATCATGTGAGATACGGCCACATGGGAACAATTAAAATGGTAAAAGCTTTAGAGGAAGATTTGTTCATAAAAAATATCGCAAGAAAAGTAAGTAAAAACATAGAAACCTGCACATTGTGTCAGATGGTCAAAACCAATAACGAAAGGAAAGATGGAACGATGATACCCATCACATCAAGTGCCAAATTAGAGAAGGCGTTCCTCGACATATGTGGACCATTCCCACGTAGCGGAGGACGACATGGCTACAAATTCATTGTTATCATACTTGACCATTACACCAAGTACACCAAATTATATGCTATAAACAGAGCCACAACAAAGAAAATATTAGATATTATCAAAAATAAATACATAATAGAGATTGGAAGACCGTACATGTTAATAACAGATCATGGAACGCAATTTAAAGGAAGGAAGTGGAGAGAAGAATTATTAAAACTAAATATTAAAACTTATAAAACATCAGTCTACCACCCTAGCAGCAATCCCGCAGAAAGAATGTTGAGGGAGGTGGGACGCATTTTGAGAACTATTGTTATAACAACCAGAGAGAATGGTACAAGTATTTACCTTCAACCGAAGTGTTTTTAAATATCAGTTATCACCAATTCACTGAAAGTACCCCTTACTTGATGATGTTCGAGAGGAAGCCAAACAGAGAGATACAAGAGATAATAGAATTCCCAAAAGATCCAGAAGACCCGTATGACAAAAACAAATGGTACAGCCTAATAGCGGAAAAAATTGAGAAACAAAGGGCCAAATATGCAAAGAACCAACCCAAAATAATCAAATATAAAGAGGGAGAAAAAATACTAATTAAAAATCGTGAACTGCCAAGTACAATGGAAGGTATAGCAAAGAAATTATTATTGCTATACACTGGTCCGTATATCATCACAAGAGACAATGGTAATAATACTTACCAGATCAGTAATATCAATACAAGGAAAATCAAGGGAGTCTATAACCAAACTTCGATAAAAAAGTTTTACGAAGAAGAATAAAACCATCGTGAAATGAAACATATTTCAAAATTCCAAAAGAGATTGTAAGAGCAGCTTACTAACTTATTTAGATGATATATGCGGAACAATAAAAAAGTCTTATAATAATGAAAAAAAAACAAAGGAAACAGTTATACAAATTCCTTTAAATTTAAATCAATTTAAAATATAACAAAAATTGAGGTATGAAGTATGAAGTAAAAAGTGAGATAATAAGGAATAAGTTACACACATTCCTATATAATAAAAATGTAAGAAGCACAAACTTACAATTATAATTAAAACAAAAAATAACTAAAAAGGAATACGCTACAAACATTCCTTTAAGGTAAGACCATTAACTTACCAAAGAATTATCGAAAATGATGTTGAATACAGAGTAAAATAAACAAAAATAAAATCAAGCTCAAATTACTGAGATAAATACTTGAAATTATACTGAATCAACAGTATTATAAGAAAAAAATAAAATAAAATCATACCTGGTACAAGGAGAGAGGGAGATTATGTATAAAACCAATATACAGATATGGCTAAAGCAGAATTCTGCTAAATGATTAAGAAAAAAAAAAAAAAATGTCTAAGACAATTAAGATGATCACAACGAGCATTGAAAACAAAATAATGAAAAGTGAGATATGATGAAATTAACATATGAATAAAGATAAAAATAACCAAGTGTATAAGCAGATGTTAGTGTATAGTTAAGGTATAGCGGAAGGAAGAATGAGTAGTAATGACCAGGGGTGCCTACAGGGGGGTATCGTGTCGCCATTGGCGACATTTGAAAAGTTTTTGGGGGGGATTTTTTTACTGTTTTATGAAATTTACTATTACTAAAAATACCGAATACAATGTGAGAACGTATTTCCTGGTCGCAATTTGCGTCAAAGCTTGCTTAAGGGGGCTGCATGGTGTATCACGTGATGAGACATCCACGAATCACAGTACAATAATTTTAGTGTACAAAATACAGCTTTATATTTTAATTTATTAAAAAAGCGATTATTTGTAAATACATATTGAAAAACAAAGAAGGCGAGACTGGTCAAGTTGTAGGCTAAACAATTTTTTGAAGTCATAAAATACTTAAAGAAAATTAGATCGTTTGAAAGCGAATGGAAGTTCCCTACGTAGGTGGAACAGACGCTTTCAAATGACCTAAAGTTCTTTAATTATTTTGCTGCTTCAAAAAATTTTCTCGTGTACAACTTGAGCAGTCTCACTTTCCTTATTTATCTACATTTATTTTCAAATAATCGCTTATTTGATAAATTTACATATAAAGCTTTATTTTGTACACTAAAATATTATACTACGAGGGTGCTTTCACATGTGCGGACTTTTTGTGTGCGAGGGAATTTTGAAAAACACAAAGTTCGATTTATTGTTTTGGACTTGCACACTAATAATTTTGATAAAAATAAAGTTAAGACGTTTGATTGGGAAAAACAACGCTTTATTGAAACGCCTTAAGGAGGGATTTTTATATAAGGCGGAAATTTTGAAAAACACAAAGTTCGATTTTATTGTTTTGAGAAATATTTTGTTATATTTACTTACAATTACCTTTTTAACCCAAAATTTACGTATTTCCTTCGTTAAGAAATAAATTGCAGCATAAACAACTAATAAACGACCTTGTTTACAAGTCCTGTAAGACAACTCTGGAGCTTTGGCTACGACGAGGATTTATAAAACCGTACAGATGCCTCCTGCAACTTTCTGGGTTTCCAAATTTAAATAGACTCTACAAGATTCTTTTATCTCTTTCCGTAACAAGCTGTTCGGCAGAGAGAACCATGAACCGCATCAAAATTGTCAAAAATCGTCTTAGAACGAGCATGAGTGATACATGGTTAAAAAGTTTGTTAATTTTATGTAGTGAGTCTGAAGTTTTAAGCAAGATTCCGCACGAAGAAATCATTGACAAGTTTGCCTTTTCCACCAAACAAAGACAACAAATATTATTGAACACCTAAAAACACAACACTGATTATTAATATTATAATTTTTTTCTTACTTATAAGTTATATTTCAACTTCAGATAACAAAAATGTTGTGATTGTAAGCTTAAAATATTGTAGTAGATAGATAGATATAGATTTATTTATAATGTAATTTTGACATCCATTTTTTTTTTTTACTTACTGTATTAATAAAGTACAGTGTGCAATAGAAATTTGCGTTTAGATTTTTTAAGTCTATAAAAGGACGGAATTGTTTATAACATTTTATTAAGGGAACAAATTTAAGTAAGGCATTAAAGTTGCAAATCTAAGTATTTTTCCAATGAAGTGATTGAGATTTGATACTGTATACTGTAAAACTAATCACGTTTTACTGAAAATGCTAAATTGTGATCCATTATAAAAAGAGCTTTTTTTTTTAGTAATCGAGCCTGGAGTTGGGGGGGAAGCAACATAGGGCTTGGGGGGGATCGGCACCACTGGTAATGACAAAATGATCTAAAAACAAACCACAAGGTGGACAATCCCAAAGTATATTATATTATATTATTATTATTAAGTCACAAGTTGACAAAGATTTAAGATTGACTTTTGAAAAGTCCAGCAATCCAAATGAACTGAGTAGAGAAGATGTGCCTCTAGTCTCAGAAAAATGAGTAGTAATGGGAGAAACCAGCTACTATATAAAAGTTAGGGGAAAATTTGTGTATGAGGGAAAATGCACCAATGGAAATAAATAAAAACAGATCCAAATAAAATGGAGTGAATTAAGTAAGAAGAGGAATGGAGAATGGAGAAACAAACAAGGAAGAGGAGGAAAAACGTTATCTATAACTGATAATTTCATACAAAACTATGCTAGTGTTTTATTAAAATGATCAATTTTAGAGGAGAGGCATTATGTAACGATACAATTAAGCCAAATCCCGTACCAGTGATAAAAAAGATAATTCTTGATATAAAATTACTTCATATGAAATAAAATGTTTAAAAAATGATTAAAATGTAAATACTTTGACAAGACGTACAACGATATTACCCAACCCAAGTGATTGAGCCAACAACCCAAACGTACAGAAGGGAACCACGTAACATACTTAAGAAAAATATGATAGACAAAACAATGATGGACACAGAACTAAAGAAGAACCAGAAGAAGAGAACAGATCCCTACAATTAAACAGAATTTAAACCAGGAGAGAAGAATAGGAGAACCGAACCGGGATGAAGAAAATGAAGAAGAGGAAGAATGAAGAGGAGACAGATAGAACCCAAGGGGAAACTAACACACATATTGTAGCGCAACAAAAATGATAGCATTTATGCTACATAAAAGAAGATTCACAGATTGATAAATAAATTGATACTTAATCCCATAATAAAACAGAGACCCAATTATGACAATTATAGTCATAGACAAAATAAATAAGAATGCAAGGTAGTGTTGAATAGAATAAACGAACCTGTAAAATAAATAATAGCTAATGATATATGTTTAATAAAAAACAAAACAGAAAAATGAAACGATGACTTAATTTATGGTAATAACAGATAAGAATTTTGTGTTAAAAAAGTATTATATTATGACAAAAATGTTATGATAAAGTTTATGTGATGTTATATCAAATATGTGTTGAGTTCATGAAAAATAATGAAACAAATGGTGTTATTCAATGACTGTCATAGAATGAAGTGTGAGGCAGTTAACCAATGTTCATAAGTTCGAATTTTGTTATATGTGATCGAGAGATCAAGATAAATTTGTTATTAGATTGTGACATAGCGAGGCGAAGATCTGCTCTCGGCGCCAGCCGAGACGTGACACGAGAAGGCGAGGCGACCCAATCAAGGATCGGCAGCAGCTTGATTGGCCTCAACGTGACCATCTAACGTGCTCGAGGCGAGCCAACCAGGGACCAGCGGCACTCTGATAGGTTCGTGGCATACGACCTGTCAGGGCATAAAAACAGCGCCGCTAAAAATTTTTGGCGCACTCCATTGGACGTCGTCAAGCCAGCTGGAAGAAAAGGAAGAAGGAAGAATGGAGAACGCAGGAGAAGCAGTGATGGACATCGACTGGGACAGCAGCGGGCTCTACATACCGCTGCCGAAAGAAGAGAACCGCAGCACGCCCGGAACAGCGGACGCAGCCGCCGAACATCACAGCGCGGCTCGGGCAAACGGTCCTTTTAAGGGCCTAAAAAACTATAGTGTGTACGATTGGCGCCATTTGTCCTGTGACAAGTGGCGCCCAACGTGGGGCGACGATCATCTTGCGGATGCAGGATCCAGCCGGCACACAAAACAACATGGCGCCCAACAGCTACACCCAGCGGGACACCGGGTTCGAAATAGAGCAAGGCTTTGCGCAATTCGCCGCAGCTCTGAGGTGCACGTTGCCACCGGTGATCACCGCTACATACCATGGCCTCAAGTACGAGGATCCAGAACGATATCTTCAACAGCTAGAGCGACAGCTGCGGGACTACAGAGTCCCACCTGAACAGTGGGCAGATTACGCAGTGCGGCAGCTCCGAGGAGAAGCTGCCACGTGGGCAGAGAGATACACGGGACTGCAGATAAATTGGCCCGAGTTCTGCGACCGCTTCCGGCATCACTTCTGCGGGATGCAACGAGACGCCGAGCTGTACGGACAAACGCAGCGGCAGGAATCGGCGGAAATCTTCATCCTGAGAAAAATCAAGCTGTTTCGCCGTCTGTACCCCGGAGGTGACGAGCATAGCCATGCTTACACAACAGCTGCAGCCACGCCTTCGACCTGCGCTGAGGTTCCCGCCGCCTATGACTTTAGAGGAACTTTTACAACGGGCAATGAGCATCGAGGCGGACTTGGATCAAGATAGTCGTGCGCGAGGTCGGGATGACTGCTGAAAACTCCCTGGATCGAGTAGGGGGGTCGAAGCAGTGTCGATCGGCCTCAAGCACGAAAGAGGAACAAAGATTGAACAGCCTAACGCCCAAGTGCCGCTACTGCCCGGGAAGACACTTCCATCGGGACTGCCCTGTGAAGAACCGGCAGGGAAACGACCAAGCGCCCCGGTAAATAGCCCACCGGGGCGCGTGAACCAACTAGGTGCGGACATACCGCGCATTCCAATAGAGATCGCCGGCCGAAAACTGACCGCAGCCTTGGACTCCGCCGCAAACTACGACTTCGTACGAGCCGGTCTGCTGCCCGGAGGAAGGAAGACGGAGCCCCGAGTTGTCCAGCTAGCGCTACACGGTCAGCAATGTCACTCAACGGCCACCGTCGTCGCAGACATTATAATTGGAAGTCTCGCGACCACCATCAGTCTGCTAGAAGTGCCCGGACTGCAAGAAGAAGTTTTATTGGGCCACCACTGGCTCACGGCCAACCAAGCAGTTGTGGACTACCGACGGGGCTGCCTTCACATTGGCAGCGAGAACCGACAGACGGTCTTCTGGAATGACCGCGCGGAGCCCGAGGAAGAGGACATTGACGAAGCTAGCCTTCAAACGTCAGCAGGTGGCCAACACCATAAACGGCTTCTGGAAATGTTACACCGTCATCGCAGTTTGTTCTCCCGTGGCCCGCTCCGCACTACATCTGCGGCCAAGCACGAGATCCGGCTGATAGAAGGTAGCCAGCCATTCCGGCTCCCAATGTACCGGTACTCCGACGAGAAGAAACGCACCATCCGGGAACAGGTAGAAGAGATGCTGAGGCAGCGTATCATTGAACCGGCCACCTCGCCATACAGCTCTCCGGTGGTGATTGTGAAAAAGAAGGACAGCACACCCCGGTTCTGCGTAGACTTCCGGAGGCTGAACGATCAGACCGAGGATGTGGACTCACCACTGCCGCTGATATACGAAACAATCAAGGACCTCAGCGGGGCCCAAGTCTTCTCGACCCTAGATCTCAAGAGCGGCTACTGGCAAATCCCGCTGGAGGAAGAAGCAAAGAAGTACACAGCATTCTCGGTGCCCGACGGAGGTCGCTACCAGTTCCGGGTGATGTGCTTTGGGCTGAAGAACGCGCCCAGCACCTTCCAACGGCTGATGCAGGATGTTCTCACGGGACTATTACGGGAGTGCTGCCTCGTCTATCTGGACGACATCATTGTCTACTCCCCCGACTGGGAAACGCACCTGCGACACCTGGATCAAGTCTTGGAAAGGCTGCAGATGCACCAGCTGACCTGCTCGCTCAACAAGTGTCACTTCGGCCGGGAAGAAGTCGCCTTTCTGGGCCACGAGATTACTCCGGACGGCAACCTCCCGCAGCAGCAACATCTCAGAGCGATTGAAGACCAGCCGGCCCCCAGCAACAAGAAAGAGCTGCAACGCTTCCTGGGAACCTGCAACTGGCTGCGAGAGTACATCCCCTGCTTCGCCATGATTTCGGAACCGTTAACGGACCTGCTGCGGACAAGAAAGTGGCATTGGGACGACACAACTCAGCGAGCCTTCGAAGAGGTTAAGGCCGCTTTCCGGCAGCCGTTAAAACTCTCACGACCGGATCGAGACTTGCCGATGTTTCTGCAGACCGACGCCAGCCAAAAGGGACTTGGAGCGGTGCTTTATCAATGCACCGAAGCCGGAGAGAGGCGTATCATCTCGTACGCCAGTGCCAAGCTCCACGAGGCGGAGAAGAACTACCACTCCAACGAACTGGAGTGTTTGGCAGTCGTCTGGGCCATCAAGAAATACCGGCCATACTTGGAGGATCGACATTTCACCCTAAGGACCGACAACAAGGCGCTAACTTGGCTGAAGCAGGCGACGGGGCAGAAGACGAAGTACGCTCGCTGGGCTCTACTGATACAGAGCTTCAAATTCACCGTCGTCCACTGCCCGGGCAAGGAGAACGAGTTGCCGGACTTCCTCTCGAGGGAACCTGGGCTTGAAGATACTGCCGGCGTCCAAGAAGAACCACGGATGCAGCCTGAAGAGAGGCCACTTCGCAGTGTTGCGGCAGCTGCACCCCGACTACAAGAAATCACAGCTGTCGGCATCCATCAGGCAGTGCAGGAGGCGCAAGAAGGCGACCAGGAGTGCCAAGCGTGGAGAAACGACCCTGCGGCGGCTACAGCGAGAGGATACCGGGTAGCATGTAGCACTGTAGTAGCGGGGCGTCTTTGCACCCGGTGGTCTTTGTCCCGAGGCATCTGGGACGAGCCCAATGGCTGCCTGTGGATAGACATAGTTCTGGTTCATTCGACAGGTAACCTAGAATAAAATAGGAATGGACAACCGCCAACCAGTTAACTGAGAAGGCGGGGGAGAAAGGTTTTCAATTTTTATTTATTTTAAATATTACAGCAATCAGTGGGCACTGCCGCAAGGACGGGTTCAGGCGACAGATGTCGCGCGTTCCCAGTCCTGCGTGCAGACGCCGTGAGGCGTCGGTCGCTCCCCGCGAGGCAGAGAGCCTCCGTGCCAGTGATAGCGCGTAGCAGCGGCATTCAGCGCGGTCGGCATACTAGGAAGGGAGGAAGGAAACAGCTTTCGGAGTTGCAGAATATGCGCCCTACACAAGCGCGGCGCAAATCCCGAACAGGACCAACAGCGACCTCACCGACCCAGGAGATGTTGGAATACTGTCGCCCTGGACGTCATGGGACCATATCCGCTGACTCGAGCTGGCAACCGGTACATCGTAGTGGTCACGGATATGATGTCGAGATGGGTGGAAGCAAAGGCCGTGCGCAAGGCGGACGCCGACACCATTATCCGCTACCTGGAGGAAGAAGTGTTCCCTCGTTGGGGATACCCAGAGGCGTTGCTCACCGACAACGGAAAGCCGCTCACGGGCCACAAGTGGAAGCAGATGTGCGACAAGCTGCACATACGACCGTGGACTACAGCCAACTACCATCCCAGGGCGAACCCGACCGAGCGGCGCAACGGCGAGATCAAGAAGGCGCTGCGGATCCAGCTCCATGACTGCAAGGACCATGGCGACTGGGACAAGCGTTTGCCGACGATTCTGTTCTCGCTGCGGAATCGTGCAAACGCCGCCACTGGAGTGACACCGAGCGAGCTTCTGCTGGGCAGAGACCTACGCCGACCCGGCGACTGGAGTCGGCCACACGCAGAACAGGACGTCCGGCCAATTGAGGAACGAGAAGAGGCGGCCAGGTCACACCAGACGCAGTATCAGCGGCGGCGGTATCCGGAACGGAGGACACAGGACCCTACACTGGCCGTAGGGCAGCTGGTGTACGTCAAGAGCCACGCCGGACCAGCCAAAGGACGGAGGTACCCTGGATGGGAGCCAGCCTGGGAAGGTCCCTTTAGCGTTGCCGCAACCCTCGGCGGGCAGATTTACACGGTGGAGAAGGACGGACGTCCATACAAGGTTCACCGCCAACGGCTCAAACCCGCCGGAGAAGAACAATGGGCTGGCCACCGGAGAGCATTCAAGACCCGGGGGAGTTGTGACATAGCGAGGCGAAGATCTGCTCTCGGCGCCAGCCGAGACGTTTGCATTGCATTATGGATGCGGGGTGTCTTTGCACCCGTGGCTTGATTGCAGCATCTGGATCGTGTCCAATGGCTGCCAGAAGTAAACATAGTGCTGGTACATGTCGACTGGTAACCTAAAACTGGAAAAGGAAACCGCCAACCAGTTAACTGAGAAGGCGGGGGAGTATAACTGTTATTTGTTTAATGCACTGCCGCTGATACCGATTCGAGCAACAGATGTTGCCCGTTTCAAGTCCAGTCAGCAGACGCCCTGAGGGCGTCGGTCGCTCCCCGCGAGGCGGAGAGCCTCCGTGCCAGTGAATGATGACAGCGACAAGCAGCCGGCTCAGCGTGCTAGGAGGTGGACAGGAAGGAGAGAAGGACAGTTTGGTGAAATACTCTGGTCTAGGACTGATGATTACTTGTTTGTATTTAATTTAAAGAGGATGGCGTTATGGCGGGTCATCAAGAAGCGCCCGAGGGCGCTTGACCCGAATGGGCGGTGGTGGTTCTGATGCACTGATGGTTCGTAGGTACGGGAAGGTGGAGGTCGAGGCTTTAGCAAAGAGAGTTAGAGCCAGCGACCGGACAAAGGAAGTCAAGGTAGGAACACGGAGACCCCTTCGAATCACGTCGTTCCTTACAAACCAAGGGGACCCCGTCAAGGATCGGAGTGTTCGGGACTGGAAAGCTTCCAGCCTACATCTGTTGGTGGTGGATAAAAGAGACCACCAGGCGGGTGCCGCATAGGTCAATACAGACCTGAGAAATAGTAGATAGATGGTAAGTTTCGTGCGCATGGCCAGGCGGCTGCGACACGAGAGGAAAGGAGATAATTTGGCTCGGACGCCGCGAGCCTTGGCAAGGGTTTCCGTCACGTGGGCGTTGAAGCAAAGGCGACGATCTAGTCGAACGCCTAAATACTTCACCGATTCTTTGTAGGCGATGGGTCTCCCTGCTAGGGAGAGGGGCTGGCATCGGGAGATGGACTTACGGGTGAAACAGATCGCCTCGGATTTCTCCGTGTTGATCGTCACCCGCCATTTCCGTAGCCAGTCCGGAAGCTGGTTCAACTGACGCTGCAGCTTTGTACTCGCAAACCGCGGGGACAGGGAGCTGCAGTGATACATAGCATCGTCAGCGAACAAAGACAACGTGACTCCGGGCAAGACAGGCAGGTCGTTCGTGTACTAAAATCAGACAGAACTCTCTTCAAGGCATAATAGGGTTGGATGAAATTGTAGAATAAATCTTAAGTTATTTAAGTTCTAGGCACACTAACACTGATAATTATTAAATAGTTAAGTTAACATTAATTGAGTACATCCATATATTCCACAACTCCAAATATTTCCGAGAATTTATACAATTAAATTAATACAACACAATCGACAAATACAACAGTGGAAATTTAGACCGTACGTATCGGTTTACCTACAAATTACCTACAAAGGAACGAAGAAATGATAATAAAATAACGAATAATTGGGAAATATAAAAGTACTATAAATAGGAAACCAATTGGCCAGATACAAATTAGAAGTTTATTTCTTGCTAAACTTTGTTTATACCAAAATAAACTTATTTCGAAGGGGGGGTGTTATGTAACGCAACATAGTTGAGGTTCCCCAACGTTACATAAAAGACTGAATGAAATATGGTCAAAGACCATACCCTGACTTAAGATTGTTCGATAGTTCATATGTTTGAGAAGGACCTCAAGTAAAAAGGAGGCAATGACTAATATTAAATGTAAAAGAGCCAGACCAATGAATGATTGGATGTAATGAAATGTTTGTTTTGTACTGTGACATGTTAAGGTCTACAGAATATTTATATTGTATGTTGAATGTGTTAAAAATGAAATGATGTTGTTTGATAATAATACTTACTCAATAATTATGTTTATATTTTATATTAGATTTGTTTTTATATAGCACAATATAGTTACCAATGTTAGGCACGGTACTAAGTTGTCAGTATTGTATAAAATTGAAAGATACTGTTGTTCTAATTAATGTTTATAAACTGGATCAGGAGTGTGACCAGTGTTTCAAGTCTAACAAGTAGTTCTGACAATTATGTCATAAATTAATAAAGGGTTCCAGAACCAATTGATTAATGTAAAACAAATAACCACCAGTAAATTAAAATTCATGTAATTAACTATGTAATCAATAATTAATTGTACAGTAGGTCAGGTAAAAAGAAAATTAAGTTAAAAACCAAATAATGTTATAATGGTTGTAAATGAATCTATAGGCCTAAATTCCATATTAGTGAAAGGAAATTAATACCTTTTTAGTAAACCCAGTCCAACGAAACTCTAGTAAAACATTTACTGTTTAATAAGGAAGGTTAGGGGAGAATTTTATGTGATTCAATATTAATCCAAGCATGGAGTATTTTATTGGAAAGGAGTAGTAATATTCTATAATGCCGGCTCAAGGATATATAGAAAACCTGGTTGTTAAGGCAACTGATTTTTAGTAACTTGTTGATTTTAAAAAATAACAGGATTTGCTTTTGTAAAAACTGAACGTGATGATTTAAAAAAACCCAAGAAGAATATATTGAATCGTAATATTCGAAATCAAAAGATACGATTATAAAGAAGATAAAATTCTAATGATAATACTTACATCTATCACTAACACAGATTAATAAAATAACGATATATTATGAAATAATAATCGAGAACAAATAACCAAATCCTACAAGAAGAAACTTGGACTGTCCCATGTCCGAAGGGAATTGATGAAAAGTTAATCAAATATACAGAGTTAACTATAACACAAATCATAATATTCACAACACCAGAAATTATAACCTTGCAAATACACGGAACAACACTAACTGCTTCAACCGAAGGAAGAACCTATTTGGATCCTGACGGTGCAGAAGAAACATCAATCGTGCCGTAAAACAATTCAGAAGCTGTATTCCGAAGTGGACAGGACAAGGATTACTTTTATTAAACTGAAGAAAGAAAACTGTGCTTCATAATTGACCAGAACAACGAATTTAGCGATCAACTGCCAACGTGATTTGTTTCGTTAGAGACTGGTAAAGTTATATTATATTAATCATACTAAATACACAACACATAATTTTTGTAAATCTTGCATTCTTAGTATGTATTTTTAGTCTTCCCCACAGTTACAAGAACCTTCACACCCTGAAATAAATAAAACACGAATCAAATATAATACATAACCAAATATAAACAAAGGATCAAATAATCAACAATCGATACCTGAATCTATAGTCCCAACATATATTAATTGGAATATATCTTAGTTAATGTGAACTGATAAACAAATAAAGAACCTTTATATATTTGTCACACCTTGTTATTTGGAGTATGGTTTAGTGAACTGGAACAAAAGTAACTGAGTAAGTAGAGAATAAATAGTTAATATAAACATCGAATAACCTACAAGTTTCGTTGAGCCGATACTACAGCGCTCATAGCGGAATTATCTGACACCAAAGAGGGAGCGTAAAAATATAAAATCAAACAGAACTCTCTTCAAGGCATAATAGGGTTGGATGAAATTGTAGAATAAATCTTAAGTCATTTAAGTTCTAGGCACACTAACACTGATAATTATTAAATAGTTAAGTTAACATTAATTGAGTACATCCATATATTCCACAACTCCAAATATTTCCGAGAATTTATACAATTAAATTAATACAACACAATTGACAAATACAACAGTGGGAATCTAGACCGTTGTTTCGTAAGAGACAACGTAAGAGACGAAAGATCCAGTACAAATTGGCTTCCATCGCGGGACTTGAACAGTAGAGGACACACCGGATCTAGTACAAATTGGCACCCATCGCGGGGCTTGAACAATAGCGACCGCCAACGTTCTATTACAATATATATAAGGGAAAGATTGTATGTTTAGAGATAGAATACGGTCAATAAACCTTGAATAATTATGTATTAATGAAACCAATATTATTATTGTCTTGAAATTAACCTATGTACCCATTTTAAAGACAATACAATTGTAAAATATAATGATATAGAAAAAGTACACTAACCCAGTCAGAAAGGTTAGATTTAACGAAACACAACTAGCCTAATGTTGTTAATAGTAAATGTCATACTAAAACAAAATAGTGAGAAATGGTAGGAGAAAGTATAGGGATTACCCATTAAATAACACTAATTACAAAACAATGAACCAAAGTGAAGTGCTTTAGTGAAGTGTAAATGCCCTAAAAAATAATGAAAGTGTATGTGAAACATTCAAAATAGAATGATAAGTAAGCAGACACTCTGTGAAATCTTGATAAACAAACAATGATTGGAGTGAGATTATAATTAGTAATATATCTAGAAGTAATTAGAAATAGTAATCCAAATTAATATTAAGGAAGCTTGTAATATTATTCAGGGAGAAAGCCCAGACAAATAACTTGTGTTAACATGGCATGATAGAACAGAATTAAAGTTTTGTTATTAAAATTCAGATTGTAAAGAATACAACACCCCATGTTGAAGGGGGAATCAACTTTCATAATTTCAGGAAAAGTGACAATGTTTATCACTTTAGTTTGTAACTCAAGAAAGAAATCAATGTTAGTACTAGTAATAAATAATGACTTGTAAAGAATAGTTGGTTCAATGTTAAAGGAGGAATATGGCTGAAAGGAACTTACAGTCCATAAACATAATTATGATATTTTAAAGGAAGAATAATGAAAATATATGTTGAATAGTAGTTAAAACATAAACAAATAAGTAAAGCCCATCAGGCTGAATTCAGAATGTAATTTAAAAAGAAATACACTAAAAAACAATCATGGCTGATTTTGAATATGAAAACATTTAACTGCCAAAGACATTCAAATGTAAATTGTATCAATTTCACAAAAAATCTTACTAATCTAAGACCAGTGAATAGACAGTAATTATATATCAGTTATTTTAACACAGAAATGTTATTGTAATAATTTAATTTAAGAAAGATATGTTAATTATTAAATGTCAAATAATTAGACTATAGTTAATGTATAACAGAATATGACCTTATGAGGTATCATTGTAAACTTTGAAAGGAAAGAAAAATAATAGTGATGTCATTTATTATCCCAAAGGAATTATAAGGGAATAAAATCATTAGGAAAATACTTAATAAATTTGAATAAAAATTCAAATATTTTAACAATGTATGTAAGGAGTAATTAACCAAGCATTGAATTATTGGTTACTATGACAACGAGACGTTTGAGGGCTTATTTTCCGTTAAATTATATAGACTCTGAAGAAACGAAGCGTGGGTAAGCGATGCGCAAAATTGGCTAAATTAAAATTTTAATTTAAACAGTTACAAAAAGTCGAATCAGTGAACCAAGATGACCCCAAATGAAGAGACGTCGATCTATAAAGAATACATGATGTCCAGGAACCAGATTAACTAAATTAATTAAAGAAAAAACCCAAGACCAGATGAAGGAGGTGTTAGAAGTTTTAAACCAGCCCAAATTCGAAGAATATACGCCTATCCTGATGATGACATTTCAACGTGAGACGAATTGATAAGTACCGAATAACTTCCTTATTCCCAAAACCCTAAATTACTTAAATTATTTTCAAATGATAAAATTTCTCACTATTTAAAAAGTAGTATTTTCTTTCAAAGGTAAAGGCATAATTTACTTACATAAAAAACGTTTTATTAAACTATATAGATAACCTTATTTGTGAACACAACTACTGTAACAGAAATACGACACTACTGAACAAATTGTACAAACACATTATAAATCCTAAGTACGTATAAGGTATGGTAGTGTACTTTCTTGATGTAATCAACGTTTATGTCTATTTTCATGATCAAAAGAACTCCAGATTTTAAAAAACATAGTAATTTATTGAAAGTGACTGAACAATAATGTTTTGAAATCAATTTTGCCAACTCTGAGATATTTTGTGTTTCAAGCTCTAAGCCGGAGCATAGTATTATAAAATTATTTATGATTCATTTGTCATATTTATTGATAATTAAATTTGTATTAAAAAACGCAGTACAGAACATTACTATCTTGTTATTTCATAGGATTTTTGTAGAATATATGTGTGTTAGCGAAGTTTTAAGCAACAGCCAACTAGCGCTCATCACGAGCGGCCGAGTCGACAACCTGTGTAGCAGCGGGAACAATTCGAACGTCACAGCTGTCTATGCTAATATCACGTATTATCTTAAAAATTAAATATTTTAATTGTTTTAACAGAAACAATTTGGCGCCACCCGGGAATAGCAACCCCTATGATTTAACAGGTAGGTTGTACTGGTAACATTGACAACGCTACGGACTCCAGTAGTGACGTCGATTTATGTAACGACCAGTGTGAGGCAAACACACTACATTCACACTAATACACCATATAAACAAGTGTGATACATTTTAACAGGTACGACCCAAATAACCAGTTACATATTGACGAACCCAACGAGGGGCTTTAAGATTAAAGGAAGTACACACACACTGGTTTTTCTACGTTACATATTGACGCCTGCAACGTGGGACTTCACAAGTCAACACACACCCTGTTATTATACGTTACAATATTAAATAAATTATATATGTATCAAGAAATAGACTTTAGCAAAAAGTGTTTGAATCATTACATTTAATATATGAATTATTAACAACTAGATGAGGGATGAATCCATCATGTGTTTTTTTTTGTAGTAAAGAATACACTCTCTGTTTTCCCAGCTGAGATTTTTAGAGAACATTTTTCACGCTATTTTGCTACTTTATGGGCAGTTTGTTGTACTTGAATGTTGGTCTTTTCAGGACCTGCATTTGATGTAAAGAAAGTGATGTCATTGGCGAACATGATGTAATGGATGTCCAAGCAAATGTCATCGCCGATGTCATGGATTGTGATGTTAAATTGTGTCAGGCTAATAACACAGCAGTGTACATTTTCTACTGTTAAACTACCGGAGTATTGTCCATTAACTATGGCTCTGATTTGCCAGGTTTCTTAGGAGTTTACCAGTTATTCCTAGAATCATACACTGTAGTAAAATGGTTTTGTGAGATATCTTGTGAAATACGTTACTTTTTTTTAGGCGATTTAATTACGGCTGGTGCCACCTCTCGCGTCCTAGAATCCACTGGTTCCGGTCTAAACAGTCCTGTTCCGTAAGTCCTCTTGCATTCATTGCATCTTCGACGTCCATTTTCCATGAATGTTTAGGTCTTCCTTTTTTTCTTCTAGAGGGTGGAGTCCATTCCCACACCTTCCTTGGCCGTCTCTCATCCGACATTCTTTTTACATGTTCGAACCAATTCAGTCTTCTTGCTTCTATTGTTTCTATAATGTCAAGGTCAATTCCCATCACTTGTCTTATTTCTACATTTCTCACTCTATCTAGTCTTGTTAGTCCACAGCACCTCCGCCAGTAATCCATCTCCATAGCTCTTATTATGGATTTATTTCTTTTATTAATTTCCCACAGTTCTGCTCCATATAGGCCTGTATACTTTCGACTATAGTTTTATATATTCTGATTTTATTCTTCTTTGTTATTCGTGGACTCCAAAGCAGACTGTTTAATTGTTTTGTTGCTGTCTTAGCTTGTCCTATTCTTATTTTTATTTCTGAATTCGTTAATAATTTAATAAATATAATGTCTATTTAGATTCCAATAATCACACGTGCTAAAGAAATTAGCAATGAAGACATTTGGTTTTATGGCTCTGCCTGGTCTGCGCCTGCATGGATGAAGACTAACAATGCTCTTACAGGTTTGGGGCGGCTTAAAGAGGAATATTACAAGTCATGGGCACAGTATCGGTCCATTTCACTGTCCGTGACTAATTCTATTTCTTGTTCCTGTCCACCTCCTTCCTTCTCCTTATCTTCTGCCCTCTTCTTCGATCTGCCTCGGGTATTATGCATTTCTTGTTTTCTCATAACTGCCGATGATAATTAGATTTTTTGGTATATTAATTTATTAAATATCAAAATTCTTTCCTAATTACAGCCCCACGTTGGGCGCCAATTCTGTAACGTACCGGTTTGAGTCCGAGGTTTCCGCCTCTCCAAGAGTGTATTGCAATTACGGGTTTAGTTAAATCAGCCCCACTGTTGTAAGCGCCAATTCTGTAACGTACCCGCCTAAGAGGTGTTAGCTAAACGTCCCTCTTATTCTAGCGTGTCGCCACTTATGAATTATAATGACCGAAGTTTAAAAATAAAGTTGTTGTTAATGTTACTCAATCAAAGCAGGAATCGAGAGTGTGTGATTTGGATCAAGTAGGGAAGTTGTTCAGCCTTATGTTGAAGAGAGAGTAAGTACCGATTGTTTACACTCGGTTTAGACGATTTCTGAAATTTTTCAAATTGTTCGCCGTGATTTAAATCAGCTGATTGTGAGACGAGTCTCCACGCATAGTTCAACCAGACTACACTATGGCAAAATATGACCCGATGGATCGACCTCTTCTATTTTGTGCTGAAATCTATTACAACTACCCGCTACAAAAAATATAACACATTTTTATTATTCAATATCATTTTTTCAATAATATTTATTATTTATATTATTGGTTTTTACCCTGCTGCCAAAATACAAATATCACAATCGATCTTTTCTTTAATTAAAACATAATATCGACTTCATCGAGTAAACATGGAATTATAAAAAAAACATATATGGTTTTTTACCAAATTTTATACTATTTTTAAAACATCAATCAATATATAATTCTTTTTATTTCCCCAGGGTTAAGGGTAAGTTCTTTTTGTTATGAGATGGTCAGAAATGGATAATTATACTACGCTTTACAAATACCGAAAAAATATTAAATAAATTTGTTTATTTTCTTTTAGTAAGTAGTTCCAGAAATGTCCGTAAGAGAGCAGAGGGCGTTTGTTTTCATTAGAACATATGATTAATTTTGAATAGTTTTTGTTCTATACAACCATTCGGAATGAGTTTTCTTCGTTAAATATTAAACGAAATGTTTATATTACCTCTCTTCTTAAAGTTCGTACTTGAATAAAGCCGTTTCTTCGATGGTGTCCGTCTTCTGTTGTAAATTCATTACCGTCTGGAAAATATTCTCTCGTCAAACTTGACACATAACGAAACTAGGCTTGATCGTCCAGAATGGATTTTCTTTCACTTTTATTATGGAATATAGCAATTTAACTTTGATAAATAAGGTAGGAGTATTTAATGTTCATACTGTTGTTTAATTTTGTACCAATTTTATACTTCTTAAAGGTTTCTAAAAGGATATTTTTAATAAAATTGTGGTCTCATCATTTTGTCAACTGGACAGGTTTAATTTATAAATTCGATTAACAATACTTGTTATTTTCGTCACTCTTAGTAACCCATAATTTTTTTTATATCTTGTAGGGGGACATTTTGGCCTACCTGGGGTAAATAAAGTAAATAACATTTTTTCGAATATTTGGGACAAACGTAAACCAAAAGGTAAATTCAGTGGTTGCGAAAGTAACGACAGTGGCAGCACTGCTGTGTCAAAATTATTCAGTAATATTTCCTCAAGCGAGAACATCAACAAGCTGGAATTGTGCCAAGGTCAACCAATGACACACAAAACAGCATAACAAATTATGTAACTGAACAACAGGCGAACGTTACGTCAGCGTCTTACATAACGCTGCTATGCAGGGTGTGTCTACGACAGCAGTTTTGTGACACACAGCAAAACAAAGAACAGTCGGCTATGAACATCCAATAAATACGGACGCAATCTGTCTGCGCGTCCGCCGGCTGTGCGTGATTTTCGCGCCCGCACCTAAAATGTAAATACCGCAGTTCAAAATGTGTTTTTAAAACTCCAAATGATTTACATATTAATAATATAAACAGACTGTGTGGTGACCAACAAAAATGTAATAACTGTTCGGCAATAAGAAACGTGTAAAACAAAAAGTGCGAGACAACAATGTGGAGGGGACGATTTCAGATCAACTCTTCGAACAGCTAAGTATTCTGCTGAATACCACCATATATTTGAAATCCAATACAAAAATTACTAAAATACTATAAATCATAAAATGAGATCTCTAAAAGCTTAAGTAACTGTATGTGTGGGTGTGTGAAAGCGCTGGTTTCCGTTATATTATAAGTAGTTGTAAGTTTATAGATATGTATTCAAATTAATAAATTTTGATAGTATGGTTAGGTGAATCAAATATTGTTAGGAATGTTATTTTGGCATATTTTAATAAATTTAAACCGAAAGGTAAACAAAAAATTGTCATGCTATAAAAAAATAAAGTACCATTTATTTGTGCTTGCAAAATAGGTGTTTGTATTTGCACTGCCTGTCGTTTTCTCTGCCTAAGTACATCAGACGACACCCTGGTAAATAAATACATTTATTCAGTAAAGGTAAGTAACAGAATTCAGTATTCAATAACTTAATGAAACTCGTAACGTTTTAATGGCGCCCGTTAACATGGACTTTGTAAATTAAGTTAACAAAAATTTTCAAACTGATCGAAAAATGACAGAGAAAAGCGAGAGTGTAAATTTAGGTGAAAATGTTGTGGAGGGGTCAATTTTAAATATTACGCAAGATCATATGGTAACAACCAATGATTTTGTTGATGAAAGTGTTGAAACAAAGGTAGACGAAACTTTAGTAGCTGGGGGTAGTAAAGACAAGGGGGTAAATATATTTAACCAATTAGCATTGATGATGGAGATGATGTCAGGAATAAAAACTGAGATCAAATCAGAAATAAATATCGTAAATATGAGTTTAAATGAAATGAAAACAGAAAATAATAATCTGAAAACGAGTTTGAATGAATTTAAGATTGAAATAAAATCAGCAATAAATGCTCGTAACATAGAGTTGAAAACAGAAATAAACAAACAAGACAAAAAATTAAGAGAAATAGACAATAAGTTAGAAGAACAGAATAAGACTATAAATGATGATGAATTCAGAAGTAACTGTGAACCAGTTGATACAATTAAAATTAATGTAACTAGTTTAAAGAATAAACAAGCAGAACATGAGCGTGAAATAATTAAAGTCAGAGAAGACTTGAATGTAACCATTAACCAGATATTAACTAATGTGAGTGAGAGAGATTTAGATAGAGAGTTGGGTGCAGAGAGAGAAATAGAATTATATAAGTTTAAGAGAAATTATAATGAGTTGAGAGAAAGATTAAGGGGGGTGAAGAGAAACCATATAAAATACTTACCTGTAGAAAGAGAGATAGAGAATTATTTTGACAATATTTTTATAAACAATAATGACTTACCTGACGTAATAGAAGAGGAATATAAACATGATGAAACAACTTACCTGACATTGACCAATAATACTGATGAAGACTGGACATTAATAACTGATGTTGACAAGTTGTATGAAATATTAATAGGGAATAACCCTATATATTATAATGGCATGATGAATGGAGTAAAGTTACTGGATTATTATAATAATAATAATAACAAAGTGTATGTTGATAACAATGATGCATGTTACAAATGCATTAGATATCTATACGACGATGTTACCATATGATCTTGCGTAATATTTAAAATTGACCCCTCCACAACATTTTCACCTAAATTTACACTCTCACTTTTCTCTGCCATTTTTCGATCAGTTTGAAAATTTTTGTTAACTTAATTTACAAAGTCCATGTTAACGGGCGCCATTAAAACGTTACGAGTTTCATTAAGTTATTGAATACTGAATTCTGTTACTTACCTTTACTGAATAAATGTATTTATTTACCAGGGTGTCGTCTGATGTACTTAGGCAGAGAAAACGACAGGCAGTGCAAATACAAACACCTATTTTGCAAGCACAAATAAATGGTACTTTATTTTTTTATAGCATGACAATTTTTTGTTTACCTTTCGGTTTAAATTTATTAAAATATGCCAAAATAACATTCCTAACAATATTTGATTCACCTAACCATACTATCAAAATTTATTAATTTGAATACATATCTATAAACTTACAACTACTTATAATATAACGGAAACCAGCGCTTTCACACACCCACACATACAGTTACTTAAGCTTTTAGAGATCTCATTTTATGATTTATAGTATTTTAGTAATTTTCGTATTGGATTTCAAATATATGGTGGTATTCAGCAGAATACTTAGCTGTTCGAAGAGTTGATCTGAAATCGTCCCCTCCGCATTGTTGTCTCGCACTTTTTGTTTTACACGTTTCTTATTGCCGAACAGTTATTACATTCTTGTTGGTCACCACACAGTCTGTTTATATTATTAATATGTAAATCATTTGGAGTTTTAAACACACATTTTGAACTGCGGTATTTACATTTTAGGTGCGGGCGCGAAAATCACGCACAGCCGGCGGACGCGCAGACAGATTGCGTCCGTATTTATTGGATGTTCATAGCCGACTGTTCTTTGTTTTGCTGTGTGTCTCAAAACTGCTGTCGTAGACACACCCTGCATAGCAGCGTTATGTAAGACGCTGACGTAACGTTCGCCTGTTGTTCAGTTACATAATTTGTTATGCTGTTTTGTGTGTCATTGGTTGACCTTGGCACAATTCCAGCTTGTTGATGTTCTCGCTTGAGGAAATATTACTGAATAATTTTGACACAGCAGTGCTGCCACTGTCGTTACTTTCGCAACCACTGAATTTACCTTTTCGTTTACGTTTGTCCCAAATATTCGAAAAAATGTTATTTACTTTATTTACCCCAGGTAGGCCAAAATGTCCCCCTACAAGATATAAAAAAAATTATGGGTTACTAAGAGTGACGAAAATAACAAGTATTGTTAATCGAATTTATAAATTAAACCTGTCCAGTTGACAAAATGATGAGACCACAATTTTATTAAAAATATCCTTTTAGAAACCTTTAAGAAGTATAAAATTGGTACAAAATTAAACAACAGTATGAACATTAAATACTCCTACCTTATTTATCAAAGTTAAATTGCTATATTCCATAATAAAAGTGAAAGAAAATCCATTCTGGACGATCAAGCCTAGTTTCGTTATGTGTCAAGTTTGACGAGAGAATATTTTCCAGACGGTAATGAATTTACAACAGAAGACGGACACCATCGAAGAAACGGCTTTATTCAAGTACGAACTTTAAGAAGAGAGGTAATATAAACATTTCGTTTAATATTTAACGAAGAAAACTCATTCCGAATGGTTGTATAGAACAAAAACTATTCAAAATTAATCATATGTTCTAATGAAAACAAACGCCCTCTGCTCTCTTACGGACATTTCTGGAACTACTCACTAAAAGAAAATAAACAAATTTATTTAATATTTTTTCGGTATTTGTAAAGCGTAGTATAATTAGCCATTTCTGACCATCTCATAACAAAAAGAACTTACCCTTAACCCTGGGGAAATAGAAAGAATTATATATTGATTGATGTTTTAAAAATAGTATAAAATTTGGTAAAAAACCATATATGTTTTTTTTATAATTCCATGTTTACTCGATGAAGTCGATATTATGTTTTAATTAAAGAAAAGATCGATTGTGATATTTGTATTTTGGCGGCAGGGTAAAAACCAATAATATAAATAATAAATATTATTGAAAAAATGATATTGAATAATAAAAATGTGTTATATTTTTTGTAGCGGGTAGTTGTAATAGATTTCAGCACAAAATAGAAGAGGTCGATCCATCGGGTCATATTTTGCCATAGTGTAGTCTGGTTGAACTATGCGTGGAGACTCGTCTCACAATCAGCTGATTTAAATCACGGCGAACAATTTGAAAAATTTCAGAAATCGTCTAAACCGAGTGTAAACAATCGGTACTTACTCTCTCTTCAACATAAGGCTGAACAACTTCCCTACTTGATCCAAATCACACACTCTCGATTCCTGCTTTGATTGAGTAACATTAACAACAACTTTATTTTTAAACTTCGGTCATTATAATTCATAAGTGGTGACACGCTAGAATAAGAGGGACGTTTAGCTAACACCTCTTAAGCGGGTACGTTACAGAATTGGCGCTTACAACAGTGGGGCTGATTTAACTAAACCCGTAATTGCAATACACTCTTGGAGAGGCGGAAACCTTGGACTCAAACCGGTACGTTACAGAATTGGCGCCCAACGTGGGGCTGTAATTAGGAAAGAATTTTGATATTTAATAAATTAATATACCAAAAAAATCTAATTATCGTCGGCAGTTATGAGAAAACAAGAAATGCATAATACCCGAGGCAGATCGAAGAAGAGGGCAGAAGAAAAGGAGAAGGAAGAAGGTGGACAGGAACAAGAAATAGAATTAGTCACGGACAGTGAAATGGACCAACAGACAGGTGATAAAGAAGAAACCGAATTAGTTATGGACCCAGAAACGGAAATAATTGAAGATGATGCCCAAGGGGACCAACCAGGCAAAGCGGTAGCCAGAGAAGAACCTAATTGGCAAGACATGATGAAATTTATGGCTGAACAATTTAGAAAACAGGAGGAAACTTCAAAGCAAACCAATAACAAAATAGATGAAAATTTTAAGAAATAATAGGAAAAAGTAATATTTCTAATGGTAACAAACAGAAGAAAAATTAAATGAACAAAAACAATTGATGGTAATTTGCTCAGATAAGAAGAATAAAGAATAATTTAATGACTCCAATGAAACTGAAGGAGGATGATAATTAATACAATAATTAGAATTTCTCGGAATTGAAGATTTATAAGAATAAATGATACGGAGAAATATGTCACAAGAAGTAAAGTCAAAAGAATTTTAACATAAGGCCTATCAATAATGTTATATGCTATTAGTTAATGGAAAAGAAGAAAGAATCAAGGAGAAGAAGAAGAAATATATAAATAAATGCAAACAGCTACAGTATGAAGAATCCCAAAAGTGTTTAGTACTAGTCGCTAATTGACTACTACTTATAATTTTTTTATTTTTATGTATTGACCGTAGAAATGTTCCGGCAATAATTTTTATGAGCAGGGATGATGTTCCCCTGGTCTCAGAAGGTGTAAGGATGGACAGAGGAGTATGGACCCAGAGTGGCCACCCGACTGGTACCACCGCACAGGATAGGGAAAAATGTTAGGGAAATTGAATATTTAAGGGATAATAATTATAAAATAGCTGAAAAGAGTGATATTGGATTCCAGAAGTATAGATGAAGAAAATAGAAGGAAGATAGCAGACCGAAGCTTAATTGATAAAGCTAATTTATAGAAGTAAATAGAAATGAGTGTTAAAACAAGTTTAATATGATTAGTGTGACCAGTCCTTATCAAATAAAATGTGGAAGTACCACTACCCAGAAATAAATAATTGATGAATTTGCCTCCAAGAGAGAGAGAGTAGAGTAAGAAAACAGCAGTTACCACCAATCTGAATTACCAGTCAGTGTATAACCAGTCGGAAATGAAACACTATTATGAAGAATAAAACCAAGACTATTAGGAGAATTGAAACAATCAACAATTTATTTTAATCAACGAGTAAAACCAAAATAAATTTGTTCTAGTGGGGGGGGCTTTATGTAACGGTACATAACCCGGTCCATATAAATTAACTCATGTAACAACATAAAGGTCAGAAATGGGTAAACTATAACGAGCAAAATTAAATTATATCACTAAACATTATAAACAATTTGAGTGATATACAGTGACAAGTGAGTTATAGTGTACCCATTGAGGTAAAAAGTGAAAGTGAGGGGAACATCTTACAGAATTGGGTTGTAGGTGGGAGAATTATAAACGATGATAGTAGACTATAATGCTACTAACCGATGATGTATTTTGTTAATTTATTGTAGTGTTTATATTGTATAGACAACCAATTTTAATATCTAAGTTAATTTTATATTTTTTCAAATATTTGTGTTATAATATAAGATAACCCAGGGTTCGTTTTAAAAAACATAAAAGATTTAAATATCAAATGATAATAAAAAATTAAAATAATATTGTATGAGGGAAATGGCAGAAGGAAGTAGTGCAGTGTAGGAATACTATGAGAGACTAATAAATACTATATAAATTCATTTACAGATAATAAAAATATTAAATACTCATATACAAAGTTATAAGAAAATGAACAGAAACTTATTATGTAAACCAGATTGAGAAAGAAACCGAAATTAAAAAGAATTATTTTTCTGTAAATAAAATATAAATTTATAATAATTACAAACTGCCTATATACTAAAAAGTAAATAGCAGAACCAATAAAAAGATATAAAAAAAATTATGGGTTACTAAGAGTGACGAAAATAACAAGTATTGTTAATCAAATTTATAAATTAAACCTGTCCAGTTGACAAAATGATGAGACCACAATTTTATTAAAAATATCCTTTTAGAAACCTTTAAGAAGTATAAAATTGGTACAAAATTAAACAACAGTATGAACATTAAATACTCCTACCTTATTTATCAAAGTTAAGTTGCTATATTCCATAATAAAAGTGAAAGAAAATCCATTCTGGACGATCAAGCCTAGTTTCGCTATGTGTCAAGTTTGACGAGAGAATATTTTCCAGACGGTAATGAATTTACAACAGAAGACGGACACCATCGAAGAAACGGCTTCATTCAAGTACGAACTTTAAGAAGAGAGGTAATATAAACATTTCGTTTAATATTTAACGAAGAAAACTCATTCCGAATGGTTGTATAGAACAAAAACTATTCAAAATTAATCATATGTTCTAATGAAAACAAACGCCCTCTGCTCTCTTACGGACATTTCTGGAACTACTTACTAAAAGAAAATAAACAAATTTATTTAATATTTTTTCGGTATTTGTAAAGCGTAGTATAATTATCCATTTCTGACCATCTCATAACAAAAAGAACTTACCCTTAACCCTGGGGAAATAAAAAGAATTATATATTGATTGATGTTTTAAAAATAGTATAAAATTTGGTAAAAAACCATATATGTTTTTTTTATAATTCCATGTTTACTCGATGAAGTCGATATTATGTTTTAATTAAAGAAAAGATCGATTGTGATATTTGTATTTTGGCGGCAGGGTAAAAACCAATAATATAAATAATAAATATTATTGAAAAAATGATATTGAATAATAAAAATGTGTTATATTTTTTGTAGCGGGTAGTTGTAATAGATTTCAGCACAAAATAGAAGAGGTCGATCCATCGGGTCATATTTTGCCATAGTGTAGTCTGGTTGAACTATGCGTGGAGACTCGTCTCACAATCAGCTGATTTAAATCATGGCGAACAATTTGAAAAATTTCAGAAATCGTCTAAACCGAGTGTAAACAATTGGTACTTACTCTCTCTTCAACATAAGGCTGAACAACTTCCCTACTTGATCCAAATCACACACTCTCGATTCCTGCTTTGATTGAGTAACATTAACAACAACTTTATTTTTAAACTTCGGTCATTATAATTCATAAGTGGCGACACGCTAGAATAAGAGGGACGTTTAGCTAACACCTCTTAGGCGGGTACGTTACAGAATTGGCGCTTACAACAGTGGGGCTGATTTAATTAAACCCGTAATTGCAATACACTCTTGGAGAGGCGGAAACCTCGGACTCAAACCGGTACGTTACAATATAGATTTTATAAATGTATGAGATTTTATTTATTGTCTAGTATGTAAGAATAAATGTTGCATAAATAAAATATTTAAAAACAAATGCCTCTGCTAAGATCAGAGTTTACTGGACTGTAAAAAGTCTCCACATAGTTATATTATAAAAACATACAAAGTCTAATTAAGGGCACCTTTTTAACTATAAGGTAATTTAAATAACACTTAATTTTGATGGCATTGAATATTATTTGTATATATGGTATGAATAATTTCACTATATCAAATAACTAAACATTTTTATTTGATGGGTATCACAGCTTACTGAGATTCCTGTTTAGTAGCTAAAACTTGTTTTGATGAGACAGATGAAACATATAGTTGATTGTTGAACATATCAGTGTCTGGAATCTACCATAGTGTTGTTCAATGAAAATCAATCACAATATTAAACAAAAAAATTATATGCAAATAGTGTAGGCTACAATAAACAAACAATTTCCATGTCACAAATCATTTTCGCTCTGCTGGTTTTGCTTTGAATGTCAGAATCATGACTTATATGCTGGGAAGGAGTTTGTGGCGTTCTGTCAGTGGCCCCAATCTTCAGTGGTCATCATGATATGATTGAAACTTGATTGAGGAACATGCTGAATGACTTACATTCTTCTTTCTTTCCATTCACCTTCCTTAGGATGGTTACTTTCTCAATACTGTCTCACTGAATATTATCCTACACAGTTAATAGTCTTCTCTTAATAACTGGTCAGATGATGATGATTATCTACTACCAGTTATTAGAGAAGACTGTCACAACACAGCATCGGCAAGGTGCTGCCCGTTCAGCCTTAAAAAATCCTCCAGCCATCTCTTCCTGGGTCTACCCACACACCTGTCCTATGTTTCCAGACATGTTTGGCTAATCTGGACTGTGACATTCTTTTTACGTATTACGATGGCAATTTGAAAAGTTCGCAGCTTACCATATAAATGAATGTGTGGTGTTTCTGATTTTTACCCCATCGTGGCACCACGTTCGCCCCACGAAGAGCTGTGAAGTGTCAAGTCAGGTCAAGTCATTGTTGCAGAGAAACAGCTGTATGAATAAGGTTATCTCACAGCAATGCTGAAAATTGAGAAAATTGAACATCAAATTTTTTGTTAAGAAAGGTTTAACGCCAACAGAAATTTTTAATGAGATGAAGAATGTGTTGGGTGATCCTGGAGCTTCATTTACTACAGTGAAAAAATGGGCTACTGAATTTAAACGTGGTCGTGCAAGTTTGGAAGATGACCCACGTACTCTACGTCTGAAAAGTGCCACTACACCAGAAGTCATCAATAAAGTGTACGATGTTGTTTTGAAAGATCGCCATTTGAAGGTGTCTGAAATTGTTAAGCCTAAAAGGCATCTCAGATAAAAGGGTACATCACATTCTTACTGAGGAATTAGGTATAAGAAAGTTATGCAAAATGGGTGCCGAGTTTGTTGACAAGTGACCAAAACGCATGCGAATGGAAGCTTCTCAGGAGTGTTTGGACCATTTTAAGAAAAATCTGAAAGATTTTATTCGTAGATTTGTAACAACTGATGAAACTTGGGTCCATTATTTCACTCTAGAAACAAAACAACAGTCGAAATAATGGATAATGGATGCATAATGATTCGTCGCCTCCAAAATCGGTTAAAATCAATTTTTTCGGCTGGAAAGTGTATGGATCCATTTTTATGGCATGCTAAGGGATATTGTTACTAAATTGCCTTGAAAAAGGTCAAACGATAAGTGGAGAGTATTATGCTAACCTTTGAGCCAATTAAATGTAAAAATTCGAGAAAAAAGACCAGGTTTAGCAAAGAAGAAGAGCATTTTCCATCAGGAAAATGCATATGTGTTGTGTCTGTGACAAAAATCGCCGAGTTGAAGTATGATCTGTTGCACCATCCGCCTTATTCACCTGATTTAGTGCCATCTGACTTTCATCTATTCCCAAACCTCAAAAACATTTGGGGGGGGAAGCGATTTTCCTTAGATGACAAGCTGAAAGCAGCAGTAAATTGTTATTTTGAGAGCCTAGATGAACTGGACTTCCTCAACGGGGTAATGATCTGACACTTCACTGTGTGACGGTACAAAATGGGTAGAGTCATTTTAATATTGTGCAATAATACGATCTATGTAAAACTGAATAAAATACGACTTTAGAAATTGGAATGGTATGAATCAGCCAGTGTGACGTAGGCATTACCGTATCAAAGACTGAATAACTGAACATTATAAGGTAAGGAATTTTGTATTCTGTCTGACGTCACGAGAATATCATAATAGAAGCACGTGTTTTTGAATAACAAAACGCAATTCTGAATTTTATAAACTTCTAGACTTTTCGATGGAAGCAGATGAGAGGGGCAGCGGTGAGCGGAAGGAACCACGTGACCAGCTCATATAGTATACGCTGACACAAGCGTCTACTCAACGAATATCCAAGCTGAGGAGCGACCAATCTGGTGACGTGGTGGGGGCACTGGAGGGGAAAGTGCCTAACCGACCGTGACACCGACACACCGTGTCACCTGGCGGGCTCAGCTGATACTTGTCTGCTGATTTTGGTAAGTTTTTACCGCGCGTGCTTTTGTATCTATTTTGGATGTGTGCTTGTGTAACCAAGTTAAAGGTAAGAATTGTCTTCTATCATGTTTTCTAAATAATTATATTACAAATATATTTACTATATAACAAACATTATCATGTTAAATTGCTAAACTCAATATCAGCAGCGATTATTTCTGTCTTGATGCGTTTACATATCAAATGTAAAACTAAAAGCAATTAAAATATCTGTATGGAGAACCATACATTACTTCCATGTTCAAAGGTTTATATTTAAAATCATAATGGAAACGAAATATTTCCACAGAAACTACTTCTTTCTACTTATAGATTCAGCCTGACCATAGTACTGTGTGGTCACTAACGTATACCACCTTACATTATCGCACTCGATTTTCACTCATGATGACAGTCGATGGCACTGCCGAAACGTCTGGTTTTGCAGATAACATTGTACTTTGCTCAAACAGCCCGGGAAGAAATTTTTACACTAAACTACTTCTTTGTTGCCGATAACGTACTACACATATAAAAACATAAAATGTTGCAGGTAAACTACCCCTTCTTCTCCACCGATCTTCACCAAAATCAAAAGACCTTGAGTGCTCTACACATTAGGGACGTATGCAAAAAATTATTTGATTCTGTTTGACTTTACGGCAGTTATCGTTCGTCATAGAAAAAATTACCCTTATTAAAACATTAAATGTTGCAGGTAAACTACCCCTTTCTCTTAACTGATCTTCACCAAAATCAATAAGTCCTGAGAACTCTACAATTCAGGGCTGTGTGCAAAAAATTATTTGATTCTGTTTGAATTTGCGGCTGTTATCGTTGGCCATAGAAAAAATCTACACACAGAAACTTTTCGAAAAATGACTTTATTTCGTGTTTTGAGGGTAGTACATGTATACATGTCCATGTATTTGATGTCATTTTGATCAATTTTGCTGCAATTGTAATCAATGTTATGGAACAAACAAGTAAAAAATAACACACACACACACACACAGTTGCTATGTAGCTGATTTCTCTCTGGCAGTGGTGAAATATCAGTTCTGCCATGGTCAAAAGCATAACAGGCAGCAGGCCTAATGTTTGAAAGAAAAGAGAATAAGAAGAATTATCTTGTAGACATTTGTAATTTTTAGTTATTTTTAGAAACAAAATTTAATGTTTTGTTTAATGGGCAGTTAAGAATACTATGTGTGTATGTGCGTGCGTGTGTGCTCATGCGTGCACAACTTTTAATCTGAACAATAATCTGCTGTTAGAACCCAGCTGCCAGAAGTGGAACATGTGGTAGAATAGCACAATGCAGCAGTACTGTATTCCCAAACTGTCACTTCAGAAAGTATATTAAACAAAATACAGGACCATTATGGGAAGAATAAATAAAGTTTAGTTGTTACCGTTTCATCTGAAATTTGCTTATTAAATTTAAGTTCAATGAAAACAATGCTATGTTTATTTTCAGATGAGTACTACTGCCATAAAATGTGATTTATGCAGCAAAGAGTTCAGTAAGAGTTCTTATTGTAAACGGCATATTAGAATTGTTCACAAAAGAAATGCCAAAGGGGAGCAAATTGAAACAGCTACATTTACTTGCACTTTGTGTAACAAACAGTATTCCCAAAAAAATAATTTGCAGCGACACATCAAATCAACCCATTCTACTGAGCCAAAACAAATTTATAAATGTGATATGTGCACTTATACAACAATTCACCAGTATAATTTAAAACGTCACATATTAAGTTTAAAAATACATAACAGTGGATCCTTAGCACGATCTTTCATGTGTACTCTATGTAATGCAAAATACAAGCATAAACATCACCTCACAAACCATGAAAGAAAATATCATAACATTGGAAAACCACTTCTGGTTGAAAGACAATGTCCTATTTGTAAATTCATAACAAGGAGACCATGGGGACATAATGAACAGAAAATTTACAGTCATTTTGAAAATGTACATGGCATTTTTATGAAGTTTGAACATCACAGTTTTGATTCTGTCGATGAATTTAATGCGTGGAAACAAGAATTGAAAATAAAACAACATGTTTTTTTAAACAAACGTCAAATGGAAATGTATCTGACGTTTACCAATGCCACAGAAGTGGTTTTTACAGGAAACTAGGACTAAACAAACGCCACTTAAAAATTATGGGAAGCTGCAAAATAAATGGGTTTTGTCCAGCAATGATCAAGATGAAAAAATTAAAAAATGGCACTGTACATGTCTCATTTCTTTTAACACATGTTGGTTAAGGCTGAATCAATAAGTAGAAAGAAGTAGTTTCTATGGAAATATTTTATTTCCATTATGATTTTAAATATAAATCTTAGAACATGGAAGTAATGTATGGTTCTCCATACCAATATTTAAAAAATGTTACAAATATAAATTTAAATTAAGAAAATAATTATTTTCCCACCTTTTGGAGAGTCTAATTGGCTGTCAATGGGTGCAATTGTCTTAGAAAATATTTTGCTTTTTCAGGATAGTTGATATCCAGGATGTAATATCATGATACTTGATATCCAGGATTTAATGTCAGGATACCTGACAGTTTTTAATCATTTTATAACATGCGAGTTAGAAAAAATACTGTTTTGTAAAATTGTTCGCAATTTTTATAAACAGTTGTTAAGTGTGTCAGCAGGAATACTGAATTTATCTGCTATAACTCTAATTCAAAATGGAAATCATAAAAATTTTAAATTTCAGTTGCAGTTATAGACAAGTATAAAAGTAAACAACAACAAAATGTAATACAAACACTTTTGATAACAGTTACCACATGTAACACTGCTTAGTTATATGATGATAAAAATGCTGGACTTAGAAACCATGTCATTCAACAGCAGACATCAAAACATATTTGTGTAACTTCTAGGATGAAAACCTTCAAGCTTTAATGTGTTTCTAAATTTGCTGTCGTGTATAGCACACCATAAGTCTGAAATAAGTGGTTTCAGAAATCACTATGCTGTCTATACTTAGAGCACAATTATTTTACAATTTAGTTACAGCCAGCAGAGTGCTGAATGTGTCAAACTGAAATATCACCACTGTTCCATAACTGTGAAGAGTTACTCTCTTATGCATGCTACCTACTTGCCAAGACCAGCTATAGGTATTTGAATGTTTAAGAGATGAACATGAATACTACATGAATTAGTTTAATTTTTACTCAGTAAAAGGTAAAAAATTTAGGTGCTTAAAACGTATAATTGAAAATATTAATATCAAAAGTTTTAAAATATGTTATAAAGAACGATATATATTCATATATTTGATAATGCAGTCTGAGTAAGTACTGGTATTTTCTCCATTCATGTGTAAGTACTGGTATTTTCTGTAAAACCAATAAATTGTACATTTAATACAGTAAAGTATTTTTATCACCTTATGTGCATAATTTGGCCTCCACATTTGTTATTTATTTAAAACAAATAATTATTCGCTATGCGTACTAATAATTGTAATAGCAATTGAACAGAGCTTAATTAAGTACAATCCAACCATGGCCAGATTCTGTGTGATTAATTTAACTTGTGATTTAGATAAGTGTGTAATTTGGAACAGATGTGTGAAGACAGTTAATTAGTAATCCTCAAATTTCAAGTAACACGCTGTTACTGAGGTTATATCAGACAAAAGTATGAAACATTCGCATTCTGTAGCGCTGAACGATTACATAAAATATTGTAAGTATTTCTGCTTACAAGAGAACACACGTGGGAAGACCGCACACAGCTAAACAAACCGAAAATAAGCTACAGGTTTATCGTCAAGTCTACAAAGACTCGGATAGAAAGCAGCCGCATCCCATCCCATCTATTAATCGTACGGGCAGACACTTGTCAGCCCAGAATGCGAATGTATCGCACAAGCAGACAGTCACAAGTAGCGTCTGCCCGTACGGTTAACAGATGTGATGGGACGCACCTTCGCTCGCCCCTCCAGTGCCCCCACCACATCGCCAGATTGGTCGCTCCTCAGCTTGGATATTCGTTGAGTAGACGCTTGTTAAAAATAGCGAAGTCTCGTGGGTGCAATTGGCCATGTATTCTGCCTCATTTCTCTTCTGAACTTCTCAGAGGAATCTTCACTGGTTACGACTGACGGCGCCTGAATCATTCTGCCTGGTTGAAGCCTTTACTATGGGAAAATAATTTAAAGCTAGCTCCAGGTAGGCATAGCCTTAATTATATCTCAATTATTTTTAACCTCAAAACATTTTTTTTAGGTGCTCTTACTCAAAGGTATCCGTGTGTGTGAATTTCCAGGCATGCAACAGTGTCTAATTAAATTAAATGTAACTTATTAACTTGGTTAAATCAATTTAAACTTATCTCACACTCAGCTACTCGTTCAGAAATTGTAAATGAGAACGGCCTAGGTAGAAAATAATTTCATAGTTATAAACGGGGTTATAAAAGATTTATAAAACTAAATAATGCATATCTTATGGTTAGAGCGGATTGTTAATAAGATAGTAAGTGTTTGTGAAAAGGTTCTTGTCCCGTGCTGAATTTTAAAGTGTGATTTCTCTATAGCATTATAATTGTGGCGTGAGTGCGAGCTGTGTTTGTGTTATGTCTATGACACCCTATATAGCAAGTTGCCTGTCCTAGGTGCTCGGCCAATGGCGAGATGGGTGTTGGGGTTGGCCTAGGACCTGCCAACCCCTTGTGCAGAGAAACTACATAAGCCTTGAGACGCCGTCAGTCGGGACTCTGCAAACTCTTAGAGAAATTCTGCCCCCAGAAATCATCCGTTTCAACTACTGCTCGACCTACTGTAGGCCTAATTGTTGGTCTTAAAAAAGTCCGTAATTGTTGTTTGACGGGATAATGCACAGTGTTTCTTTTCCGCGTATTGTTTTATAAACGCGAGGTGCAGCAGATGAACATTATTAGATTCACTTTGCCTCTCCATCCACGAAATTACTTTGTTTATGTGTATTATCACTTCACTAACATTTGGAATAACTTCTTTCACTTCCACCCCATTTTCATTTCCATCATCGTCATCGTCTTCTTTTTCTTCGCAATTTGTATTTCGGACTGCATCGATGATATCTTTATCTCCTATACATTCTGTAACAGGCTCACCGTTGTCAACTTCTGCCCAGTTATTCAAGTCGTCTAGAGTGAAGTTGCAATGCAGAGCACTACTCGCAGACTGTACATCACTATTAGTGAATCCGGCAACCGAGCAATTTCCATCGGCGATGTTTTGTTCAAAGGAAAATTTCTTCCAGCAATTCTGAATCGTAGCCATACTAATACTTTCCCATGCAAGACCTATTGAATACGCAACTGTTTTCAGGTTTATTGACTTAAGGTAAATTTCCATTTCCTCATCAGAATTCACTATAGCACTCAGAAGTTCACGGCGGTAATGCGCTTTAAATGCTTTTATGATGCCTTGATCTAATGGCTGGATCAGTGCTGTAGTGTTTTTCGGCAACAACATGACTCCGATTTTCCCATCTCTTGACTGTAGCATATCAGCAGGTGGATGTGCTGGACAGTGGTCAAGGGTCAGTACAGCTTTTTCTTCGAGGTTGAGTGACCGCAGGTGGCTTCTCACAGATGTAACAAATTCTTCATGGAACCATTTACAGAAAATATCACTTGTCATCCAAGCATTTTTTGTATTACGATATGTGATGGGTAATGACGTCATGTTAACATGTTGAAAGCATCTAGGATTTTGGCTTTTCCCTATACAGAGAGGTTTAACTTTGTGGCTGCCTGATTTATTTGTGGCAAACAGGAGGGTAACTCTATCCTTATTTATTTTTAATCCAGATTTATTTATTGAATTATTCACATCCAGAGTTCTGGTAGGAAGCATTCGAAAATACAGAGCAGTTTCATCACAGTTATACACTTGATGGTCATTTAAATCGTTATCGATCATTACTTTGTTTAATGCCTGAGGAAAAAGTGCTGCAGCTTCACTGTCACATGATCGTGCTTCCCCTTCAATGTTTATCTGGCTTATACCATGACGAGATTTCCATCGCGAAAACCACCCATCAGATGCATTAAAGTCACTGTTGCCATGTAAATCACTATGGAATTTCACAGCTTAAGCTCTAATAACTGGTCCTGACAGTGGCACACCTTCACTTCGTTTTATTAAAAACCACCTGTACAGACACTCATCTAGTTCACTATCCTTACCTACTTTAGTCTTTTTTCTGTGCAACCCCACTTCACTTTCAACTGTGTTCACAAAACTTTTAAGTTTATCTTCTTCCTTCATCCACCCTCTAATTGTTCCTTCTGGGATGCCACACTCACGTGATAAACTTGCCTTTGACTCTCCGTTCTTCACACGATCAATTATTTTGAGTTTATCACTCACAGAATATGCTTTTCTTTTCTGCGACATCACAAAACTCTACACTATGCGAATTTATGACAAAGACTATACACTTTGATAAGATAATATCAGAGTATGATCTTATACTGTAATATAAGAGTACACTATGAGGGAGAGAAGGGATTTAGTTGGCTGCTTGCCTTGGCATGAATTCTTGGAAACGTAGAGACTGTAAATACGGGGCAATTGTTTATGTCTACAGGTACACTTGAACTGGCAATTCTGGCTGTTGTTTACAATGCCGTTCCCAACAACAAGCCTTTGTTTACAATAAACGCAACGCATTCCAATGTGGCTACGGAAGTCACGATACACAATTTATAATTTACTCACTCTCTACAAGTAAGAATTTTCGCTAATAACGGGCGACATACTCTTCACCGCGTCATATCCGAATCCGCGGTATATCGGACCGCACTATATCGGGCTTCTACTGTATATATTGTAACATAACAAAATGTTACCTAACCTAAAAGCATACTATCAGGTTTAATAAGTACATAACAATAATGTAAATAGGGAATATAGTGATAAGAATAACCAAGAAAAGAGAAATCATGGAAGAAGAATGAAGCAGAAGTGCCACCTGAAACAGTAAACCCAAATACTGTTTGACACTACAACCAGACAATGACTAACACAAACTGATGGACATAGTAAATGTACATTAAGCTGTCAATCAAGTCAGTAGATAATGTAAACATAATATGATATGTAAATAAAAAGTGAATCAATAAGAATCTGAATACTGTGAAATCAGAATTAGCATTTTGCTGATAATAAATTTAACCATGACTAGTAAATTATGAATGCCAAAAACTAAAATTAGCAATGGCTACAAAGTGAGAACAAAGATAGATTTCAATATCAAATATACTTATGAGAACGAAAAACCATTTGTATGAGGGAATTTTATACAAATAAAGTACCTCAACAAATTACCGAATTGAGAACCAATAAATGTTGTTAAGGCAAAATTCCAGTCTAGACGGTATGTCTTCACAACGCCTAGACCAAGCAATAGTCAGTGAATTGATTATTGGGAGGTAACGTAAGTGTAAATTAAATACACAGAACAATTGTTATGCTCCAACATAGCAAAAAACATTATAAAAATGATATATTTAATCATAATTCAATTGTTAAGTAGTAGAATAGAGCGAATTAGTGTAAAACGAAATGTCATAGCAGTAAGGATTGTTCATTACCATGTATTAAGTTAAGGTGTATTCATAATGTTCAGTAAAAATGTCAGTACAGAGCTAATGGTGTTCTCACATAAACGTTTGAGTAATAAAATGCTATGTGAACACAAACAATATTAATTAAAGTGTAAAATCGTCGATTCAGGTAAACAGACGACAGTGCAAAATAGTGTACCTGAACATTGTTTATGTAGCAATGTCGGTAAAAGTGAAATTAACTCGGTATCAAGTGATATCAAATTAAAGAGGACAAAATGATCTTTAATTTGATGGTAATATCGCCCCAATCGCAACTGTATTAAGTGCGTGAAAGGTGTTAGCGTCATTTACGGAATATGCATCAGAAATCTGGATGCTAATAACAACAATAACGACGAGCTGTCAATCATTTCCGAGCTTGGCGATTGGAAACCGTTATTAACGGCCAAAATGAAAATACGTCATACTCATCACACCTGCAAGAACCAATCACAAAATTAGTTAGTAATTAACATTTTTTCCTAAGGCCGATCGAAGAGGAGGCTATATAAGAGAGTGCAACCGATTCTCGACAGACACTTATCAACTTCATACAGTGCAGAACGTGTGCCCGCCGTCTCAACATTTTTAATAACCGATAGCGTCATCTCCAGAACACATCAAAGGAAACCATTCGACAATAACCTACAATTACTTCAAATTACTCTACAGAAAACAATAGTGATTATGTGCAGTGTTATTTCATTTTGTGCGGGAAAACAATGAACGGAAGCAATTAAATAATGTTATTTACGATCCATTAAGTTAGAAGCGGATCGAAATTCTCCGTTTTTGTGCGTGTGCAGTGAATAATGATAATCATTATAATCCGATTATCAAGGTGCTAAAATGAGTTTTAATTAAATAATTAAAACCAAAAGGTAACAGTGTAACCATTATTTCATTTTTTCTACGAGCGCTATAACCTGTACGTTTTTATACACTGATCTGTACTGACGCAAACCACAGAAACATTTCAAGATTACACCATGTCTCAATTTATTTGATGAATTTGTCATTAGTAATTAAGCTGAATGTTAGTTATAAGTGTTCTCAATTTATAAACCTTGTAATTCAAAAATCAGGCGTGACGAACGCACAACCTATCAAATAGGTTATTTTTATTTGTTTACTTTATGAAAGTAACGTCAAAACATTGTTGATCAATATTATATCAGAAAATTATTAGATATTGTGTAGGCATAACTTTCTTTTTCGTGTCTCAAAGAACTCACATCTGAGATTGTAATAATATTTATGTTAAAAATAACCAACATCTGGACTTAGCCAGATTTGCCACTTGTGCTCTGAGCAAGCCTTATAAAGTATATAATAACTTATTCACAATTGTACATCATTGTATGTTTTAATTATATTTGTTTTAAATTCTCTATCAAGGGTATGAATAAAACCCATTATTAACAGCATAACCCGACTTAATTTATTTCTAACAGATAGTTAAATATTTTATTTAGAAAACTCAAACAACCTTCAGTTGTGTTTAAATATTTTGGAATAGCATTGCCATAAAGGTCATAAACGATTATTTTCAATTTTTAAATTATTAATTGATTCTATTTGTGGGTTTTACACGGGATTTTCCCTAAATAAATCCGTGTGGCGCCCACTAACAAACAAGGCAATCTAACCTTGCAACTAAAGTGAGTTGGTTTTTGTAAACTGAGTTGACAGCTTATCGAACTTCTAGAAAACACGACCAGGTACGTGAAAGTATATTATGTTTATTATATTGTCCAGACATTACTAGACGTAACGTACTTAGACTATCAGCGACCTGGAGGAGAAGTTTCACAGTCAGTATCAACAAGACGATCATCATCATCAAGCGACCAACTATTGTACTTTACTTTTAAACCTAAGCAAAATTAGTATTTAATTATTATCAACCCAACTATTTTATTTGTTTCATATAAGGGAATTCTTTTCAGACAATTATAATTACACAATTGTAAACACACTTTGAGTAACCTCGAATGTTACATTTTAAATCACTTTACAAAATTAGTAACCTTCAACAACAAACTTCAATATTTAAAAAAAAAATAAATTAATACACATAATCAAATTTTATTTAAACACGACCTTTAATATTATTAATACCTCAAATAATTTAAAAATAAACCACATAATTTTGTTTACTTACAAATTAGCTAGCACAACTAGTGTGGCTTTAAGGAGAGTAAATCGTTAGGTTACAAATTGGCGCACCAACTAGTGTGGTTTAAAAATATTAAATTAAAAATATTTTTTATATTAATAAACAGCCCGGCAGACACAAAGAAATGATCACGCCTTACCTACACAGACAATAATATATACAAAGTCAACTAAAACAAAGATGTACCGGAGAAATAGAAGGAGAAGGGAGAGAGTAGACTGGGACCAAATATACAGAATATTGAAAATCGATGGTGAAGAGTTGAACCGAAAAATGGAAGAGGAGAAGAGATGGATAAAAGAGGAGTCAGACCAATTAAGAAGTAAGAGGGAAGAAGGCTTTGCAAGACTCCACGAATGGGAAACCCCACAACCAAGGAGGAACCGGAATACAAGATGGTATAATAACCAACCAACATGGCGAAACGAAGAGAAGAGGGACTACCGTTACCAGAGATGGGAAGATGAGCGTAGAAGAAAAGAAGCATTCGAAGAGGAATTGAGGTACAACAAAATAAGACAAAATGAAGAATTATTCTATAGCCGAGCAGCACAGCAGGAGGAAGAGGAAACAAGACGCCAGAGTGAGAGACGGGAAGAAGAGCGTAAACGGAGGGAAGCGTTCGAAGAAGAATTGAAGAATGCCAAGAAATTAAAAAACGAGAAGAGACAGATAAGTGAAGACTTAATGAAGAATGGGAAAAATACTAACGACAAAATTGAGGACGACCATAGCCAGAAGGAATCCATGGAACCACCACAAGAAAATATGACTAAAGATGTCCCAGAACAAGACGTCAAGAATGATAAAAAAGAGGAGGAAGTATTAATAGCTGACCCAGAGACCGGAACAATAACAAGGAAGGACCAGAATGAACTATATGAATCTCCAAGTGAACACAGTGAAGTCACTAACGAGAACATAAAAACCCCCTACCAAAAGGTGAGTAAAGGTAATGACACGACGGAAGAGAATGATGAAGCAGTCCAAGAGATGGTAAGCGATAACGCACCTACCGTGAACTTCGAATATACAAATATAAACTCAAAGACAGAAAATAGAGGAGTAATGAAAACGCCGGACACTAAAATGCCTGAAGGGGAGGTAAAGGCAAGTGACACCATAAAAAACCAACCTAAGGAAATAGCATCGACGGAGCTGCTAAGTTTCCAGAAGATGATGATGGAACGTAGGAGGGAACAGTTCACTCAACCAGTAGAGAATCGCTTTGAGAAGGCAAGAGAAGAAATGGCGAACGATATCAGACTATGGAGAGAAGAAATAGTCCAACAATGGAGGGAAGAAATGGAAACCCATAATGAACAAGCAGAAAAGCAACCGGACTCAAATACCTTATTAACTGAAGATGGGCTTGACAGAGACAAGGAGATCGATACCGGAAGTATAGAGAACACTCAGGTAATTAAGAAAACAGAAGAAAAGGAGGCGAAGATAAAAGGAATAATACGCCCTGAGAAGACAAGGGTTACAAAGGAAATATTAGAGATGACTAGGAGTGGATTAATTAACTTCGTGGACAACCCAATTATTCGTCATGGAGCAAGAATCAACGGTAAGAAGTATGAACAGGACTTCATAAAAATATTGAAAGTAAATCACCATAAAACCGTGGGTAAAAACTTAAATAAGGATACAATTAAATTAAATATACCAACAAATGAAATACACCAGACAAGGTCATTGATTCCTTAACGAATAACCGACCATTAAACTATTTAATTAATAATCCAGATGACGGAATGATTAAGGCAACGTTACCTGCCAGTGACTATGTTATGACGGAGAAGGTTATAAACAATGAGGTATTTAAAGTGAATACTCCTAGAAGAAAGATGCGGCACAAGAAGAAGGAAAATTATCAAGGACAACTGGACCAGATCATTGAAGGGTATGCCCAAAGAATAAGGGAAATGCGGAAGAAGAGAGACCAATCAATGGAAGAATCCAACCAGGAAATGAACAGAGGTCAACCCGGATTAGAAGAAGGGCCAGACGTCAATAATAGCCAAGGCCCGGAGTACACTGGACACCTGGATACCAAAGATGATGAGAGGAAGAAGGCAAGGAAACGGGGAGCCAATGACTATCTGGTAGCCGCCAAATGGAAGAACCGCCTGATAGGAAGGTATCTCCAAAACCACTAGTACTGAACATATGTCAGATATCCCGAAAATGTAATACTAGCAATAGAGTGGAAAGGCACAAAATAACCCCATGTATATCAACCAACAAAAAAAAAAAAAAAATGATTACTATTAAGAGCAGATAATATGTAGTAGTAGGCGACATTTATCACCCGAATGTTTAGGGTATAAACAAAAAAAATATGTTTAAAAACGATCACTATAAACAGACTCATTTAGTGTTTAACAGAATCACATATTAGGCCCACATTATTGAAGGTAACTAATTGACTATAACAAAACTATTTGTCCTATTGAGTTACAAAAGTGTGTAGGATTAAGATATAGGCCAAACTATTTGTTACTTGTGAAAAAAAGAACCAGATCTATCACACCAAAGGATAGAAAATTATGTAATGCTAACTAAATGATTTAATAAGAAAAAAGACATCTATGATGTCATAAAGAGCCAGGAGTGGCATATAACTAAAATTACTATACTATACTTAGAAAAAAAAAAAAATGTTTATCCAAATGAATACTATATGTAACTAAAGTTTATCAAATGATTATTGGGTACCTCTTATGAAACTAATATATTATATAAAGCGATTCAGAATAAAGGTTCACCCAACTAACCTTTGAAGGAGTAGAGAGGCAGAAGATCAAAGAGAGTATAAAGAAAGAAGGATATTATTATGGAAAGTAAAGAGAGAAGAAAAAATGTTTATTAATGAACCATGTAACCCCAAGAATGTCTATAAAATTAGATGTTAGTATGTTATTATATTGTCACATTAAATTGTAATTATCGAATATTGTATATTATATAAAATCATCCAGAATAAGTGAGAACCACCATCACTTGAAGGAGTAGAGAAGAAGAATAACAAAGTGAGTTAATTGTAAAGATAGCTATTGTTATAATGGAATGAAAAGAGAAAAATGTTTATTAATTATCAAATATTGTACATCACCAGATATGTCAGAAACATCTAACAAAAAACCAGTCAGTATATGGATAGTGTAGATCTTGATAATTCAGGATAAGTATAAATGATTAGGAAAAAAAAAACTTGTAAACTAATGTGAGAATAAAATATTGTAGACTCTATATGTGAAAACCAACTGCATAAGCATATAAGCAGCAAAATAAGTGTGTAATCTTAAGAATACTCAAGTGAACCCAAGCAAATTGTCAACTAGTATAAACAGTAACAATACGGCTGATAAAAAACATAGCTGAGAATGTCAAGTCTGAAAAGAAATAATTACCTGTAAAAAAGAAAGCATGTTATAAAGTATAAAGATGGAAATGTGATCTAAATGAAAACCTCTGATACCTTGAATATTATATTAAAGATATTATATTATTGAAAATGAATGATATGTGTTATATTTTATGAGTTGTGATAGTGCAACTATTGCCAGGTGCAATGTTTATTTTTTTCTCAGACAGAGAAGAGTAATGCCTCTGAATCTGAGTATGTGTATTGAGGAACGGCAGAGAATGTAAGCCATGGTGAGCCACTCTGATTCCGAACCCACTACAAAAGTTAGGGAGTTATATTGTATTAATGTATCAAGGGCTATTATGAAAGAATCTGTGAGGTATAAATTATAATAACCATTAAGATAATCACGAATGTAAAGATATGTAATAAGAAAAAAGAATGTGAATAAGACAGGAAATTGTTAATTTAAGAAATGAGATCTATTGTGGTTAAAGGACTTAGAAAGTAAGCGACTTGAAAATACTAGTAAGTTAAGAATTATATCACTAGACAAAAAATCAAGCTAGAGTAATACACTAATAGTATGTTAAAAAATCAAAGAGTACAAGAAAAAAAAAAGAAAAAAAAACCCTAGAAATATACTAAGAACTGACATGAAATGATAATTTTATAAAAAATAAATTTTTTCTCAAATGATCAATTTTGAGGAGGGAGTATATGTAACATAACAAAATGTTACCTAACCTAAAAGCATACTATCAGGTTTAATAAGTACATAACAATAATGTAAATAGGGAATATAGTGATAAGAATAACCAAGAAAAGAGAAATCATGGAAGAAGAATGAAGCAGAAGTGCCACCTGAAACAGTAAACCCAAATACTGTTTGACACTACAACCAGACAATGACTAACACAAACTGATGGACATAGTAAATGTACATTAAGCTGTCAATCAAGTCAGTAGATAATGTAAACATAATATGATATGTAAATAAAAAGTGAATCAATAAGAATCTGAATACTGTGAAATCAGAATTAGCATTTTGCTGATAATAAATTTAACCATGACTAGTAAATTATGAATGCCAAAAACTAAAATTAGCAATGGCTACAAAGTGAGAACAAAGATAGATTTCAATATCAAATATACTTATGAGAACGAAAAACCATTTGTATGAGGGAATTTTATACAAATAAAGTACCTCAACAAATTACCGAATTGAGAACCAATAAATGTTGTTAAGGCAAAATTCCAGTCTAGACGGTATGTCTTCACAACGCCTAGACCAAGCAATAGTCAGTGAATTGATTATTGGGAGGTAACGTAAGTGTAAATTAAATACACAGAACAATTGTTATGCTCCAACATAGCAAAAAACATTATAAAAATGATATATTTAATCATAATTCAATTGTTAAGTAGTAGAATAGAGCGAATTAGTGTAAAACGAAATGTCATAGCAGTAAGGATTGTTCATTACCATGTATTAAGTTAAGGTGTATTCATAATGTTCAGTAAAAATGTCAGTACAGAGCTAATGGTGTTCTCACATAAACGTTTGAGTAATAAAATGCTATGTGAACACAAACAATATTAATTAAAGTGTAAAATCGTCGATTCAGGTAAACAGACGACAGTGCAAAATAGTGTACCTGAACATTGTTTATGTAGCAATGTCGGTAAAAGTGAAATTAACTCGGTATCAAGTGATATCAAATTAAAGAGGACAAAATGATCTTTAATTTGATGGTAATATCGCCCCAATCGCAACTGTATTAAGTGCGTGAAAGGTGTTAGCGTCATTTACGGAATATGCATCAGAAATCTGGATGCTAATAACAACAATAACGACGAGCTGTCAATCATTTCCGAGCTTGGCGATTGGAAACCGTTATTAACGGCCAAAATGAAAATACGTCATACTCATCACACCTGCAAGAACCAATCACAAAATTAGTTAGTAATTAACATTTTTTCCTAAGGCCGATCGAAGAGGAGGCTATATAAGAGAGTGCAACCGATTCTCGACAGACACTTATCAACTTCATACAGTGCAGAACGTGTGCCCGCCGTCTCAACATTTTTAATAACCGATAGCGTCATCTCCAGAACACATCAAAGGAAACCATTCGACAATAACCTACAATTACTTCAAATTACTCTACAGAAAACAATAGTGATTATGTGCAGTATTATTTCATTTTGTGCGGGAAAACAATGAACGGAAGCAATTAAATAATGTTATTTACGATCCATTAAGTTAGAAGCGGATCGAAATTCTCCGTTCTTGTGCGTATGCAGTGAATAATGATAATCATTATAATCCGATTATCAAGGTGCTAAAATGAGTTTTAATTAAATAATTAAAACCAAAAGGTAACAGCGTAACCATTATTCCATTTTTTCTACGAGCGCTATAACCTGTACGTTTTTATACACTGATCTGTACTGACGCAAACCACAGAAACATTTCAAGATTACACCATGTCTCAATTTATTTGATGAATTTGTCATTAGTAATTAAGCTGAATGTTAGTTATAAGTGTTCTCAATTTATAAACCTTGTAATTCAAAAATCAGGCGTGACGAATGCACAACCTATCAAATAGGTTATTTTTATTTGTTTACTTTATGAAAGTAACGTCAAAACATTGTTGATCAATATTATATCAGAAAATTATTAGATATTGTGTAGGCATAACTTTCTTTTTCGTGTCTCAAAGAACTCACATCTGAGATTTTAATAATATTAATGTTAAAAATAACCAACATCTGGACTTAGCCAGATTTGCCACTTGTGCTCTGAGCAAGCCTTATAAAGTATATAATAACTTATTCACAATTGTACATCATTGTATGTTTTAATTATATTTGTTTTAAATTCTCTATCAAGGGTATGAATAAAACCCATTATTAACAGCATAACCCGACTTAATTTATTTCTAACAGATAGTTAAATATTTTATTTAGAAAACTCAAACAACCTTCAGTTGTGTTTAAATATTTTGGAATAGCATTGCCATAAAGGTCATAAACGATTATTTTCAATTTTTAAATTATTAATTGATTCTATTTGTGGGTTTTACACGGGATTTTCCCTAAATAAATCCGTGTGGCGCCCACTAACAAACAAGGCAATCTAACCTTGCAACTAAAGTGAGTTGGTTTTTGTAAACTGAGTTGACAGCTTATCGAACTTCTAGAAAACACGACCAGGTACGTGAAAGTATATTATGTTTATTATATTGTCCATACATTACTAGACGTAACGTACTTAGACTATCAGCGACCTGGAGGAGAAGTTTCACAGTCAGTATCAACAAGACGATCATCATCATCAAGCGACCAACTATTGTACTTTACTTTTAAACCTAAGCAAAATTAGTATTTAATTATTATCAACCCAACTATTTTATTTGTTTCATATAAGGGAATTCTTTTCAGACAATTATAATTACACAATTGTAAACACACTTTGAGTAACCTCGAATGTTACATTTTAAATCACTTTACAAAATTAGTAACCTTCAACAACAAACTTCAATATTTAAAAAAAAATAATATAATACACATAATCAAATTTTATTTAAACACGACCTTTAATATTATTAATACCTCAAATAATTTAAAAATAAACCACATAGTTTCGTTTACTTACAAATTAGCTAGCACAACTAGTGTGGCTTTAAGGAGAGTAAATCGTTAGGTTACAATATATATATATATATACATATATATACATAGATGCTCTCACACAACATAGTGAGGTAATTAACATATATATTGTAACTGAAAACAACGTCGATACTGATAATCGTGTAAGTGTTGATTGTATGTGATTGCAGATACGCTCCGGTATCCACAACGATATGAGATAATAAAATTTCAAAATGTAATTATTATTAGCGGTTTGATTGTTATTAATAGTCGTGTGAGTACTCCCGTTTAAATCCTTCAATTTAAACAGTATTTTTCGCACTCCACTGTTCACCTCCCCACTTACCATATGTAGATGATATTACTGTTCTGTTGGGTGACTGCTTCTGCTGTAACATACACTCTATACATACATGTGGATATTCTATTTGAATATCATACGTGATAAGCATGCACAATAAAATAAAATAAAGACTGAATTATGATTTGAATTATAATAGATATTCAAATTCTGCCGCCACCTTGTGATAGAACTAGTTATGATAGCTAAACTATTTTAATTTTGAAATTAAAGACTCTTTCCACTGGTAAAAAATAATTGAGATTTATTAACAGTTCTGGAATACCATTAACTCTTTTAAAATCAACAATCAATCACTAATAGTTTTACAGAAAAATAATTATTATGAACAATTTTTATAAAAAGAAACTCTTTTAAACCTCAAGGCTGGTTTATTCTGTAGTGGTGTGGAGTGCTTTAGTGTGTTCAATGTATCTCTGTTTGAAGCTACGTCCTGTCTGGCCTATGTAGAATTTACTGCAAGTATATAAACTAAATTGTTCAAATTGCAGTAAATTCTACATAGGCCAGACAGGACGTAGCTTCAAACAGAGATACATTGAACACACTAAAGCACTCCACACCACTACAGAATCTACCTTCGCAAACCACCTCATTGAAGCAAACCACACATATAAAAACATCGACAATAACATGAACATACTACACGTACACACAAAAGGCCGAAAACTAGACACTCTAGAACAATTAGAAATATACAAACACACAAAAACAAATAAAAACGACATCCTAAACGAACAGACACAATTCAAATCGCACGCATTATTCGAACACATCTCACCACACACACACAGCTTCAATCTTTCGAAACACTTTCTCGTCGCCAACAACAAGACGAGCAGCGCTACTAACGACAGCCTCTGATGAAGCCTTCTATAGGTGAAAGCCGGTTTAGGCTGTAAGGTAAAACTTTACGTTTTTACTTATAAAAAACTTTGTGTTCCGAGTCGTCAATATTATAGTGATATTTAGTTAAGTAACGGACACGTCATGGACAACGAAATCCAAGAATTACATTAAGTATTCACTATTACTGTTTGTGATTTCTTAAATATGTTAAACACTGTTTCTTCATAGTTGACAATCGCTATTCTTCTTCCGGTTACTAGTATTGTCTCTAGTATACTTGGTGAATGGTGATTTCTTGTATTGTCTATCCATTATCTTCACTCTTCATGTCATGTTTCCTTGTCCTTCTTCTTCCTTTCTTCTTTAGGTTTAAACGTCTTCTTCAATATTTCCATTGTAGTAGTCGTTGTTCCATAGTATTTATATTTATAAATATATTGGTTTGTCTGCCATCATTGTGGTTGCTCTTGAGTTGTCTCTTCTTTTTATTTTACATAGTTATTGTTTTGTTGGTTCTCCTCACTGTTGGAATCCTGTTGTCTTCTTCTTCATTTTATTGTTTTGTTGGTTCCCCTCACTGTTGGAATCTATTGGGCCTGGTTTCTAACATTTTATATTGGCTCATGGTCATTTTCTTTCTCTATTTTGTGTACGATGCTGCCATGTTACACTTCCTTCTTCTTTGTTGGAATTTTACAATAATATATCTGTAGATACACACCTTTTGTTTACATCATTTTACTTACTTAGAAATATTTTCATGCTTTCCCGTCACTTGACGTAATAATTGCTTACTTTATGTAACTACCAAATTTGGTAACGTTACATATGCCTTCCTATAAGAATTGATTAATTTTGAATCAGTATACTTATTTTTCATTGAAGAATTCATCAATTGTTGTAAGTTTCCATGTCGATTCATATGCTTTTTTGTATATATCCCTTCACTTTCTTCTATTTGAATTATAATTATTTTTCTTCTATGTAATTATCTCCCTTGTTTATTTAGTTCCCTAATTCCCTAACATAATTTTAGCTGGGGCAGTTCAAAGCGGCTCACTTTGGCATACAACTCCACTGGCCATACTAATATCAATAAATACGGAGGCACATCATCTCCATCAATAATAATAAATGATTGCTGGCATTATTCATCAGTCAATTCATCTCAAATAATCAAAAAATATAAAGTGGTCGTTCTTTCGACAAATAATAAATATCCTTGGGATTATCTCACGCATCTGCGGTTTATACATTGTTATACTCTCTTCTTCTTGATTCAACTCAACTAAATTCTTCACATATTACAGGGATAGTTTGTTTTACATTTCGTCACTGGTATACTCTCATGATTATCTTCGTTAATATATTACTTTTCATTCTTCTTTGTGATCGATTAACCTCTTCTCTTTGTATCACATTAAACGTCATCTCATAATCTTCTTCATTTCGGGGTTTACTTCTCTGGATATAATTCATGAATATTTTTTCTCATAGTTTCAATTGAGATATAGTCCATGTGGTATAGGCTTTCTTCTAGTAAAAGGCACTAGAAAACACTGTGGTTGTGTGTTATTTCTTATGCACATTAATGATACTTATTCGGTTTTGTTCCTCCAACTTCTTATTTTCTCCTTCTTTCATTAGTAGTACGGGTAGGATGGTGATTTACTTGTTGACGTGGCTCTTGGAAATATATATTTTTATTTAGTTATGCCATAGATCTTGGGTGTCTGTCTCGTATAGTACTTCTTTCATTAGTAGTACGGGTAGGATGGTGATTTACTTGTTGACGTGGCTCTTGGAATTTATATATTTATATTTAGTTATGCCATAGATCTTGGGTGTCCGTCTCGTATAGTACTTCTTTCATTAGTAGTACGGGTATGATGGTGATTTACTTGTTGACGTGGCTCTTGGAAATATACTGTATCATACATACATTTGTGCCAGAGATGTAGGGTGTCTTTCTCGTATAGTACTTCTTTCATTGGTAGTACGGGTAGGATGGTGATTTACTTGTTGACGTGGCTCTTGGAAATATACTGTATCATACATACATTTGTGCCAGAGATGTAGGGTGTCTTTCTCATATAGTACTTCTTTCATTAGTAGTATTTATATTATTTGTAAATACAGTTTTCTTGATCCTTTACATAACTTCTTTGGAACATATTTTTCGCATTACAAAATTACAATATAGTCAACGTTCATTTTCATAGTTATCTATTCCCTTCTTATTTAATATAAACAACAATTAATCTTCATAGCAATATCCCATCCTTTCTTCATATAGTCAACATTTATATTCTCATAATTATATCTTCATTTTTCACTTAATAATAAACAATAATCTTCAACGCAATATTTCACTTTTTATCTTTATATAGTTAGTATTTATATTCACAAGTACATTTTCATCTTTCACTTAATATCCATAACACATAATTTTCATCGCAATATTTCACTTTTATCTTATAATTTAATCTTCGATATACCGTTTCATTGAAGCTTGGTTGTATGTGCCCTTTATTTTCTTGGTTATTGGGTCTTGTAACTCATAGGTGTTATTCAGGTTATTTTTGGTTACAGTATATGGGCCTGTGAATAGCAGTAGCAGTTTTTTCGCAATACCTTCAATTGTACTTGGGAGTTCTCGGTTTTTTATGAGTATGCTGTCTCCCACTTCGTACTTTATGACTTTAGGTTGCGATTTCTGGTATTTGAGCCTAAGTTTGTCAGCTCGTTCAACTGCGTTATTGTAAAATTTTGTTTTATTGAATTTGAATTCATTTTCTGTTGGAAAGTTTATGATTTCTGTAATCTCCCGGGGTGGTCTTCGCTCATACATAGCCATATAGGGTGTCTCCTCTGTTGATTGATGATAAGCTAAGTTCAGGAAGTCTTCAGCCGGGGATAGATATTCCTCCCATTTCCTCTGCTGGCTGTGACAGTAGGTTCTTAAGATCCTTCCTACTTCTCTCAACACTCTCTCAACAGGGTTGCTGTTGGGGTGATACACAGACGTTTTGTATGTCTTTATGCCCTGATGGATTAGAGTTTCCCGCCACTTTCGTCCTCGGAATTGTGTTCCATGATCTGTAATTACTGATAGTGGTTTTCCCACTTCGGGTATATATTTGGATATCACAATGTCTAGTATTTTGTTAGTTGTAGCTCGATTTATTGGATAAAGTTTTGTGAATTTTGTGTAGTGGTCGAATATGATTACTACATATTTGTATTGATGCCTTCCACCACTTCGTGGAAATGGTCCACAAATATCTAAAAATACTTTTTCCAATTTTGCTGTTGATGTTATGGGTATCATTACCCCTTCTCTTTTTTCATTACTACACTTGACCAATTGGCATACATGACAATTTTGAATATATTTTCTCACTTTGCGGTTCATGTCTTTAAAGTGTACATGTTCTTGTAGTGCCTTGGCTACTTTGACTGCGCCCATGTGACCGTAACGCACATGGTAATCAATTGCTAGTTCTTTTTCAATGGTTTTCGGTATAACAACCTTCCATTGTTCACTATCTTTTTGAGTTTTAGTGAATAGTAATCGGTCGTGAGTACAGTAATATGGTGCTATTTTTTCATCATCGTTTGCCAATCGTTGGATGATTTGTGAGATTTTAGGATCCTTGTTCTGATGAGTGTTTATGTCTGATAGTATGTTGGTTAATTCAGATTTGTTCTTTAATATGTGGTAGGCTTCGGCGATGGTTTCTTTTTCTCCCTCGAATGTCTGGGCTATGATGTTCACTCGGGACAACACGTCGGCCGCTATGTTGCTTTTCCCTGGTATGTATTCCCATTGGATGTTATATTCCTGGAGCGTCAGTGTTCACCTTGTTAATCTACCATGTTTCAGTCTGCAATTCTTGAGAAAAGATATAGATTTGTGGTCTGTTCTTACCGTAATAGGGTATCCTAATATGAAGGTTCTGAATTTCTCACAGGCAAACACTATACTCAGTAACTCTTTCTCTGTCGTGTGATAGTTTCGCTCGCATTTATTAAGAATTCTACTTGCGAAACTAATTACTTGGTGATTACCTTCTTGGTCCTCCTGATATAATACTGAACCAAGGCTAAGATCACTAGCATCACAGTTCATAAAAAATTGTCTTTCAAAATTAGGATGGTGTAGCATGACTGTATCGAGAAATTTTTTCTTTATTAACTCAAAGGTAGTGTCTTGGTCAGACCCCCACTTCCACTTTTCCTTTGACGATAATTGTGATGAAAATCGAGCCGTTAATTCCGAATAGTTGCGCTGGAATTTTCTGTAGTAATTACAAATTCCGAGGAACGACTGTAACTGTTTTTTGTTTTTCGGTATCGGGAAACGCTGGATTGCTTCCATCTTTTCTTGGGCTGGTGTGATTCCAAACTCTGATAAGTTGAACCCCAAAAATTGTACTTCCTTAGCTATCAACTTTGATTTGTCCAGTTTGAGCGTGATGTTATTTTCTTCTAATTTCTTTAGCACTTGTGCCACCCAGTTACAGTGTTCTTCCCAATTATCTGATGCTATTAATAGGTCATCGACATACCCTGTCGTAAATTGCAAAGTATTATGTCCTAATATTTCATCCATGCATTTAACAAAAATGGCCAGAGTTCACAAGGCCGAAGGATAACCTTTTAAAATGATAGTTACGGCCTTCGTAAATAAATGCTGTGAATTTCCTGCTATTGGGGTGTAACTCCACCTGCCAATAACCACAGACAGTATCCCATATACTGTAATACCTTGTGCCATAAAATCTCTTTAATATCTCGTCGATTTCGCCAGGCGACGTCCTGTCATTAATTATGGACTTATTTATTTCCCTCGCATCCAAGCAAATCCTTACTGTGCCGTTTTTTTTGGGTACAGCTACAATGGGATTAGTGTACGGGGAATTGCTAACTTCAATAATATCGTTCTCAATTAATCTTTGTATTTCTTCACGAACGGCTTCCTTAAGTGAAAAAGCGATTGGATAGGACTTTCTCTTGAACTCAGTTTGGTCCTTAAATTTCAATTCACATTGAAAGTTTTTTATCTTGCCAGGTGTATCAGAGAATACATGACGGTATCGATGGTAGATTTGTATCAGGTTGTCACGCTGTTCATAAGTCAACTCATGGTTAATATTGTGTGTTTGGAATGCTCTAATTTCGTTAATCTTTTCTACCCATAATACATCTTCTGGATTGCTGCGAATTTCTTGGTTGATAGACATCTTCTTATGTTCCTGGCCTTCCCGTATATAATAGATGACATGTTCTGGGGGTGCCTTCCTATGTTCTACAAGATCTGCAGTCCATTCAATTTCATCTGCCTTCAATAACACTGTATCTTTGTCCATATTGATTATGGCTGTATACTTCCGCAGTATGTCGCATCCGATAAGTAGTGTAAATGGCAGTCCACTTGCTACGAGGAAAACCATTGGAATTGTCTCTCCATTACTCGACACTTCCAATGGTTTTATTTTGTCGCCCAGTGGCTCCAATGAGTATTATATTATTGATGGGTAGTGTTGGTATTGTAGTCTGATTTTCTGATTGTATTCGGTTTAATTCTAACTTGTCGATTAACGAGACATTAGCTCCTGTATCTACCATAGCGGTGGTACTTATTCCGTTGACTTTTACGGATATATATGCGATTTCGCTGTTAGTTGTGTCTCCGATACTGTCTTCTTTTTCCTCCATTAGGTCCTGTCTAATGTTCTTAAGATAATTATTGTGGTACATTTTATTATATGCCAATTTCGTTGCTAAAATGTTAGACCCAATAGTCCGGTTCAGTGAGGGTGTTGTTAGTCTTTTCACTGCCGGTTCCCATTTAAAGGCAGGTCACCGTTTGTGTGCCTGTCTTGCGAAATAGATGCTATTGGTTCCTGGGCTCCTTGCCCGTTTCCATTGTGATAGGTTTCGGTCGTTCGAGTGACTGGTCCGTTACCTTCACTACTGTTGCTTCTGTTTGACCTGTAACCCGACTCTCGGTCTTCTCGGTCGCTGTGGTTGGAATTACTATGGTGATTCGGGAAACTTCTCCGCCCTTGATAGTAATTCCGCCTATTTCCACCTCTGCTAGCGTGGGCGTAATTCACTCTCCGGAACTGGTTATTGTTGTGGTTCCCATTGCCCTGTGGCTGCTGGTTGTTTGGGGATTGATTGTTGTAGGGTCTATAATAATTATTGCCCCGTTGGTAATGTCCGTCCCTTTGATATCCACTTGGTCGGGGGTTATTGAAATTTCCTCTGTCCACGTGATCACTATGATTGCCACCTCCATTCTGACATGGTCCTTGCTGGTTTTGGAAACGTGGAGGGTTGTTGAACGTCCTTCCATAATTGTTTCTGTCATTGTTATTTGTGGGGTTGACATTTCCGGGTCCTCCCCGATCATACACTTGTCCAGGACCCTGGCGGTTCCGCTGGTAGTATCTTTCTCGCTCATGACTTTCCAGTAGAGCACACATTCCCTGGATGGTCTTGATTTGTGAGTTTAGCCTACCTTGTGAGATTCCTTGGTTGAAGTGATACGCTAACTTGGTGACTAAGCATTCTTCCGGGATGGCTGGCTCTAAGTTTCTGGCCAGGCAGATCTTGCCTAGAAAATAAGTGGTCATTGATTGCCTGCCGTTTAAGTCAAATTTACCATTAGTAATATCGTCCCTAATTATGTTTTGAGTCGTCTCAGACCAGTATTTCTGTTTGAAGGCTACTTTGAATGCGTCATAACTCTCTACTTCATGTCGAGTCGCCGTCCACCAGTTATCGAAAGTATTCCGGAATGATTCGTCCAGCATTCCTTTGATCATGAACCATCTGTTTTCTCTATTCCGGTTTATAACTTCTTCCACTCTCTCCAAAAATTCCAACGGATTCTTCACATATGCACGGAAATCTATCTGCTCTCTACCTTCCAGGTGCGTTAGTCCTGACAGAATGTTTGGGAGTGTTCGTAAACTGTGCATTTCATCCCTAATATCATTAAATTCCCTCTGCTGGCGTTCTGTCAACTGGTCTCTGTCATTAGTTACTTGGTGTTTGATGGCATCCACCTTTACGGAAACCTCCTCACACTTCTCACCCAGTGCAGACTGTGTTGTCATCATCTCGGCTTGCATTCGCTCTACAACTCCTATCTGAGCGCTGTGGATCTTCTCAACGTCGTTGATTCTGCGGTTGATATCTATTTCCGTCTGTATCAACTTTTGATTATTATTTTCTCCCTCCTTCCGTAATTCTGATACCTCTCCATGAATCTCGGCTGTTAATATGGCCATCCGCTCCTCTGTTGCCTCTAAAGTTTCTTCTAATCTTCTGTCGACCAACTCGATTGTATTTTTGGCAACTTCTTCCGCCTTGTCACTATTGTTGGCCATTTGTTGCCACATTTTCTCGTTATCGTTTTGCATCAATTCAATATCCCGACTAATCTTTGCATTGATCTCGTCAATTTTCTTGTTGGTTTCGTAGATTTTAATCCCCAACTCTGTAGACAAATCCTCCTTCATGATTGCCATCTTCTTCTCCAATAGCTCTTCAGTCTTTTTCTGTCCGTCTTCCATCCTCCTGTTGGTTTCACTTATTTTGTCATTTAACTCCTCCTTCCACAATTCTATATTTTTCTGGCTCTCCTTCTGGCCTTCTTCTATTTTCTGGTTCATGGATTGATAATTTTCGTCCATCTTCTTATTCATTGTTTCTATTGCTTTGTTGGTACTTTCCTCCATCCTCTGACTCAACGTCTCCATTGTTTTATTGGTGCCTTCAAGAATCATCCGCATCATCTCCTGGTAATCCATGTTTACGGGTTTCGTTGGTCTCTCTGGTTGGCTATCCTCCGGTTGAACTTCTTGGGGTATGACTTCCGGTTCCTCATCGTCCGGTTGTTGAACCTCCTCCGCCGGTTCCAGTTGTTTATCCTCGATTTCTAATAGAATCTCTTCAACATCTTCTGTTGATGTTGCCTCCTTCTCTTCTACTGCTCTGGCCTCCCTCTCTGCCTCTGCTGCTCTCTTTTTTGAGGTTGATCTTCTAGTATAAATCTTGTCGCTCTGGCAATGCACTTGCTGTCTCTCGACGGATTGGGTTAGGAAATGATTGGTTAAATTGTCAATTGTTTTCTCCCTAATCCACGCTCAGACGTTGGGCGCCACGTTGTAACTGAACAACGTCGATACTGATATATCATGTAAGTGTTGATTGTATGTGATTGCAGATACGCTCCGGTATCCACAACGATATGAGATAATAAAATTTCAAAATGTAATTATTATTAGCGGTTTGATTGTTATTAATAGTTGTGTGAGTACTCCCGTTTAAATCCTTCAATTTAAACAGTATTTTTCGCACTCCACTGTTCACCTCCCCACTTACCATATGTGGATGATATTACTGTTCTGTTGGGTGACTGCTTCTGCTGTAACATACACTCTATACATACATGTGGATATTCTATTTGAATATCATACGTGATAAGCATGCACAATAAAATAAAATAAAGACTGAATTATGATTTGAATTGTAATAGATATTCAAATTCTGCCGCCACCTTGTGATAGAACTAGTTATGATAGCTAAACTATTTTAATTTTGAAATTAAAGACTCTTTCCACTGGTAAAAAATAATTGAGATTTATTAACAGTTCTGGAATACCATTAACTCTTTTAAAATCAACAATCAATCACTAATAGTTTTACAGAAAAATAATTATTATGAACAATTTTTATAAAAAGAAACTCTTTTAAACCTCAAAGCTGGTAACACTGAAGGTTAATACAATAATTTTAGTTAGAGAGGTTATGTCCTCTTTACATAGTTAAATTACCAAGTTCGTGTGATAATCGATAATTATCGTACTATCGTACGCGGGACACAGTACACATTAGTTACTTTAAAAACACGTGCATTGAGTTGCACTGCTAAAAATTACTATTATTATTTAATAGTTGGCTATAAAAATTATTTATTGACAAGAGAAAAAGTTTATAATAAAAAAAAAAACTCTTGTGATAGCTTTCATTTGGTTTGTATTACTTGAGAACAGAATTATGAAAAAGGTGACAAGTTGTTGTTATTATTTCTAGGTTAGCTAATAACCGTAAGTAATTCTTGTGGATAAGTAAATTATCATTGATTTCTTAATAAACTGAATACATATATCTTATTCATAATACATCTGATGAGTAACTATCAGTTAATTAGAATATTTTTTCGCAAAAAAATAAAAATATTTATTTTCATTAGTCAAATCAAAACGACATGAGTCAATGGAGCGACTATTCGTGACACTCATATTTTGTAATATTTAAATTAATATTGACTCCTTTAATTACAATAAGTCGTAAAAACATTTATTTCTTAAATTGATAACATGCGAAATAATTCTTTTATTTATTCTGATAACTTTCATCAGAATTACTACACTTCGATACTACTGATTAGAGTAGTACCCAGACAATAATTAACAGGAATTATTAATTCTGTTTTATTTTTTAAATAATGAAAATATAGTACTCCCTGGTTTTTCTTATAAACACAAAACTCGAAAATACGACCGATATTATACACTGGCCGTATTTTATTATTATATTCACTGCGCACTGTACACTCGTTAATTCTTTGTTATGTGTAGGTTAGGTGTGTGTAGCGTGACTCATGTATGTGTCGCGCACAATTCAAATACAACTTCATACATTTCTTCATCGACCTTGCCCGTCGAATTAGCGTGTAGACTCCTTGACGACTGAAAGATGACTGTGACGCTTCTCCTAAGCGTCTCTGGCTTGTCTGCCGGTTTTAATTCATTTGATTGGTTCAATTTTTCGAACTCTCCGACCCAAAACACCTTGGTTTAGTAAAACTTTTAATTTCTTACCAATTTCGTATATGGGTTTGGAGACTATAGTGACGTAAACGTTGATGCACAAAATGATTAAAAAGTTTATAATTGTTATAACTTTTTTATTAGTTGTCATATCGTTGAATAGTTGGTGGCAATAGATCGCGGACATCCTGGGCTTTAAATAAAGTCCAAACAAGAATGAAATCCATCGATTATTAACTCACTACAACGATTTCACAAATTCCTATGGTGAATCTTAAAATTAATAAGTTTATTTCACCAAATCTTATCTAATTACACAATAACACTTCTTATTAAACGTTTTGAGTCCATTTCTCAATTGCTTAATACAAAATTTGGGAGTAATTATTATTCAAACAATGTTTCTAATGGCGTCTCAAGCGTCCATATTCGATTATTTATAATCGCCTATAATATAATACATCAAGAAACGGACTGTAGCAAAAAGTGACTAAATATATATATATATATATATATATATATATATAAAAGTGTTATATTGCTATTGCCAAATTTTTTGTTACAGTACTTCTGTTATAAAAGTTTTTTTCTCTTCAAAATTTTTGGGTAGGCCATGGCCTACCCGGCCTACCCGCTAGAACCGCCACTGGATGGTACTATCCTGGAACAAGTCAGCAATTTTGAATACCTGGGCTACAGTGTGTCTTATAATGCATGCAACAACATTATGAATAAGTTGCATAAGTTCAACCGTATGTGCAGGACAATTAGGCCAACCCTTAAGTCAGCAAGTGAAGGAACACCCCTAAAATTCTACAAGGTGATGGCTCTTCCCACACTTCTTTACAGGTCTGAGAACTGGATTTTAACGAAAGGCCAGCCAGTTGCATCCAAGCGGCAGAAATGAGATTCCTCAGGCACATTGCAGAGTATACTCTCCATGATCATAGAAGAAACACAGATATACGGGAGGAACTGAATATTATGAGTATACTCGACAGGATTGCCCAGTATCGGCTGACTTGGTGGGAACATCTTTGTTGAGTGGGTGCTGCATCCCCAAACAACTCTGGAACTATAAGCTGAGGGGACGGAGAGGTGTGGGACATCCTAGGAAGCGCTGGAGTGACCAGCTCTAATCTTTGCCTATTTGAGACCAGAAAAAACCATCCTTGGTTTACTCCATGAAGATCATGATGATGATGATGACAAAAAATTATCACTTTTTTGTTCTATTTCATTGTTAGCTTACTATACAGTTGCACCATACAGTAATGTGAGGTAAGATCTATTTACATTCTTGGACTTCATTGTCCATGACGTGTCCGTTACTTAACTAAATATAATTATTTCACTACGACTCGGAACACAAAACTTTTTATGGGTAAAAACGTAAAAGTTTTACCTTATAACCTGAACCAGTTTTCACTTTTAAAAAGCTTCTTTAGATGTTGCCGCTAGTAGCACTGTCCGTCTTGTTGTTGGCGACGGAATCGATTTTCGAAAGCTCGATGTTGTGTGTGTGGGGTGTGATATGTTCGAATCCTAAATGCACAGACACAATTCAAATAACACGCATTATTCGAGCATATCACACCCCACACACACACAACATCGATCTTTCAAAAATCAATTCCGTCACCAACAACAAGATGGACAGTGCTACCAGCGGAAACCTCTGAAGAAGCTTTTTAAAAGTGAAAACTGGTTCAGGTTATAAGGTAAAACTTTTACGTTTTTACCCATAAAAAGTTTTGTGTTCCGACTCGTAGTGTAATAATTATGTTTATCTATTTACATATTATGAAAACGAATAAACATACTCCCAAAACATGATACAAGAATGAACTACTAACTATAGATCTATCTGTTCATTTCCAGTTCATTTCTTCAATGTATAATATATAATAAAGTATATAATAGCTAAACTTAAAGACAGATACAAAGGTTTTTAAAAATATATAAACGCTTGGTATGTTTCAGTTTTTATTTAACTCTGACAACTGTTACAGCTTATGAAGCTATTCTCAAAGAGATCGGTGAACAACTAACAAAGGATGTAAGGGTGGTGAACATATTGTTAAGACATTACAAAACAATCTACGTGTTTATCTAATGTTCCAGATGAATCCAGTGGAATACGGTTAAATGTTGTGGCGTACGTGATTTCAACATGTGCTCACGAGATTTTTCTGGAAGCCGCCAGCCGCGCGGACTGTGTCAAGGCTACAATTAATTACGTTATACACATTGGTGCTAACACATAGTTTGGAATCTTCTGGTCTGTGAGCGTTGTATAAACACAAGGCGTCAGCGGCATTAGTTTTCAGTTATTATTGGGCGATATTACTCTGTGCATTCAAGTGGTTATTAGTGAAGTGGTGTGTTTTATAATTGGGCGGTATATTGTAATATAATTGTGTTTTAATATTAGTTGACATTTTAATGCATGTGAACAACTTTTATTCGATTTGTTGTAAGAGACTGTGTTGTTAATTACGAACTGTTTAACTGTGCAATTAAAGCTGGTGATTAGTGACTTAATTAGTGTCTTGTATTTTGTTTTCCACTGTACCTACGACGATCAAGTAGACCGTTGTAACAATATGTTTAGGGCGTGTGTATCTGGACTTGTGTGGGGTGTGACGATGGAGGGGGAGGGGTTGGAGAAGCTAAGGCATGGTCAAGTGTCTGTAAAAACTAAGTATAATCTGAATGCAAAATATAAAACTTAACTAAACTAAATAACAACTTTTAATAAAGGGGATACACAGAACTCAGTTTGTTCATTTGTAAGCTGAAACAGCTGTCAAAATTTAAAAAAAACTGTGAAACATACCAAGAGTTTATATATTTTTTAAAACCTTTGTATTAATATGTTTCACCAAGTGCCCAATGAGTCATCAATGAATATCGTTAAGACAGATTTTGAGTCCTTAGAGGAGAAGAAAAGGGAAAAATGAGTATATAAACAAAAATGATTGTTTTTTCATGATATTAATTGATGACTTGTTGGGCACTTGGTGAAACATATTAATACAAAGGTTTTTTAAAAATATATATACACTTGGTACGTTTCACAGATTTTATTTAACTCTGACAGCTGTTTTGACTTCCTAAGCCATTGTCAAAGAGATGAATGAATTAAATACCTAAACACAGGATGTAAGTAAGGGTGGTGGTGGCCATCTGTTTACGGCGGCAGCATGTATTGGAACATCTGTGAGGGTGTTAAGATGGAGAAGGGGGTGCAGGAGCTAAGGGAAGGTCAGGTGTCTGTAAAAACTAAATACAATCTGAATGCAAAATATAAAATTAACTAAACTAAATATAATCTGAATGCAAAATATAAAATAAACTAAACTAAATAACAGCTTTTAATAAAGGGGATACACAGAATTCAGTTTGTTCATTTGTTAAATTTTTGTTATTTTTTATTTTTTTTTAATTTCTAGAATTTCTAATAAATCCATTTTTTTTACCTTTTTGTATTATGTTATGTTTTTTATATCTATGAAGTGATTGTGATATAAGCAATGATCTGCAAAACCTGTATTGGCTGTATTGGTTAAAATCGCCTTCTTATGTTCATAAATGCGATGTTTCTTAGCACGGCCACATTGTCTGATATAAATAGCATCGCATTCTGCACAGCGTATTTCATAAACTCCATTTTTCTCCAGTGTGTTTGATTTTTCTGTATTGTTGACTAGTAGTGAAGAAAGATTAAGTTTTTTTACTAATGTCATGTTAATACCATGGTTTTTTAACCTATTGTTAATCCTATCTGTTCTAAACGGAATGTAATTTGTTAAATGACATTTTTCATTACCTATGGAATAAATTTTTTTTTAATAATTTTCTTGTTTTTTTTTTAAATAAAAGAGTCTATTATTCTTTCATCATAACCATTATTTTCTGCTATGGCTTTTATAATATCTGCTTCTTTATTGAAATTTTCTTTGGATAAAGTAACTATAAGGAGACAATTAACCATTGCATGAAAACTGCTTAATTTTATGTGCCTTGATGTTAGTGATTGTTTATGTATAACGGTATCTGTAAAAGTAGGTTTTCTACATATCTGAAAGCTAAGATTATGTTGTGACCTAGTAATGGTAAGATCCAAAAAATTTAATTGGATCCAAAAAATTGCACAGTACTATAAAAGAAATTAATATAATCTAATTATAGATTAACATTTCGATTATATTAATTCATTTTATAGTACTGTGCAATTTATACTTGAAACAGAAAATATGAGAAGTTTAAATTTTTTGGATCTAACCACCACCACCCTTACTTACATCCTGTGTTTAGGTTTTTACTTCATTCATCTCTTTGACAATGGCTTAGGAAGTCGAAACAGCTGTCAGAGTTAAATAAAATCTGTGAAACATTACCAAGTGTATATATACTTTTAAAAAACCTTTGTAAAAATGATTGTGTGCTAGCTCAGCAGAAGAATGTTTCCATTGTGTGGTACATGTCTCATGCTGTGCTGTGGTTTGACCCAAGGTTGAGCCAGTCCAACCTTATCTATTTATGTTTGGGGCAAAACAATGACTCAGTGAGATAAGCAACATGCAACATGTGCAGCTCATCCATCATTGCATGTGGTTAATGCATAGTTGTTTTCTCTGCATCAGTGGTCGTAACCTGTATACATGACACGTATACATGACAAATTCAAAATCCCGTATCAAAAAGGTAGCGGAAAATGTATATTAAGTAGGCAGTGGTGTGAGTGAATGGCATGTGGGTGTGTGAGAAAAGAAAACAGAATCTAAAAAAGAGAATGTCATTAAATAAAGTTATAAAATAACAAAGGAAATTTATTTTTATGGTAAAGGGTTTTTGTGATAATTTTAGATGAAAATGCAAGTAACATGTGATCGGGAACAGTGACATAGGCACAAATAGTGTAGGACAGTACTTCCAAGGGGCGAAGTAGTATGTGGGTATAAAGAGAGTAAACCCGGTATGACTAGTCATACAAGCAAATTAAGCAAAAATATAATGGCCATTTGAGAAAATAAATATTTCATACAAAAAGTTGTGTGTGTGTGCGTGTGTGTGCGTGCGTGCGTGCGTGCTCAAGAGAGAGAGAGAGAGAGAGAGAGAGAGAGGTGAGAAAATAAAGGGTCTTCAAATATTACAATATATTATATATTTAATATTTATAAAGACTTTACCGCAAGATGTTTTCTCCTTATTTTGAACATGTTTCGGGAAGCCTTGTGTTCCCATCTTTGGCCTTCCTGATTTTGAACCTTGTGAGGTACTTGTGTGTTGGTTGGTAGTTGCTGTGGTTTCCTGTTGGCCTCTGGTGCTTTAATATTATTGTGTGTGATTGTGGTGTACATATTATTATTTTGTGTATTTTCTATGTTGAGTGCTTTGAAAATTGTGTCGTGTTTTGTATTGACTTGTTCAGGTATTAGTTTGTTTTGTGTTTTATGTTTGTAAATTTGCAAATTTTCCCAAATGTTCATTATGGTGCCTTTGTGTGGTATGTGTTTTATTAGTGTCATGTTGGTTATACATACACATACAATTTAAAGCACCAGAGGCTAACAAGAAACCACATCAACTACCAACCAACACACAAGTACCTCACAAGGCTCAAAATCAGGAAGGCTGAAGATGGGAACACAAGGCTTCCCGAAACATGTTCCAAATAAGGAGAAAACATTTTGAGGTAAAGTCTTTATAAATATTAAATATATTTTATACATCAAGAAACAGACTAGCAAAAGGTATTTGAATATAATATAAGAATATTAAAGTGTTGGTGTTACTCTGGGGTTTGGGGGATAAAGATTTTTACTTTTTTTTTATTTTGTAAGTAGTATGATGTAAGTAGAGAAATTAAAGGTGAATGTGGAGAGTTTTATAAGTTCAAAAACAGATTGAAAGTGAAGTAACCAAATTGAGTTTTCTGGTGTAAATTTAATGAATGTAATGAGTTCTTATCATCATTTGTTTTGTGGATTATAATACAAGGTCAATAATGCTAAATTAAGTGTTTTTATTTGTCACCTGACCCCGACCTAACCTGGATTTGGGGGCTTGCCTAAACAACTTCTCCATCTTCTGGAGAGTAGTTAGTCTTTTTTAGTGTATCCGTTATTAGTTGGGATGATGATGATGATGATGATGATGATGACGACAACGATAAAGACAACTTTGACAACGACGACTATAACAATGGATGGCAAAAATGTCAACAATGATAATAATAAAGATAAAAAGAGATTGAAAAGAGCTGTTCCAGCTTTCTAAATAGATTTCAGCTTCTGAATTTGAATGTGTTTAAGGAGAATAGTTTTTAATGTTATTTAAATCTACAGTCACAAGGATGGAAGCCACAAAAGGAAGCCAATCATTTATCCATGGAAGCCACAAGAATTTACCATATTAGCAAAACATTGTGAACCAAATAATAATAACAATGTAAAGAAATATTAAAATTACTGATATTTTAAATATCTGTATTTTAGTACTGAAAAAGAAAAGTACTTATTATAATAATAAATCCTTATGTTATTAATGTTTTAATTGTATTAATTATAATTGTATTGTGTTATATAACCATATATAATATGTATGATTTATTTAATATTTATAAATTCTTTACCTCAAGATGTTATATTCCCTTATTTGGTACATGTTTCGGGAAACGTATTGTTCCCATCTTCAGCCTTCCTGATTTTATATCTTGTGGAGTATTTGTGTTTTGGTAGGTTGTTGTTATGGCTTCTTGTTGGTTTTTGCAGCCATAACAACAACCAAAACTCTTTGTTGTAATGTATAAACATTTTCTGTACCAATTCTAATATTTAATTGTTGATCACTGCTTTTATAATTAATTACAAATACCATTACATTATGAGTAATTTAAATTGAATATTGTATAAATTAAGTTCTGTGATATTATAATTTTCTCATTGGCTTTAATGAAAACATTTGATGATGTAAAACAAACTATCTCAACTCCTTCACATATACAAGGACACACATGCTCGCACACACACACTCACATACACAAACCTGTTCACTCAAATAATTGTTCTGTTGTGTTTGACATTTCTTTTGTATTCATACACACATCCTGATGATGACAATAAACATTGTCAACACAAATAATTTAAAATTTGTGTTATATTTTTTCACTGACCTCACAAACCCTTCACCAAAAAAAATTTAACATTTTCAAATTGTATGTGTCCACTTAACAAATGCATTCACATAATTTTTAATGTTTATTACTTTTATTTATTTTATTATCATATGTTTTTCTTAAAACAGATATAAAATTTTGCAATCATTATATGTAAAGTGCATCAGTAAATGATTTGTCTCTTGTTACACAAAAAAAGAAAGAAGCAAACACTTATCTTTGTGGGTTACTTACATCATTATCTTAATCTTAGAGTGGGTTTATACTGTTCTCACAAGCCATTGTTACACTATCAACTCAAAAATTTTAATTTAAAAAAAAAGATTTAATTACTTTTTGTCCTCTTAAACTTCCATTCTTGTTTAGATTGAGAGATATCTTTTCTATGTAATTAAGAAGCAATTTGTTAAGATAAAATAAACTACTGGTAACTATAACCTTTATTTTTGTTATGTGTGTGTGACAGAAATTGTTTTATTATTTTTATAAGTAAACTAGCTGTTACCCATGGCTTCGGACGCGAATATTTGACTTTTAATAAGTATTGTAATATAATTTTTACTGTTTATGTCTATAAGGCGTTCTGTCAGCTTGAATTTTGTACTCAGTCAAATTCTCTCCAAAGCTGTTTTCAACACTTGTACTATTTTAACTTGTACTAAATTATTATGTTGGTGCCACAGCCTTTGGAGATATTTATAAAGTAGGCCTACCTGTTAAATCAAAAACACTAAATTCTTTATTTTAAATGTTACTTTGTTAGAAGCATTGTATAACACATTAAACATTATGTTTTCCTCAACCATGGCTTTTATTTATTTCAGCAATAAACTAAAACCAAAAACTGTTGTCACCTAACCTTAAAAAAGAAAACAATACATATTTTCGCTTTGCATTAAGTAATTAGACAATTTACAATTAGTACACTTCTTCTTTTCCACATCGTAATATATCAATACAATCGCATATTATATAGAACATCGAAAATGTACTGCAGGAACGGATAAAGGTACAGTTTCGATGCCACTAAATAGCTTTTGCTTATTTACTTGTTACTATGGTAATTAATTCTGGTCTCCATGGTGTAGTTGACATCTTTATACGCGTCAACAAAAAGGCATAATTAAAATGTCCTAAATCGTGCGAATGGGGCAAAATATCAAATTCCAAGTTAGATAGTGTTTTTCGCCTTGTGTCAAAGGTTACCTGTGTAAAATTTGGTGGCAATCGGTGTAATGGTGTGGATTTGTATTCAGTACACATAAATCCGCAGACTTTGAGTTATATATATATATATATATATATATATATTTCAATCTGTAGTTTCAAAAATCTGTATTAAATGTGTTAGAAGATCAAGAGGTATGAAAGAAATATTTGCAGGCTCTGTCCAAAATACATGTTAGCCAGCTGCAACACACACACACGCACATTATAAAATCTACATACACTACAGTTAAACTAATAATAAGAGAGCACAGAAAGAAGACTAACTTCCACTACAGTTGTTCTTAGCATTGTCAGAGAGTGTGTTCAGGCGATAGAATGGGAAAACATGAATCTAAATAGATAGGGTACTTCTTTGTTAACAAGAGAGGCCCAGGCTTTAAAATTAATCTTGGATATTACTCTATATCAGTGGTTTCCAAAGTAGGGTCTGCGGACCCCTGGGAGTCCGCGACAATATTTCAGGGGGTCCACAGACACTTTTAAGAAACTCTAGGATATACCATAATATTCTCCGATTTTTTATGCTTTTTTTTATGCTCTAAAATATAAATCTAAATTTTAGAATCTTAAAACAATTGGTAGAAGATTCCAGTATTTTTGCTGGGGGGGAGGTCAAATTAATTGTAATTGTAAAAGTAATTTCAAGCTAATGGTTTTAATAATGTCTTTAAATCATGTCATGTAGCAGATCTGTTTGTTAGCCGAACTGACTAGACTACAAATCTTTCTTACACTACAAAAAGAAAATTCATTGCCAGAACTTCAGCTGACAGTTCATTAAAATTACAGTTTTTGCAATTACAGCTAGCTGATTTCTGGTTATATGTAATTACTGACTATCATGAACTCGGAAAAAGAGCTTTCAAGTTAACTATGTTTTCCACTACTTAGTTGTGTGAGACGGCAGTCTCCCTGCTCACGTACTTAAAGTCAAAATTAAGAAATAAACTTGATGTCGAGAGTTACTTAATATTGAAGTTATCAGACATTAAACCCAATATTGCAGAGCTAATTGTGCAAAAGCAGGTTCATCGTTCACATTAAACTATGTTTGATATCCTTAATATTATAATTTGGCAAGTTAAGAGAATTTTAATTTTAATACATTTATAAGTAAAATATAAGATTTTTTATCATATTTACTGTTTGTTTTATTTCAGAACTCAGACAGGGTCCATGAATTTTTAAATTATTTTGGAGGGGGTTCACGAACTTGAAAGTTTGGGAACCAGTGCTCTATACAATTGTTTGCACTTTTTACTGGTGAATAAAATATTTAATCAATTTGTTACTTAATTGTTATTAATTAACTTAAATAAGTATTTAAATCAGTTTGTTCATTATCCTGATTACAACAAAACTTCCTTATAGCATTTTAAAATTAACCTTATAGAATTTACAGTAATACTGATTAATAATACCTATCGTAAAAACTACTGTCCGGGCTGTAAGATCGTGGTCTTCCATTTTCCACAACAGACACTTCAAACTCACTATTGCAGGCCATACCTTCAGTGTCACAAAGCACTTAAAATCGTACTGACAAGATGTCCGTCAGTAACACCACAGTACTGTGACAATTGATGGTGTGGTTGAAAAGTCTATTATGGAAAACGAAAGACCATGGCCTTACAGCCCGGACAGTAGTTTTTATAATTACGACCCCAGCCATGAAAGCCTAAAGGAATAATACCTATATTAATATTTCTTTTTTGAGGGGATTCCCCCGTCGAAAAAGTATTAAAAAAGACAAAAATGGTTTAGCTTGGGTTTTATACTTAATTATGCAACTTTCTTAATCAATCTTCAAAAAATTAATAGTTTACAGAAAAATATTTGCACAAAAAAATGAGAAAGGCATTTTGACTGGTTAGTTATTCCAGTTTGTACGTTGACTTAGGAAAAATACAATTTGTAAAAACCAATGTGTACAAAAAAGAGAGAGAGTACATGAAGTGGCATCATATCACACTCAAAGAAACAGAAACCCAACTGAATAATACATAAGTAATCAAGTTAATCTCTTCATAGTGTAATTACTGTTAAATTATTTGTTGACAGTTTATTAGAAAAGAGTTGCTTGTCTCACTACAAAGAACATCATTGGCTTATTTACTTCAGAAAAGTAGATTTCATAATTTATAATCACATGACTTCGACACTTCAGAAGATTATGATTCAGCACAATCGATACGGGTCTCCTAGTAGCCAAAATAAAGATAAACCACCGTATTAACTTAGCTAACAGGAAAAGATATAACAAATACTTTTAATTAAAATGATTAACATTAATCTGAAGAGTAGAGAATATGAAACTGTTGAAATGCACAGTTAATGAAATTATTTTGACAATTTTTGTTATAAATTCCTTTTCCTCATAGGAAATAAAGATTATGTCAAATTTATATCACTCACTACATTCATTTCTCTCTCTCTCTCTCTCTCCCTACACACACACACACACACACAATAAAATTGCAAATACAGTAAATAATTTTATACTGATTCAGCTCTTTAACATGATTTAATTTTACATTATTACTATCCACAAAAAATGCCTGGTATGTAATTCAGAATACTGTATCATTGTACAATGTGTCCCTTTATGTAACTCGCATCCTAAAATTTAGGTAGCTAAAAAAATAAAAATAATTAAATTTCAGTTATGAATGTATATTTTTTTAAACCCTATTTTATTGACAAACGCAAATATATACAAAACATATAGACTAATTAAGTTAGTCACCCATTAAAACAATACTAAATATAGTTATTTCACTACCGACTCGGAACACAAAGTTTGTTATGGGTAAACACGTGAAAGTGTTATCTTATACCCTTAACCGGTTTTCGCTTTTAAAAGGCTTCTTCAGAGGCTGCCGCTGGGACCACTGTCCGTATTGTTGTTGGGGACGGTATCGACTTTTGAAAGATCGACATCATGTGTGTGGGGTTGGTAGTGAAACTTTGTGTTCTGAGTCGGTAGTGAAATAACTATATTTAGTTAAGTAACGGCCACTTCATGGACAACGAAATCCAAGAAAACCATACTGTTATTGGTTTGAAAGTTTTATATACTAATTTTCACTACAACTACATTCATCACATGATGAATGAGTGGCAACTACATCATTATCATTATCATTATCATCTGAATTTGTTTTTGAAATAATTTCTGCTTGACACTGTGAAATCATATAAATACAATTTTATAGTATGTAATTATAATACTACTGACTCAGAACACTTAAGTTTTTTATTGGTAAAAATGTAAAATTTTTACCTTATAGTCTGAACCAGTTTTCACTTATTATAAGCTTCTTCAGAGGCTGCCACTAGGAGGGCTGTCCGTCTTATTCTTCGTGACAGCGCTGTCATTTGAAAGATCGATGTTGTGTGTGTGTGTGGTGTGATATGTTCGAGCAATACGTATGATTTGAATTGTGTCTGTTCGTTTAGGATGTTGTTTAATGTGTTTTTGTGTGTTTGTATATTTCCAGTTGTACAAAAAAACAATAAAATGACATCCTAAATGAAGAGATACAATTCAAATCATACGTATTATTGAACACACCACATATACGTATCACACCACACACATACAACATCGGTCTTTCAAACGATGGCGCCGTCACCAAGAACAAGACGGATAGCGCTCCTAGTGGCAGCCTGTGACGATGCTTATAATAAGTGAAAACTGGTTCAGGCTATAAGGTACATTTTACATTTTTACCAATTAAAAACTTAGTGTTCCGAGTCAGTAGTATTATACTTATAATTAGTTAATCAACGGAAACGTCATGGACAACAAAATCCAAGAATTTGTAGTATTGTGCCGTACTTTGTTCGGCTCATTTAAGGCAATTGCCGAGACGGGCGATGTGTTTTTAAAACGAGCGGGTTTTTGACGTCACGCGGTGCCACTGCATCTCGTCGTCGTTGCGTATGCAGACCATTTGTGTAGCAATGATATTCAGTTGGCTGGCTCAGCTGCGATTTGCGCGTTCCTGCATCGGCCAAGTTTTCGTGTGGTTAGACATTTCCATCTAATCGTCCTCATTTCTATTTGAACCCTCAACCGGGTAATCTACTCTCGGCTGACGGCACTCATCGGTTCAGACTCTGTTGCTCTTCTCTATGAGAGGCTAAATAAAGTTCTGCTCCAGGTATGTATTATTTAACGTGCTTTTAAAATATTTTAACCCCAAAATATATTTCGTCTGTGTTTCAGCTTAAATTATAAACGATAACTTGTGTGGGCATGTGTGTCAGTTTTCAATTTGGGCATTAAAGCAAATTAGAAATTAACTCAGTGTGGAAGTGAATGTAGCGGGTTAAATTGATTTAGTAATGAAAATGATAATAGATATCTTGCACTCAGCTGTTTTTTTGTGTCGTTAATAATTATGGTATACATAAGAGAATCATGTTCTGAATGAAATACTTAAACATAATTAGTAGTTAAATGAAATAAGGCACAGCTGGTGGTTCAATCGAGGTTAATGCGAATAAGTGGTGATGTGTGTATAGTGGCTGTTGAAGCATTAGAGTGTGTGTTAGCAATTTAATAATGATGGCGTATGTGTGCGAGCTGTAATGAGATCAGGTTCCTTATGACACCCTATACAACTCATTGCCTGTCACAAGTGCTCGAACAAGGGCGAGATGGGTGTCGGGTGTAGACGTCCAGCTGTCCACCCTTCTGGCAGAGACGACCCTTAAGCCATGACATGCCGTCAGTCGAGATTCACGCACACAGAGACACTCGTGGAGGTACTCTGCCCCAGGACTTATTGGTGTGACCAAGACTCTACCGATTACTCAAGTACACCGGACGATCCAGGTGGGACCATTCTCTTATTGTATACTCTTTCAACTACCACTACACTGTGAATCCACGGAAGCTCCCAGAAGCAGACTCATGAGGCCGCTTTTAATTGCTAAAGTTTTGCAAAAACTCTCATGTTCAGTTCTGTGACTACATGTGTGGACCTTACATAATTAAGTCTAATGCAATCTATTATATCTTCTTATAATATGTAAGAAAATTGCACACACACAGATATCCGCAGGCCCTGCTCTAAGTTTACCTTTTAGGGAGTTAAATCTATTCGAGAGTTAGTTATTTTCGGCTTGTTCATGTCATGCGGTCATGGCAGCATTCTGGACTAAAGGGGGCGTTTTGATTTCTTTAAGTGTTTCATCTATTTACTTGATCACATATGCGGAATTGCTTCATTATTATTAACGTGGTAGTTGATTAATATTTTCGAGTCTCTGGTTTGGTTGGGGGCACTTGCATTTCCCGTGTTATTTATATCGACATATTAATGATGCTTAACTGAGAATAACCAAATTTGCCTTGTTATATATATTTGTTTATTTATTGTTCTTTATGCAAGGGGTTATTGTGAGAGGTTTAGTACAGAAATGGTGGATGTGTGTAATATATGTTATGTAAGTGTTTGTGTGTAATTTTCACTTTTGGAGGGGAATGTGTCTGAAATTATGATACCAAAATGCTTACAAAAAATTACTAAAAAGGCTAGCCTCTTTAATTTCATTTTATATAGCACTCAAAGATTAGTAATTTTCAATTTTACTTGTGAATAATATTCTTGCAAGAGTTAACTTGGACATAGCGTGGCAGGATCCATACAATTTATATTTAAACTTAACTTCACTCACAATCTTATGCTGTAAAGAATACTGACATATATATAGAATCCTGCAGTTCAATTTTACTCATTATTGAGTTTACAACTTGTGATGTCATGTAAGGTTTGCATGCTCAATAAGGTTCACGCTTGTTTGTTAATAGACGTTTTCATTTGCAAGTCCTGTCATTCACCTGGGGGGACATGTCTGTAATTGTAGCTTGGGCCTTTGCACACTTATGCTTCCTCTAGGTTCACCACCTAGTTCTAAATATTATGTCTCTCCCCTTTACAAAAAAAATTTATAAAAAATAAAATAAAATAAAAATAAAATTCAAAAAAAAATTACAAAAAAACTTATAAAATAAAAGGAGGGTTTCAGTATGTATTCCTAACACACAGTATTTCTTTAGGTGCACATTCACGAATATTTTCCATTAACATTTTTTACAAAAAAAAATGCACTCTCACATAAATAATTAAAGTTTTAATTCTGATTTTATTTGAATATGGAAACAAAGCTAACTTCCGTCCATGTTTTTTGTCAATATTATGAAGGGACACACATCTATTGTGCTTAAAGAAGAATTTTCTAACAAGATTTTTTTTCATCTTTTTTCAGTATTTTTGTTGTGAAACATGGATAGTGAAAACCACCATGATAAAAACATGTGAACCGGTCTTGAAGATCTTGGAAAGGGAATGCTACAAATAATTGTAAACCAAGAAAATTAAATTAAATTGTGCAGGGCATATGATAATGTAAGACTATAGAAGACAATGATTAAGTTGCTAGATCAGAATTATGCTAGATGTGGCTATAATCTTCACTTGCAAGTTGAAGACACCAAGTTGAGACCTGGCTATGTACAGGTCAAGAAAGATATCAGTAAATATTCACTGGCAATGCATTTGCTTAGCAGCTGGCAGATAAATGAGACTTATAGTGGTAATGCTAATATTATTAAAGTCGGATAGGTAATTACAGTGCTTTTTTGTTGCGGAAAAAACAAAGACAACATCCTAAACGAACAGACACAATTTAAATCACCAGTAGTGATACATTTATAATTAGTTTTTCAATGGACACGTCATGGACAACAAAATCCAGGAACTAAAATTTAATAAACATTTTTAATTTTATTACAAAAGTGTTCCAAACCTTTTAATATAAAAAAATGTAATGAAAGTGACAAATTTATTCCAAAACGGAAATGCAATCTACTTCACTAAATACAATATTAGAAGTTAATTATAATCTTCCGATAATGTCTGATATTATTGTAATGAAACCATACAAAATTTTTTTGTAAACTTTTCATCCTTGAAGATGTAATATACCCATGTTAAATACAATTTGTTTTTTGACTTTGAGCCGCATTAGCAGACAACATAGAACAACTTACTAAAAACTGTTTCCTAGTCAACATAAAAGGCACTAGCATGATTCCAGGTTTCTATGGAATCAATTAATTTTGCAACAATACTCAGAATAGTGACAAAACTTGCCTTATCTACAGAATGTCCGAAAAGTCCCGCACCATAGGGATTTCATTAATTGGGTTGTGTTTTTGTTTGTTGCAGTACTGAAAAACGTTGACTACTGAAGAGCGGGTAGTGCTTATCCTCCTCTGTGGAAGAGAAGGATTCTCCAATAGAGACGTTGCAGCAGAATTTAATCTGAGGCACCCGGAACGAGAGCCAGTGTCGCACACCACGGTTGGCAGACTGTTAAGGAAATTCCAGGCTACAGGTATTGTGGCAGATGCTCCCCGATCTGGACGTCCAAGGACACCAGAAGATGTGGTGGAAGGGGTTTTGGCAAAGGTAGCAGCAAGTCCAAAAAAATCAATACGCCGAACAAGCTTGGAAGTGGGCGTTCCTCGATCAACAGTCGCGGACATTTTGAAAAAACATTTCACCCGTACAAGTTACAAGTGTTACACCACATGTCAGATGATGATCCGGATCGGCGTGTGGAAATGTGCGATTGGTTTTTGGCACAGTTGGAAGAGGACCCACAGTTTTTATCAAAAGTTATGTTCTCTGACGAAGCTAACTTTTACGTAAACGGAGAGGTGAACCGACAGAATTTACGTTACTGGTCCGAGAGTAATCCGCACTGGTTTTCCAGCAATAAGGAACAAGGAGCAGCTCGCGTCATGGTGTGGTGTGGTTTGTGGAAAGACCGGATCATTGGCCCTTACTTCTTTGACGGAACAGTTAACAGTGAAAATTATTTGGAAATGTTAGGAGATTCATTATTGCCTGATTTGGATCTGCTGGGTCCAAGACCTGAATGGTTTATGCAGGACGGTGCACCCCCCCCCCAATTATGGTACACAAGTTCGTGATTGGCTTAACGAAAACTTCCCACAGTGGATTGGTCATAGGGGACGAGTGGAATGGATTCCACGATCTCCGGATTTAAACCCAATGGATTTTGCTGTGTGGGGTTATGTAAAATCCAAAGTTTATGCTGTCAATATCATGGACATAAACCATCTGCATGAGCGTATCACAACTGAGTGCCGTTCTGTAACCCCTGGCTTGGTGGCCAACATTCTGCGGAACTTGGGAGATCGTTTACAGTTATGTTTCGACACTTCCGGTAACCATATTGAACACATATTGTAAACCCCTATGGTGCGGGACTTTTCGGACACCCTGTATAATGAATCCAGTTCCCTTTTCATGTCATTTTATAGGACCTGAATACAAAAATGCATTTACTGTATTATAATAAAGAGTAACTTTCAAAAATTGTGTTCAATCGTCAGAATTAAATTCTTCAGAGCAATAATCTCTGTAATTTAATTAAGAAAGTCGTGTTAGTGGTTATAATCACAAACAGAATTATCACTGTTGGAAATCTGACGATGAGCTGTGAAGCTTGAAAGCGCTAATCGGAATAATTTTTCTATAGTGGTGTGCAGCAGTGATAATTCTCTTTGCAATAATATCTGTGTCATGGTCATTGGACTAAGAAAATAAAATGTATATTGAACCTGACAGATAGCTCTTATTTCACTATAAGCAACTGAATTATAATTTACGAGTTCATCACAGTTCAAAATAATGTTCACTTATTATGGGGGCCAGTAGTGAGCTACATCTGTCAGGATTTATTGTTCCTGCTGATGTTTCTGCATTCCAATACAAATCAATTCTTCTTAATACAATTCAATCTCAAACTGCAGTTTTTTCTAACCTCCATATGCTTTCTTTTGATTCAACATAAACTGCTATTCAGGGATCTAGATGTTTGACTGTCTACTGCATGTAATTTTATGGTATGTATTGGATGGCCTTGTATGAAATATTGGTAATGTCTGGTCACTGAAAAAGGAATTAACACTTATGCACTTCTATTTGCATCCAGAATTAGAAAACTTTCTTTTGATTCTCTGTACTACAATTGTGTAAAAACTTTATCCCAACACGGAACTTGGGCAACCCAGTGTTTCCTATGAGGAAACAAATTATCAATTTCAAGTGTCTAGCTAGCCCTCTGAATCATTTCCCAATTCTGTAAAATATGATGGGCACCAAACTCCATAAAGATCATCTTTGCTAACTGAAAGAATGAGGAACCTTCTTTAACTAGAACTGTGGGGTCTCCTTTGACCGTTTCAACGCTGACAAGAAAGTTAATATGTGGCTACTCAAAAGTCCACAAGCAGGAAATAGAGCCTACTTTGCAAATATTAACATTTTTAAAAAACAATCTGCTACAAGAGGTATAAAACTTAAAGTATATTATTCTCTTGTGCGACCAGCTGTTACATATGGATCTGAGGTGTGGACTTTAACAGAGAATGACAAAACTGCTTTAAAATCCTTTGAGTGCAAAATATTGTGCCCAGTAAGAGAAGAAGGCAGTTGGAGAATATGCAATAACAATGAACTACAGGCTCTCATACATGGAAAAGACATAGTGAAATTCATCAAATCACAGAGGTTGCGTTGACTGGGACATGTGGAAAGAATGTCTGAGGGAAGAATGCCTAAAAGAAACCTGAAAGGAAGATTAGATGTAGAGACAGACCAAGGATGAGATGGTTGAATGGTGTAACAGAAGATCTTACTAGTATGAGAATCAGAAGATAGAGAGGAAGAGCGGAGAACAGGGAAGCATGGAGAAGTATTGTTGAGGAGGCTAAAGCCCACCAAAGGCTGTGACATACTCTTATTATAATACTCTTAATTATAATAAATGCATGTTTTTATTCAGGTCTTATAAAATGCAATGCAAAGGGAACTGGATTCATTTTAGATAAGGCAAGTTTAGTCACCATAAACGAATTGAGTATTGTTGCAAAATTTATTGATTCCATTAAAAAAAAAACTGGAGTCATGCTAATGCCTTTAAATCCTACCACACCATTTATATTGTCTAGAAAGCAACACAAGGGTTAGGAGATGAGGATATCCAGGAAATAGTGAGTTACGATAGGCCACAACAATTCCCTACTCCTAACATAGGTCCTGGGCCAAGCCAAAAGCTGATGTGGGCAGGCCCCTGCAGTGGAGTGTCTAGAATTTAAACTGGGGGGGGGGTCATGTAGGCTTCATACATAAGAGAAAACAAGTTAAACTAAACAATATTACAACTTCAAAAGTGCTATTGTGAATATTACAATAGCAAAGAGCAATTAAAGAAAGAAGCTAAGCACTAAATTAGGCTTAATAATGTTATGGACCAAAACAAAAAAGAAACAGGGGGCATTTATAACTTTAGCAGTATATTTATCAGTGGCAGCTGGTGGTTTCAAGTTTTGGTGGTTGCAGTAGTTGGTTGAGTGGATGTGAGATCGGTTAAAAGACATTAAACTATCATAATCACAGTTATACAAAATTATTACTATAATTTTATAACCTCAAACAATGGATAATGTTTGCCTTGAAACAACGTAAACACTAAACCTGACATAACTTATAAATCAAGAAGGTTGTGCTGATTTCATGACACAAAGTTGCGCTACAGCACTACTAGTGGAGCGTTGCAGAAACTTTGCAACCTCCTAGCTAACATTGAGAACATAGGGCAGTTGTGAAAAGTAGCGCACGTCCTCCCATATGTTTGTGTAGTAAGCTCTGCCATATACTGTTCAAGTTGCAAACGGCCTACAACCACTAGCCTGCGCGCCATATTTGAATTGTATGCGAACATTACCGCTTAGGATCTAATACTCTCCGTTGAAATTTATGATACTTTTAGCTGCTTAATGTTTTCGTATATTATTTTGTAGTTTAGTTATTCTACATTGGTGGTTGTGCAACTCTGAAACCATAACACCAGCCGCCACTGGTATATATAGAGAGTAGGGTAATGTTGGTTGTCTGTTCTCATAAGTGACTCTCATACCTATGTCTTTTAATATATATTTAGAAAATGTTATGAAGGAGTGGAAGCAAGCAATATAATTTTAAAGAAATAAAGTTTATCAAAACACTTATGATTGATAACAATCAGCTTTTAGTTGTTGACAACGAAGACAACTTCCAAAGAGCTTTGCATGAATTATGTACATAAAATAGCAAAACTCTATAACCTGGAGATACTGACAAACAAAACCAAAGCCATGACATTCCAAGACTCCCATTCATTAAGGCAGTTGTTCCCAACCAGTGGTACGCACAGGGATCCAAGGTGGTATGCAAGAAGACCTAACTAGTAAAAAAGTATTTACTTACAAAAATAAATAAATAACAAAACAACAATAAATTTTCATCGGACATTATTTAAAACCTTTATAAAAACACAACCTAAACACCTTGTGGTAATATTTCATTAGAATCTAACAGGATGCCTATTGAGTGTGATATAAGGTTAAAAATAATATCAGTAGAACCTGACATTAACTCTCTGGTACAAAATAAGCAGCAACAAGTTTCACATTAATTATTTTCTTTTTAATATTGTGTTATTTTTCAGTACTAACAAGAAAATTTGTAATGAAAGTAATCAAATGTCTTTTGAAAAACTATCCTTTATTTTAGCATAGAACCAAGAGGAAATTAATTTTAAAAATCAGTTCCCGTTTAGTAAATTCTAAATATTAGATTTAAATAATTATACATAACTAGGAATAGTAAGATATACTACTCAGATATACTCATGTTCTATCAAGGTTTTTATTGAGAAAACCCAAATAACCTTCCTTTAGCTCCGGTGGTACTCAAAATGAACGGGGTAGACCAAAATGGTATGCGGTTCCGGAAAGGTTGGAAACCACTGCCTTAAGGTATAAGCTCATACGACATAGAAGGCAAAATGACAGACCAAGCTACTACCATCAGATTCCTCAGCAGTGACAGATCTTACTCTGGTAAAGTTACATTGAAAAAAAAGATAGAAAAACTGAACTTAAGTGCAGCAAAATCTGAAAATCATATGAATAAACAAAACTGTATAAATTGTGTATTTATATAATGTTATGTTATGTATTATATCTGTACATTATGAGGATTGCTCAATAGAAACATGTTTAGAGCCTGTAAAGCATTTTTTATTCAACAATTTTAAAAGAAGTCTCCATTAACATTAAGCCATGAGTCTCACTGTTGTGCTAATCTATAGATTCCCTGCTGATAAAATTATTTTGGCTGTTTGCGGAACCATTTGCTAACAGCAAACTCTACCTCAGTGTCCGATTTGAACTCCCATCCTTTTAGTGATTTCTTTAATAGGCCAAGAACATGTTAATCGCATGGGGACAAGTCGGGACTGTAAGGTGGATGTTGCAAGACTTCCCACTTCATACGACCAAGCAGATCATGAATCGTCCGGGCTACATGGGGTCGAGCATTATCATGCAGAAGAATGACAACATTTATGAGCTTCCCGGGACGTTTATTCTTGATAATTAATGCTTGATGCCTTTACTTGGTGAAAATCCATTGTAAATTATATTAAAAAAATAAAATAATAAAATAGTTTTAGTGATTTTCACTTGTCATTTATTAAAATTATAAACCCATGACAGCTGTTTCGGCAGCACAGTGCCTTCATCAGATGGTGTAAGCTGACTAATTTTCGTACAATATAATACAGAATATTGTTTAGAGAGCGATAGTAATCTCGTGTCAATAAGATTTAATACACATTACACAAACATATAACATAACATAAACCAAGTCTATTTATACAAATTAAGCAAAGGCGAGCTATTTAGATCTAACTGATCATTTAATAATACATTTAAATATTTGTGTTTATTAATTTCAAGGGTTTCTAATAAATCAAGGTTTGGACCTTTATCAGATAAATGTAAAATTTTAAAATTGTCATTATAACTATGGTCTTTTTCTAACAGGTGATTTGCATAATTTGATTTGCCATCATTATATCTAAAACTATAATTGTGACCATACATTCTTTTCTCGAAAGATCGACCTGTTTGTCCAATATAGACTTTATTACAAGACCCACAGGATAATTTGTATACTCCAGACTTTCACCAAAAAAAAAATTTTTTAATTCACAAGCTTTAAAACTAGTTTACCCTCCCTCAACACAGATTACAAGATATCACACTCTCACTTACATAGGTTCTGCTTCTGATAATATTGGTAAATATTTCACACAAAAGAATGTAAATATAGCTTTTAAGACGCAGTCTTCATTGGGAAAATATATTAAAAATAATAAGAGTAAAACAGATAAATTGCAAAAGTCTGGTGTATACAAATTATCCTGTGGGTCTTGTAATAAAGTCTACATTGGACAAACAGGTCGATCTTTCGAAAAAAGAATGTATGGTCACAATTATAGTTTTAGATATAATGATGGCAAATCAAATTATGCAAATCACCTGTTAGAAAAAGACCATAGCTATAATGACAATTTTAAAATTTTACATTTATCTGATAAAGGTCCAAACCTTGATTTATTAGAAACCCTTGAAATTAATAAACACAAATATTTAAATGTATTATTAAATGATCAGTTAGATCTAAATAGCTCGCCTTTGCTTAATTTGTATAAATAGACTTGGTTTATGTTATGTTATATGTTTGTGTAATGTGTATTAAATCTTACTGACACGAGAATACTATCGCTCTCTAAACAATATTCTGTATTATATTGTACGAAAATTAGTCAGCTTACACCATCTGATGAAGGCACTGTGCTGCCGAAACAGCTGTCATGGATTTATAATTTTAATAAATGACGAGTGAAAATCACTAAAACTATTTTATTGTTTTATTTTTTTAATATAATTTATTCTTGATGCTGACCGTAAGCATTTTAAGCTGTCTCCATATTCCTCAGCGTTGATGTTGACACCAGGTTCTTTAAAATCTAAGGCAGCCACCCTGATAATCAAAAAATATGGTCACCATTACTTTTCCTGCCAAAGGTTGCGACTGACACTATTTTGCCTTCTGAGATTGTGCATGCTTCCACTGCATACTCTGATGTTTTAACACCAAGACTCATCACCAGCAACAATTTGGTGTAGAAAGGCACATTATCTTGTTATGGATAGCACATCAAATGCTGTAATGATAAGGCCAATCGCAATTTTTCTGCTCATCAGTAAGCAGTCATGGAATCTACTGAGCAGCAACTTTGTGATAGCCAAGACTATGAATGATGGAATGGACAGTTCCATGCTGATGCTCAATATTTGAGAAAGATCTCTAATTTTGATGTGCCTATTTGTGCATAAAGCATTTTTCAGCTGTCTCACATTTTCATCTGATGCTACAACATGTGGAGGTCCAGGATGGGCCAAATCTTTAGTAGATTCTCTTCCTTGTCAAAATTTATTGCACCATTCAACCACTGCCATATGAGAATAACTGTAGTCACCATATACAGCTTTCATTCTAGTATAAATTTCCATTTCCTGATGCCCCTCAGTGGCCAAAAACTGAATAACAGTACGCAGATTATCTTTGGACAGATTTTCTATCATAGATGCCATTTTTCAAGCCAGTCACAACGCTTAGAAAAAAGCAAGCTGCAAATATATTTGACAGACGCGTCACTAGTACTTAAACAGACAATATAAACAAATTAATTCTGTTGCCATGGTGACAAAGTCACGGCTGCACAGATCAGATCAAACGTGTTTCTATTGAGCAATCCTTGTGTATAGAATGTAAATTAATTGTTTTGTTTAATATCGTCTACTCCATGAAAATTTTCTGGAGTGATCCTGTGCCACTAAAATGCCCAAAATTTGTCACAACTAAATCTTACTTTTATTATAACTATTACATATTATAATATTTTAGACATTAGCTATCATTTTATAAACAATTATAATCTGAAACGTTCTAACTTTAGGAACCTTTCGACCTCTAAAAATCTGAGGTCATTCTCAGGTGTAAATTACACTTTGTACAACATCATATCTCTCAATACAAAAATGTTTAGCCTACTTATAAAATATGCCGTGTTAAGAGGATTTCATCTCTGGTTACAAAAGAAAAGAAAATGACAAGGTAACTAGGACAACCAACTCCTCTTTTATACACTTACCAATCGGGGGGGGGGGCTAAAATATGTTCATATGTTCAACACATTACCACCCACCTTGATATGTGCCACCAAGTTCTAGTTTTAATGTTTGTATTAAATTTTGCTACACTCATGGCTGAAAGTTAGTTACTCTTCTTTGAAGTGTTAAACCCTGTGTTAGTAATGAAATGTGTAACACCACTATAGCAAAAATTCCTGATTAGTGCTTTCAAGCTTTACAAGTCATCATCAGATTAGAAATATCTCTGATTTCTGAAAGCTTATATTTCCAGTCTAATATTTCTAGCTGTGAAGCTTGTTAGGGAATTTTTTTCTATAGTGGCGTGCAACAGTGTAATTTCAGCTTGAGATTATAACCACCGACACAACTTTATTAATTAGATAAAATGTGTGTTAACCTGAAACAGTATTTCTCTTATCAATGAACACCTCAAAAGTTTACAAATGAGATGGTAAGACAAACCAATCAGCAGGTCTGCTTCTTAGGCTTTCCTTGTCAGCGTTACAGCCTTTGCCACAGTACTGTGGTTGTGCTGATGTGTCTTGTCAGTTTTTTGAAGTTCTTACACTGTAGAGGCCTCCAGAAGTGATGCTGAAATGTGTGGTCGAGCGATTAACACCTATCGACATGAAGAATTTGGAAGACCACAGCCTTACACCCAGATAATAACTTTAATAATTAAACAGCAGGTGCTCTAATATTATGTAAACAAAACTGCAAAAAGTAATACTCTAAAAAGACAAAAACCTCATTTCACATATCACAGTCAATTAAAACCTTCTTAGAAGGTAACTGTAACAAAACATCATTAGCCTCTGCTTCTTTTTTCATGGACAGCAAAGCATCTAAAAAACCATTCTTTTGTAAAACACATATACTAACTACATAATTCAAATTTCAAATATTACATGTCCAAAACAAATAATATAAAATTCTATAATCCTGTTAATATTCCTAAAATATCTTGGATTTCATTGTCCATGACGTGTCCGTTACTTAACTAAATATAATTAATTCACTACCGACTCTGAACACAAAGTTTTTTTTATGGGTAAAAATGTAAAAGTTTTACCTTATAGCCTGAACCGGTTTTCGCTTTTAAAAAGCTTCTTTAGAGGCTGCCGTTGGAAGCATTGTCCGTCTTGTTGTTGGCGACAGTATCGACTTTTGAAAGATCGATGTTGTGTGTGTGGGGTGTGATATGTTCGAATAATGCGTGTGATTTGAATTGTGTCTGTTCGTTTAGGATGTCGTTTTTGTGTGTTTGTATATTTCCAATTGTTCTAGAGTGTCTAGTTTTTGGCCTTTTGTGTGTACGTGTAGAATGTCCGTGTTATTGTCGATGTTTTTGTATGTGTGGTTTGCTTCAATGAGGTGGTTTGCAAAGGTGGATTCTGTAGTGGAGTGTAGTGCCTTTGTGTGTTCAATGTATCGCAATGTGTTGAATCCACTTTTGAACGACAGGCTCTGAAGAAGCTTTTTAAAAGCGAAAACCGGTTCAGGCTATAAGGTAAAACTTTTACGTTTTTAAGCGTAAAAAACTTTGTGTTCCGAGTTGGTAGTGAAATAATTATATTAAGTTAAGTAATGGACACGTCATGGACAATGAAATCAAAGAATACTAAAATCAATAATTATATTTCTTTATTACTGATTTTTTTTATTATAAAAATAATTAATAGTTACAAATGTCTCTAGTATGATGAATACAAATTCCCCTTGTTGCTCAATACAATATCTAGTTTTAAAGTAACTGTTTTTACATGTATTGCAAAATATTATTTACTGTCCACAGTCAAAACAAGATTACTATAATTTTCCTGTTTTCTTAATCTTGGAACGGTTTCATGGAAGCTGTTTACACATTCACAGCAAAAACAATACTTCAAGACAAATCAATAATAATTTTACTTTTTCTATTGTTCTGTAAAATATAAATCAAAAATGCTGTATTACCAAGTAACATAACGAACAAAGTGTTTATTTGTGTCTTATCTGTTTTCAAATTAGATTACAATACTGTTTTTCAAATTTGCTATGAAATATACCAAAAACCTTTTAACCTAAGTATGATAAGATAACAAAAATTGATACTAATTTCCTTTTACACACATTCTCTCTCTCTCTCTCTCTCTCTCTCTCTCTCTCTCTCTCTCTCTCTCTCTCTCTCTCTCTCTCTCTCTCTCTCTCTCTCTCTCTCTCTCTCATACACACACACATGTTATGAACACGCGCGTGCGCACGCGCATGTGTGTGTGACAGGTAGATAGTTGGTTAGATAGACAGACACACATATAGATCTATAAATGACTATCAAGTTACAATAAAACATTTTCAAAGTAAAATCTAAGTGTATATCGTTATACTGTTCGAATAATAAAGGTGTGATATGTTCGAATAATGCGTGTGATTTGAATTGTGTCTGTTTGTTTAGGATGTCGTTTTTATGTGTGTTTTTGTGTGTTTGTATATTTCCAATTGTTCTAGAGTGTCTAGTTTTCGGCCTTTTGTGTGTATGTGTAGAATGTCCATGTTATTGTCGATGTTTTTGCATGTGTGGTTTGCTTCAATGGGTGGTTTGCAAAGGTGGATTCTGTAGTGGAGTCTAGTGCCTTTGTGTATTCAATGTATCTTTGTTTGAAGCTATGTCCTGTCTGGCCTATGTAGAATATGTTGCAATCTGAGCAATTAAGTTTGCAAACACCAGGTAGATCGAATTTGTTTTGTGCTTTGTGTGTGTGTGTTTTGATAGTGTGTGTTCTGTTTTGTTAGTAGTTTTGTATGCGATTCTGTATCCTGCATATAGGACACGTCATGGGCAACGAAATCCAAGAATTTACATGTTAGATTATATAAGGCACATTGGATTTTTCAAATTAGCTTTTACGTGCACTAGTAAGTCCATTCTCTGCAAAATTTCAACCACACTGACTTCTAAATAATTTTCCCCACTAGATGAGACCCAGGTACCGTACGTAATCCCAAAAGTAAGGACGACAGACTGCCTTATACCACCTACTGCTGTTTCGGTGGTGCATGGAAATGATCCAACTCTTTGGTTGAATTGGAGATGATGTGTTGTCCCAAAGAGTGCATCCAGTGCTTTAGAACTGTAGTGTGTTACCAGTAATCTTCCACTAGACAGGAAGCTGTTCAGCTTCATTTTTAGATGTCACAAGCAGGGCTTGATTTCACTGTGTAACGTAACACTACCGGTTATAGCCAGTTGTGTGGTAAAACACATTTATATCAATAGTATATTCTGACCTAGACTATTAATATTAATAAATGTAATGTTAGTAAGTAGACATATAGATGAGAATTGTACAAAGTATGTGTTATATAGTTATAAGTATGTCTTATATGTAAGAGGTGTGTATTAGCGAGGCGACACGTTGGCGCCGAGCAAGTGTAAAATTGTATTGTATGTACAACTTTCTAAGTCATAAAGATATGAAACGCTTTGTTTGCACAAAAGAGCAAAAAATATGAAGTACCGTTAGAAATAGGGTGTTTTCGGCCTTCAAAATACAAAGAGTGATACGTCGTAACGGGGGTGGTTTTTGAAAACAAATGTCTCTTTTTAATGAGATAATGGTCTAGCGGAAATAAGTGCGCGTCTATAAGAGTTCTCCAATCAGGGATAGCGTCACCTCTGTGCGCAAGTTATTTCGAGTGTTAACTGGATAATTTCAAACTTACCGGCAACACGTTTGAATTTTGGCCAATTATGGTAATCTTAAGAGTAGCGGCAGTATGGGAAGTCTATGTGAAACTATAAAAGTAACTCGTGAAGGAACTTAGAGAGGGAATCAGGCAGTCAATTACCACTTAGCAAGCAGTCAGTCCGTGGAAGTTTGTTAGTGGCAGTTTTTGCTAGTTGTTGTTAGAGAGAGTTAGAAGTTATGTCTTGAACAATCATTAAGCAATCTAAGACAGTCTGTAACATATTCATTCAGTCAATTAGTATTCGGTCATTAGACAAACCAGTTAGTTATCATCATGAAGAAGTAAAGTAAGTAGTTAGGAGGAAGTGAAGAAAAGAACAAGCGGTCATTAATAAGTCAAGCAGTATTATTTATCCTGTGCACGGCATAAAGAGCAAAGCAGTATTAATTATCATGTGCGTGGTCGTATGAGAAAGTCAAAGTTTCGGAGGGCGTGGAGATGAATGGTTATTGCGATAGTGTGTGAATAAAAAGCAGAGTAAGATCAATTGTGTTGTGAGGTGTAAAGTGTGGAACGAGCAGGACGGAGTAATGGATAATCAAACTCAAGTAATCGTATCAAATTAAAATGTTGTAATCAAATAATTTCATGTAGTATAGTTGTCTACCTACGTTTAACCCGTTTCATTCTAAAGGAACTCATGAAGACATTCAGATGCTGAAGTGTATTTTATATCTTACGACATAGAATCAGAGTACAAAGTTTAAATATTTAATATACCGGTAAATTTGAATGATAGTTCGATATTTATGATATGTTAGATCTTAAGTCATGATGTTGATCAAAGTTAATTTATGATGAGAATGAAGGAGATTTCTAGTTCCAAGAGTAACTTAGCAATGTTATAAATAATATTCAATGTGTTAATTAATCTCTTATAAATTATAAATAATATTCACTGTGTTAATTAATCTCTTATAAATTATAAATAATATTCAATGTGTTAATTAATCTCATAAATTATAGAGAATAGTCAATGGACTAATTAAGTTCTCATAAATGATAGTTGATATTCAATGTGTAAATTAATTCCTTATCAATCATAAATGATATTCAATGTGTTCATGAATCTCTTGTGACGATTAGAAAGGGATAAAGAATTTTAGTAGCAATTGAGAAGTTATTTAATCTGTCAATTTGTAATGATAATGATGTTATATGTTATATTATTTAAATGTATACAAATGATAAATATAGTATTGTTTATTTAGCATCTGAACATAAGAGTTGTTATTAACAACAAACCCTGAGATTCCTAATTATCTCTGGCGCCCAGCATTCTATACTTAATAATTATGACATAAATTTAAATAATTGTATATTTGGTGTATGAACGCAAAGCTTTAAATAGAACAGTGTCCAGCGAGTAGTTATAATGGGGAATGCGCTGGAACAGCGTTCCGGAATCTCTTGGATCCAAAAATACAGCACTAGACACAAAGAGTAAGTTCAAGTTCAAGAAACAAAGAATATGATGACACAATGATGAAACTATGGAATTTTTTTTAAAGGTCCGAACCACTGAAACCATCACTTAACGTTTGACTGAGGCTCCGGGATGACGCCATCATGAGTGACATGTTTTTGATTGTTGTGCGGCTAACCGGATGATGAAGCTTTTTAGAAATATCAGTAAACTTTTATCTTTTTAAATATACATTTTTACGTACGGTACATTACATATTTTATAAGGCTTTCAAAATGTATAACTCCTTTGTAATAACCTAATGTAAACTTATACACTAATATAAAATATAAGTATATTTGTGATCCATGTTTTTCGGTATCCAAGCCACTTATAGTATATAATTAGTAAAATAGTTTACCTTTTTCTTGTCCGTCTAGTAGCCTTTTCTCTATATTTCATTCAACGCGTTTCAGGACATATGCCCCATCATCAGGATATCCCTTGTTGAAGTTCGTCGATCGTTAAAATATTAAAAACACTGTACACACAATTCTACACATAACAATAAATATAATATAAACATAAAAACACATAAAATACCCAGATTTTAGACACACACGATATCGGTGGTGCACACCACGACATAGGCAGTCGACTATAGCATGTCGTGGTGCGCACCACCGATATCGTGTGTGTCTAAAATCTGGGTATTTTATGTGTTTTTATGTTTATATTATATTTATTGTTATGTGTAGAATTGTGTGTACAGTGTTTTTAATATTTTAACGATCGACGAACTTCAACAAGGGATATCCTGATGATGGGGCATATGTCCTGAAACGCGTTGAATGAAATATAGAGAAAAGGCTACCAGACGGACAAGAAAAAGGTAAACTATTTTACTAAGTATATTTGTGTCTGTACAAGTTTTGAATTAATGCATTCCGGCACCTATAATTTTAGAAATCAACCACTGGCTACAAGTATAGTTTTTCTACCTTTCCCTAGGAAGCTGATTTATGATCATTGTTAATGAGACCGATTGAGTGGGATGTCTAGTAGAGTGGGGAGCTTCAAAGTACAGCACTGCAGTATACTGATAAACTCCACCCAACAATACGTATCTTGAATAATTTTAAAATTTCATGTAAATTATAAATGACAGTGATGAGGCATGGCTTTGGAGAAGTCAGACATAACTGACTTCATATTTTATCAAAGCTACAAAAAGATGCATTTGCAAAACATGGGGCTTAAGTAAATTAATTAATTTTACATTTTGAAGAACCTCTAGTGCACAAAAATCCCCAGAGGTTGTAGCACACAGCTGTAGATCTGAAGTGTACAGGCCATATAGAAAATAAGGTTGGATTTACAACTCCAAGGTCATTTTCCTGATCATCTTGTGGAAGAAGATATATAGGAAGACATTTTATGGGCCCTAGTTGAGAACATGTATAATGACAACACGTAAAGACTAATAACTCAGTGAGTTAATATGCGGAGTGAATAATTAGAAAATGCAAATCTTAAAACCACTTTCATCAAAGCCCTTTTTATAGACTTTTAAACAAAAAATATAATGTAAACTTCACAATATTGTTTACAAAATTACTAATAGATCAAAATTTAAACTCTTTCAAATTTTGAAGTTGAAAGTTAGATTTTTTTATACCCATTATAAAGAAACAAAATATAGCCTCATGACAACAAACCAGACACATTTGCAACATTATAAATTCATGTTTAATATTACTATTATTTATCTATTAGTATTGTGATATAAAAATATCCTAAAACACCATAATAAAACAAGTTTTGATGATGAAGCTAATATGTGCTCTTCCGCCTTGAACTACGAAAAAGTAGTCAGTCATACTAACATACTCTAAAGCAGAAATCCAGTCTGTATCACCAGGCACATCGACCACACTCTAAGCCCTGAAAAATATCCATCAAATAATATATGCAACACAGAAACTTGACAAATATATAGTCAACAGATCCCATTAGATAGTAGAATAACTAGAAATTCAATTAACAGCATATGCCCTAACAAAGAAAGTACCAAACTTTATGTACAACATATCACATGCATACCTAAAGTTATAATAGTAAAAACTCTCTTCTCTTCTGCAGTTCAAGTATTAGGCACAAGCTGCCTGTTACAGTACCCATCTCTTCCTTGGCCTTCAAAGACCTTCGTTTCAATGCAGAGTCAGGCACTGAAAGTAATTTAAATTTTACAAGAGCTGGCTACTAACCATCTGCTCAACCCTTAAATCTGAGAGATTAAGATTTTCAGTCAGGGTTTTTTCCCTTGCCATCTGGTGATCCAACACTTAATTGCAAGGCAGCAACTTTCTCATATGATGGTAGGAGCTTTCTACTAACCCTAAAGCTGAGTTGCCACTTCCGCAGGATCTACTGTTCTGAATCTTCTCTTCTTCACCATTACCTATGCTGTGCTCTTTACTCATGATCCCTAGCAAGGGGACAGTCTGATATCCAGTGTACTGGGTCCTCAGCAGAATTTAGCTATCAACTTGTAGCTACCCATGTTGTAGACGTGTCTGCTGGGAGTTATATAAGTGGATTAAGAGAAGATGTCTCTGGTTTGAGCTGGGTCAGAGAAGATGACCTTGAGCTGGGTCAAAACTCATATATGAGTTTGCCATGCCAAAGAGTGTAAATAACCAACTAAGAAAAGTGACAAACACAAACTTGAGAAAACACATACTGATTTGAAACAATTAAAAGATAAATGAAGAAAGGCTTCTGTTGCTCCTTTCTGTTTGGCTTGCTACCCACCTCACAATATTTAATATCTGCATGTTAGAAGAACATAAAGTCTGCCACAAATTTAATTCAAGCAAACACTTACCTGAATTTAAAAGAATGGTATAAACCATTGAACTTAAGTAAAACCAAATTTGCCATATATATTGAACATCAAAAACAAATACATTCATTTTTTTACTGTTATTTTGCCAGTACTAATAATGTACTTTGAGAATATAAATTATATAGTTAACTGCACAACAGCATGTTGATTCCAGTTAAGAATCCTCCGAGGCAGTAGCCTGGCCAGGCCTGAGTCACATCATTATTTGTTACAAACTACAAAAGGAAACTAATAAAGGGACAAGGGATCATGTTGTAAATGTTATTCTGAAATTGACTGCTTCAAATTTAGCGTTTAGAGGCTATAAAGACAATGTAGGCCAGCCCAATAGGGAAAGCGTTTTGGCAGTTATTGAGCGTTTGAGTAAATATAATCCATTGTTGCAAGAGATAGTGCTGCAAGTTCCGAAAAACAGTGAGAAGTATTTATAGAAATAACCAATGAAACTGGCCTAGGCTTGGAAGAAGAGATTTTAAACAGTCTTGAGTAGAACATACTTTATATATGTTATTTAATTTAGGAGCTGCCACAGCTATAAGGAGAGGTTAATATTCAAGGGGGAACAATGGCATTAATTAAGTAAGGGTAGTAGGCAGGCTTGCAGTGGATTCCTGCAGAGAGACCAGAAAAAAGAGTTATGCTATTGATGATAAATAATGTTTACGCATACCGTAAAATCCATTGTTTTTTTCTTTTTTAGGAGAGTGGAAAATATTGGGAGAGGGAGTTTGACTCCCCCAAAATGCCCCCTAGCCTATACTCTCAAATATCCTATACCCTTAGAACCTCAAATAGCATTGCCTATCTACATTTAAGAAAACACAGGGGTGTCCACAGCATGGTGCAATGATGCAAGTTTTCTGCACCACTGGAATTTTTTGGGGGGATTTTCAAGGCGATTTTTGTAATGGGGGGGTGAGAATGCTATTACTAAATCAAGTTAGATTATCTTGATAAGGCCTAATGTACTGCAAATTATGTTAGGCCAGGTTTGACCAGGCTTTTACATTTCTCATAATTTAGTTATTAATTAGGCATACTAGAAAATCTTTTGGTATTGATAAAAAGAATAAGATTAGTTTTTGATTTCAATAATTGCTTAAATGGCTTTAGTTTTTCAAAACTTTTTGGATAAAACCCTAAGATCCACCGTTAACTCAGGGTTATTCCATACCCCCGTATTATGATCCCCCTACCCACGAAATAAAATTGGGGGTATTTCAGAATACTTCGGGGGGGGGGGATGGTCACCTCTGAGAAAGCTGTTGGTTAGTCATAGTTAGCGCTGGCAACAATAACAACACATACTATAATAATGTTAATATGTTAACAAAACCATTATTAAGTTGGAAAGTAAATGATACATATATTCTTGCCAGGAACACGAATTAATATTAAACATGTGCGCATGTACACTTGTAAATATATGGAATAACTAAGTAATTTACATAGTGTTTACTTATATATTATTTCGAATCATGTTAAACTTAATATTACATAATCTTTCAGTAACGAATTTTTCATAGTATGATTTAAAAATATCCTCCTAGTGATGTAATTGAGCCCACTGAAACACTCAATTTCAGACAATCACTTTGCTGCCTGTTTTTTATATAGCGTGATAAGTGCGTGCTTATCATGTCTGCAGTACATGCTTGTAGCACTGCTCTAAAAATTTAATACTAAATTGGCTAAACGTATACTCAATTAAATATTTTCAGATTATTTATTCATTCAAAACAAACTGAGTAGCCTACACCTTCATAATATGTAACTTAGGACCTAGCATCATGTGTTTTTAGAGTTACATGCATTATATAAAAATATACTCTTACATTTTGAATATGAATATATATAGGGTATACATATACCATACATACATGTATACTTGTGTGTGTGTGTGTGTGTGCACGCATCAGTCCATAACTTTTCATTACTTGGTCTGATATGTAGCAAACTCCCAGTGTAACAACCAAATGGAAACCCTGACAACTTCAGTTTTTAATTTTTAATTATGTTAGTTATATAAGCTGTTATAATTCAGTTGCATTTTCTGCCTCTCTTTGTTATTCCTATCACATCCTTTACATTCTTCTCTCATCTTGTTATTTGAATGACAAGCAGCAGTTTAGCAAGTAAACACAACAAAGTTGGACATTCTTCTTTGTCTAGTCATTAGTTTTTTTATGATTCTGATATTCATTTTCTATGTTTCTGTCCAGTGGTGTACCTAGATTTTGGTCTTGGGGGAGGGAGGTCCAGTCGAGTCAGCTTCATGGAAAGAAAAAACAAGACTTATCAACATTACTATCTTTAAAGTGGTTGAAAAATGTGTGATATCCTGAAATCAATCCCATTAAAGTAAACTGTTGTTTTGATGGTTCATCCTCTTCATTCACAGCACTTAATATTAGTGATTAACTGTACTTTCACTTGTAAAAACTTACGTTTCTTATTGTCCTCGAACGTTTCGGTGTGGTGTGCACCTTCCTCAGTGAGGTTTGAATACGGAGTGTTGTAAACAATTGTAACGGTTTATTCACAGGTTGGTGGGATTTGTGGGGGGGTTTTGGTGGGAGGGGTTGGCGCTGGGATTCAAAGTATAGTTTGGTTTGTGTATGATTGTGTCAAATAGTACGTGTGATTTAAAGTGTAGTTGGTCATTTAATATGTTGTTTGGTTATAGTGTGTGGCGGGAAGATCTTTTTCTTCAAGATTTTCCGAACACTTAAAAGCCCTTTCTAATAACTACATACACTCTGCATTCGCCACACACATACAGACTGAAAACCACAGCTACACCAACATAGAAAACAACCTCGAAATACTACACTACTTACCAAAAAGTAGGAAACTCAACACGGCTGAACAGTATGAAATATATAAACACCACACACATATGGAAACTTACTTTTGAGATGACCCTCATATCTAACCAAACAGTCTATACATTTCTTGATTCAACTAATATGACATTAGATGAGTTTTAAAAAATGAGTCATTTGAAAACCTTTATGTATTTGAATACTGTATAACCAATAAAGTGCTGTGGTGGCTCACCACGTTACCTAAAGTACTAATTGATTGTCCTCTTTTACTCTAAATGTGTTATGTACTTTGTATGTATGTAAATATTTTATTCTTGTACTTTTAATGTTTTGTGCACTTTATTTTTAATTTTTTTATTGAATAAAATTATAAATAATAAGATTAACATTTCTGTACTGTGCTATGTTATCAGGTACCGGTATTACAACTGTCATATTATAAACACTGAGGCAGCTCCATACAGCATTTATTATTAGTATTACATCTATCTTTATACATACGGATAACTATTTCTGTTCCTCCTCACCTCTGTCCCTTATTCCTCTTCACCGCATCAAAAGCTTTTGTAAAGTCTATAAAGCCAATTTTGTTTCTAGATCCTTAATTTCTTTCTTATCATGCTATAGTAATGTCTTATACATGATCTACTTTTCTGAAATCCACTCTGGACTTCAGGTACTAGCAATAAGAAGGATATCAGCTGTCTTCATCAGATAACTCAAGCATATACTTTGATGGACTTGTAGTAGATAATTCCTCTACAATACGCACATGAGTTATGGTCCACTTTATATATAATATGACTTCTATTTATTTCTAATGATCTGGCATCCTTTCTGTTATCAGCACTCATTGAGTAAATAGAGCATCCTCAATTCCAATGTCATCCTTACACAATCCTACATTTAATCCACTATACCTGCAGTGTTATGGACTTTTTACTTTTTCCAGATACCTTGAATTTAACCAATGGTGGCTCGTCCATAAGGGCTGCAGGGCTGCAGCCCTCCCAAAAATTTTAAGGAAAACTAATTACCGTATTTAAATAACTTTTTATTTAGGAAATTATGTATTCTTCAAAGAATCGCCAGTATAAGAAAAACATTTTTATATTCGCGTTCAACCACAACTGGTGGTCATGTAAATTGATGCGTGGGCTGTGCACCACTTAGACAAGTGTGCGTTGTGTCTGCGCTTAAGGCACGTGGTGGGAGAACGCTTTTTGTTAACAAGCCAAACTTGGGCTGCATTCAGTCCAACCCGAGGCTATCGAGAACTGGAATGTGTGCGTGCAAATATTTTGCTGACGGCGTGTTTCTTGTTTGTAGACTGTGCTAATTTCTATTGTTGCAGTTTTAAAACAAATATGAATAAAAATAAAAATAGTGTTTTATATTTGCAAACCATCAGTTTTTCATCGTTATCATTAGCAAAGAAGAATGAAATTAAAAATTTAGGTTGCGAGACTCCTGATTTATTAATATCTCAGTCATCGTCAAGCAGAAATCAGACTTATTGTAGAAAATTTAATGTCTCCATTTATTCCAAACATAAGTGGTTGTATGGCTGTCCTGAAAACAAATGCACTATTTTGCTTTCCTTGTTTATTATTTGGAGGTAATGCAACTTGGACAAAGGTTGGAGTGAATGATTTAACCCATTTTGGCGAGAAAGTAAAAAAAACATGAAGATTCACCAAAACATGAAGAATGTAATTGATTTAGCTATGTTAGGCAAAGTAAACATTGCACATCAGTTAAGTGACGCTTACAAACAACAAACAAACAAACACAATGAAAAAGTGAGACAAAATCGAGAATTCTCTCAAAAATTATTGACTGCGTCAAGTTTTGCAGAAAATTTGAGCTTCCGTTACATGGTCACAATGAAACTTCACAGTCATCGAATCCTGGTGTATTTCGAGGATTGTTAGAATTTGCTGGAAAGTTATACGAGTCTCTTAAAAGTCATTTTATGAAGTCAACAGTGTTTAAGGGAACGTCTAAGACAATTCAGAACGAACTTCTAGACTGTATCCTTGAGGTGTGTTGTGATGAAATACGTGCTGAAATTAAACAATCTAAATTTTTATCAGTAATGTCGGATGATATATCAGATGTGTCAGGTCTTACGCAGCAAGTTATTGTTTTTCGTTATGAATTGAGCAGAATTGTGCATGAAAGATTCTGGGGACTTTTTTAACCAAAATGGTGAAGTGTTAGCAGAATGCATTTTAGAACAGGTAAATATAGTCCTGAATGGCGACAGTGACAAACATATAGCTTAGACTTACGATGGAGCCCAAGTTTTTAGTGGCGAGAAGGGAGGTGTCCATAAAATAATTCAACAGTCACACAAATATGCACATTTTGTGCACTGTTATGCGCATCAATTAAATTTAATTATAGGAAAGGCAGCATCACAAAACTCACAAGCTTGTATTTTTTTCAGTAGGCTTGCCGCTATACCTGCATTTTTTTTCGACGTCACCCTCATGATTACCTATTCTAGACAGTATTTCTAAACAAATACCTCGATTATCAAACACACGATGGAATTTTAAAAGCTGGTTAGTGAACACCGTTTCTGAAAACAAGGAAAGTCTAATAGTATGCTCTGAGAAACTTCAAATTGACCAAAATCATTCCACTGTGCAAGCGGCTGCAGGTATTCTCCGTATGCTGAATGACCAGGACATCAACTTTTGGCTAGAATTTTCTCATCACATCATGTCTCATGTGGATATTTTATATAACCAGCTGCAGCATCATAATGCAAACTCCAGTAGTATCTATAATGCAGTAAATAAATTTCTTGAGGCAATCATGAATGCAAGAAATAGACTTCCTTCTGTTACTGACCAACAAGAAGACGCTCCACTCATGAAGAAGTGGATAACGTTATCGCATAATCTTGTCTCTGCAAAGGAGGTGTATGATATTATTTGTTATCAAATAAAAGAGAGATTTTCTTTTAATAAACATCTGTCAGCAGCAAAATTGTTAAATTTTTCCCTCTCCAAAGACAATATAATTTCTTCACCCAAATTTGCTGAAACTATTGAAGCTTACCCTTTCTTGTGAAAAGAACGTTTGGAAACTGAACTATCTGTTTTGTACAAGAGGCAAGAATTCCGCAGTAATTCAGAGGTAATGAAAACTTACAAAATCATGTTGAATAGAGGAATTGCCGAGTTCTGCACAGAAGTGTTCACTCTGCTCCAAATAATTCTAACTACTTCCATGACTACTGCTGAGCCCGAGAGGTGCTTCTCCACATTGAAAAGAGTTAAGAGTTTCCTAAGAAGTACAATGACACAAGAGCATCTTGCTGCTTTATCAATGTTAAGCACAGAGAAAGAAATGATTGAAAATATTAATGACAAAGTTATCAATAAGTTTTCCAGTTGCAAAGAAAGGAGAATGGACTTCATGTTTAAATAAAATTGTGATAGAAACAGTGATTTATTTCTGATTTTATTTAAGAACATAACTCACTATTATATTTTCAGTTGAAAATTTTAATTTCTATAAGTTTAATGTGTAAATTAAAAATTATAATTTTTTTGAATTTTAACATGTAGGCCTTTAGTGTTTGGAACTTAAAATCACAATTAATCATAATCATAAATATCATCACCAACAGCAGCAGCAGCACCAAAGAGGATTGGACCAAAGTTTTGTCACAGCTTCAGCTTCAATACAGGTAAAAGACCTAGTAATAGTATATAAATTTCACTAATATATGATAATGGTAAATGTTGAAAGTTGAAAATTGTAGTGCAGCCCCACCAAACTAAAATCTCACCACCCGCCACTGAATTTAACTAAATCTAATTATTTCACTACCGACTCGGAACACAAAGTTTTTTATGGGTAAAAACGTAAAAGTTTACCTTGTACCCTGAACCGGTTTTCGCTTTTAAAAAGCTTCTTCAGAGGCTGCCGCTGGGAGCACTGTCCGTCTTGTTCTTGGAGACGGTATCGATTTTTGAAAGATCAACATTGTGTGTGTGGGGTGTGATATGTTTGAATAATGCGTGTGATTTTAATTGTGTCTGTTCATTTAGGATGTCGTTTTTTATGTGTTTTCATGTGTTTGTATATTTCCAATTGTTCTAGAGTGTCTAGTTTTCGGCCTTTTGTGTGTACGTGTAGAATGTCCATGTTATTGTTGATGTTTTTATAACCTTTGCAAACCACCTCATTAAAGCAAACCACACATACAAAAACATCGACAATAGCATGGACATTCTACACGTATACACAAAAGGCCATAAACTAGACACTCTAGAACAATTGGAAATATACAAACACACGAAAACACATAAAAATGACATCCTAAACGAACAGACACAACTCAAATCACACGCATTATTCAAACATATCACACCCCACACACACACAATGTCGATCTTTCAAAAATCTATAGCGTCGCCAACAACAAGACCGACAGTGCTCCCAGCGGCAGCCTCTGAAGGAGCTTTTTAAAAGCGAAAACCGGTTCAGGCTACAAGGTAAAACTTTTACGTTTTTACCTATAAAAAACTTTGTGTTCCAAGTCGGTAATGAACTAATTATATTTACTATGCTGTGCCTTTTTACTTCCATGTTCCTTAAGGAAATGGAAGTATGGTGATGGCAAAAAAAATCGTGTTCGAGATTATTGCAGATTCTGATTGTACTACACTCAGAAGATGAAAAAAAGTCATTTTTCGAAAAGTGTCTGTGTGTCTATCTGTCTATCTGTGTCTGTAGATTTTTTTTCTATGGCAAACGATAACAGCCGCAAATTCAAACAGAATCAACTAGTCTTTTTCATACCTTTTTTAATTATACTGAACTCAAGGTGTGTAGATTTTGTTGAAGATTGGTTAAGGGAATGGGGTAGTTTACCTGCAACCTTTTATGTTTTAACAAGGGTAATGTTTTCTATGACAAACGATAACTGCCGTAAATTCAAACAGAATCAACTACTCTTTTGCACACCTTTTTGAGTTATACAGAACTCAAGGTCTGTTGATTTTGTTGAAGATCGGTTAAGGAAAAGGGGTAGTTTACCTGCAACGTTTTATATTTTAACAAGGGTATTTAGTATGGCAAACGATAAGAGCCGCAAATTCAAACAGAATCAAATAATTTTTTGCATACAGCCCTGAATTGTAGAGTACTCAAGACCTATTGTTTTTGGTGAAGATCGGATAAGGTAAAGGGGTAGTTTACCAGCAACGTTTTTTTATCAAGGGTAATATTTCTTCTATGGCAAACGATAACAACCCCAAATTCAAACAGAATCAAATAATGTTTTGCATACAGCCCTGAATTGTAGAGGACTGAAGGTCTATTGATTTTGGTGAAGATCGGTTTAGAGAAAGGGGTAGTTTACCTGCAACGTTTTATGTTTTAACAAGGGTAATTTTTTCTATGACGAACGATGACTGCCGTAAATTCAAAGAAAATCAAATATTTTTTTGCATACCTTCCTAAATTGTAGAGAGCTCAAGGCCTGTTGATTTTGGTGAATATCGGTAAAAGGAAAGGGGTAGTTTACCTGAAACATGTTATGTTGTAACAAGAGAAATGTTTTCATGACGAACGATAACTGCCGCAAATTGAAACAGAATCAAATATTTTTTTGCATGCATCCCTGCATTGTAGAGGACTGAAGGTCTATTGATTTTGGTGAAGATCGGTTTAGAGAAACGGGTAGTTTACCTGCAACGTTTTATGTTTTAACAAGAGTAAAGTACTTAATTTTGATAAATAAAGTATCTTGATAAGAAGCTCATAATAATCCACTGTAGAAACGTAGATGAAATATCTATAAATGAAGAGGTTAGGTGAACGGGGTGGGGGTAATTTTCTATAAATGAAAATTATAGTTGAAGGGAGAGGGGAGAATTTTGTATGTGTACTACGTTATCGGCAACAAAGAAGTAGTTCTTTGTTTAAAATTCCTTCCCGGGCTGTTTAGCCGTAGTCCAATGTTTTCTGCAAAACCAGACTTTTCGGCAGTGCCATCGACTTCCATCTCAGTGAAAATCGAGTGCGAAAACGTGAGGTGGTATACGTTAGTGACCACAGTACTGTGGTTTAAGGCTGAAGCAATAAGTAGAAAGAAGTAGTTTCTATGGAAATATTTCATTTCGAATATGATTTTAAATATAAATCTTAGAACATGGAAGTCCTGTATGGTTCTCCATACCGATATTTCATGTTTATTATGCTGTCATGTACTATTTCCCATGAACATCATTCTCGATTATGGATATCAGTCAATCTCAAGATTCCTGATGTGCTTGCCTCACTATACCTTTAACAAAATTACATTTGTTGTTTCTAATCATATTGAATGTTCACAAATATGATCATGTTTATAACAGTTATATACAACTCAAAATCACTATTCAGTCTTTAATTGTATAGTCATTAAAACATTTTTATTTTCTATTTTTAACTATTGGTTGTCAAAATAAATAAAAAGATTTATAAATATATTATTTAAAATAATTACTTGAAATACTTTACAATTAATATTACTAAATACTCTGCAGGTGAAAGAAGTGAGCCATTTATTAAAATAACGTTCATCATTATATTTTCTGTAACATTTATGAAAAAACAAATCACTGCATATTTCAAAACATGAAGGCCATATTATGTTCTATGTAGATTACATTAAATCGTATCAGTTTGACAAGAATAAATGGTACATAAAATACACTAAACTTTTCTTTTTTACAACTATCTTGCCAAGTCCCTTCTTTCGTCATAGAATATCTAATCTTATGTCATTAGAATATCTAATGTTATGTAATTTTTTGTACAAGTACTGTACTGCCTACTATTAACATGTTATTCTGGCTCAAAGGGGTGAAGGAGACAGTATATGCTAGATGCCAACATTAGATGATATCGAACTGAGAGGCAAAATGCATGATTTTATCAAAAATATTGCTCTGATAAAATTTTAAATGTACATTACTTAAACAGAAATATATTACTAATGCTTCAACTGCTTTTTTAACTTAAACAGAAACCTATTGTCCCATGTGACTATTCTTCAATAGTTGGCTTTTCTTTGACTTTTTTTATATTGACAGTAGAATGTTAAAGCAATTATAAGTAAACACAAACGTTGTGTTTGAATTAAGGATGCTCTCTCAGTAATTGTTCCATAAATGAGCCAAGTGAAATCTGTTGAAGTAAACAAGTTGCTTACTCTTCTCTAACATCAAAATTTAAAAATGTTTATGCTTAGGACGTTTTGCTTCTCAGACAAATAAAAAATCTTGCCCATCACTCTCAGATGATATCGAACTGAGAGGCAAAATGCATGATTTTATCAAAAATATTGCTCTGATAAAATTTTAAATGTACATTACTTAAACAGAAATATATTACTAATGCTTCAACTGCTTTTTTAACTTAAACAGAAACCTATTGTCCCATGTGACTATTCTTCAATAGTTGACTTTTCTTTGACTTTTTTTATATTGACAGTAGAATGTTAAAGCAATTATAAGTAAACACAAATGTTGTGTTTGAATTAAGGATGCTCTCTCAGTAATTGTTCCATAAATGAGCCAAGTAAAATCTGTTGAAATAAACAAGCTGCTTACTCTTCTCTAACATCAAAATTTAAAAATGTTTATGCTTAGGACGTTTTGCTTCTCAGACAAATCAAATATCTTGCCCATCACCTTCCACTATAAACAATGAGTTTGAATCAGCTGCTAACACCTGTATGTTACATTAACTTACCATTCACAGTCTCTGTGAAACTTCTTTGTAAGTTTCCCAGCCATTTTGTAAGAAGACAGTGACCAGAGAGATGATCAGCATTTGAGATTCTTGGCAGCTTCTGAGTTGAAGTGCATTTTTATCGCCTTTCACGGACATACAACATTTTAGTATCTTTGTTTCAGTGTAGAGTACAAGATTTGCTTAAAGGTGGCTATTAAAAAAATGTTACAATCAGTTTCAGACTAATCACAATAACAATTTTGATTAGTTGCTACTGAATACAGCAACTGTGGTGTACTATAGTTGCATTGAATATAGATTCAATATTGTTACTGTATAAGGCATGAACCCTGCCCAGACAGACATAGTGTGCAGATATATCTGCTTAGTTATTGAGCAAAGGTTTTTAGCATGTGGGTACGTTTTACCATTTTCCATTAGCAGGTGATATGTTAAATAGTGCACTGTTCTAAAACAGTTGAGTACACACAAATTATTTCATTTAGCACGTAGCTTGTAACTTAAAAAATCTCAATATGAAAAACCAAGACCATGACATTTATAGGAAAATATTCAATATGGACAAGAAATGCCATAAATAATCAAATGATAAAAGATAAAACATTGAGTATCTATGCTGTGATCTAAGTAATCAAGAAAACAAAAATATTCTTAATAATATTAAAAGCTATTGGAGAATAAGTGGCTAGTTGAACCATGATGGATACTCTGACAAAATTTTACAAAATGTTGGTAGTTCCCTTTACAATGTACAGATATGAATCACTACCACCAATTAAAGTAGTTTTTCAATAACTGAAATCACAAAACATTCTTAGAGTGCTGAAAGGTATAACTTTTAACTACATAACAAATGATTATATAAGACAAATATTAAGACCATCACAATAGAAAAACAAATATGTGATGAGCATGTAATGATTAAGTCTCCAGAAAGAATATTTTATTAATCTATAGCGTATAAGCCATCAAGATTGGAAGGCTAAGACAGTAAAGCCAAATGTGCCTAATCTTAGAAAACAGAAGAAACTATTTTTCTTTAACACAGGGGCTTTAGTCCTAATGACTAAACTATGAATTTGTCATTAATATGTCTCATCATCAACCAACTGGGTTTAAGTTACCAACATTTACTTGGTTTTCTATTTATCTTTGTTTATGGCAGTGGCAAATTTACACTTCTCCCACCAATGGGCTATAATAATTTTGCCACCTCTTAGTCGACAATTAACATTTTTGCCCTTACAGAAGTAAAATTATTTATTTAAACTACTTACCCATAATATGTGCACAAGCTATGTTGAACGACAATTAACATTTTTGCCCTTACAGAAGTAAAATTATTTATTTAAACTACTTACCCATAATATGTGCACAAGCTATGTTGAACACATACAGTTTTCGAAGGTCTGCAGTATTTGAGAATAACTTTAGAATATATGCACAATATTTAAGCACTGAAAAAATATTTACAACACCAACAATTAAAATGTTTCAAAGTCTTCTTTCTAATTTAACTTCCTTATGATCTGTTCATAAACAGGCGAGTAAGGTGATTATGTCATAAAAAGCTAAACTCCTTGTGATGTCTGATTCAATGGTGATAACTGCCAATCAGTTGAAGCATCATCCAACAAAGTAGTCTGGAGGTAGTTCTTAACATGCTGCAATGACGTTAGGTTGAACGGTTAGATGTTCCTCTAACTCCTATGGTTAATACACTTCTTTCGATCCACTGTCATAAACAGTTCTACAAACTTCTACAATGGTCTTTGATGGTTTTTCCAAGCTTTTTATAAATTTAATAATCTGAAAACATTTATTCTGAAACTGGTTTTGTTCCAGTAAATCTTCTTTGTACACTAAAATCTCGTTTATCCGAATCGCGTTTATCCGAAAATCAGTTTATCCGAAACAATTTTTAGTAAATTTTAAAAATACACAAAAACATTTTCCTGTCACTATAATCTATATTTAAGAGCGTAGAGAAGCGATTCCATGTGATAAAAGTAGAAAGTCAATAATTAGAACTAACTGGAATAAGGGGTACTCCAAATTATCGATTTGTTCAGATTTTTGAACATAAAGTATTATGTTCATATATTGTATACATAAAGTAACATAAACATAGATGTAAACATTGAAACTTCCCCTGCAGAACTTCTAACAATGAAACGACTTCAAGATTGGGCACCCAACAAATGAGCTTCAAAGCTTAGGCAAAAAACTGATTACTGTACGAACAAGCAATAGGGCTGTTCCAGTAATGTAGAAACTGTAATTTACAGTGCACTGCTGTTTTATAGTGTATTGTGTCATATACAATGTAAGTTTTAAATTATTATTATTAAATAAAGTCACTGTACTTACATATTTAAATACAAGTTTCGGTTTATTATAGAAATTTCGTTTATCCGAAATGGGCGTGGTCCCATAAAATTCGGATAAACGAGTTTTTAGTCTATTTATTAGCTAACATCCAATTTTCAAATATGTCTCTACACAATTCAGCTCTAGTGGTTCCACTTACTCAGCAAATCCAAATAAATTTTCAACTTATCGTTAAGGATGCAATTTTTCTGTTCTAGGCCATAGGCCACTTCCCTGTAAATCCAGGTGTCATTTATGGTTATCAGTGAGCAGAACTGGTAAAATATATATCAATATGGAGAACCATACATGACTTCCATGTTCTAAGATTTATATTTAAAATCATTTTCAAAATGAAATATTTCCATAGAAACTACTTCTTTCTACTTATTGCTTCAGCCTTAACCACAGTACTGTGGTCACAAACGTATACCACCTCACATTATCGCACTCAATTTTCACTGATGATGGCAGTCGATGGCACTGCCGAAATGTCTGGTTTTGCAGAAAACATTGGGCTACGGCCAAACAGCCCAGGAAGGGATTTTAACAACAAACTACTTCTTTGTTGCCGATAATGTAGTACACATATAAAAAATTATCCCCTCCCCCTTCAACTATAATTTTTATTTATAGAAAATTACCCCATCCCGTTCAACTAGCCTCTTCATTTATAGATATTTCATCTACGTTTCTACAGTAGATTATTATGATCTTCTTATCAGAATACTTTATTTATCAAAATTAAGTACTTTACTCTTGTTAAAACATAAAATGTTGCAGGTAAACTACCCCTTTCCCTTAACCGATCTTCACCAAAAACAATGGACCTTGAGTCCTCTACAATTCACAGATGTATGCAAAAAATTACATTATTCTGTTTGAATTTGCGGCTGTCATCATTTGCCACAGAAAAAATTCTACACAGAAACACACACACACACACTTTTCGAAAAACGACTTTTCTTCATGTTTGAGGGTAGCCATCAATCAGAATCAGCCATTATCTCGAACACAATTTTTTTCGCCATGACCATATTTCCATTTTCTTATGGAACATGGAAGTAAAAACACTTCTCTATGCTAGTAGAAACATCATTCAATCAAAATTAATTGTGAGTCACTGCACTTGGATGACAGAAACATTAGTCATTACTCTACTCGCAGTGTTTAAAACAAAATATGGGAATTTTGACAGTTGGATTCGATAACCTTACGCTCCACAATCCTGCTGTGATCAGTGCTTTCTTTAATATAAAATTTCTCCATTAAAACGATACCAGGACAAAGCTTCATGTGTGTGGTTCGTGTATCACACAAACAAGTTTAACACTAATATACTTGTTTGTCAGTCAGTTGTCGACAATACAATAATAGATTTATAGATCTGAACACATGGCCAAGGTCTGTCACTTAATTACCCCCATAGACTACATCTCCTCTTAGTTCAGACCATCGGTTTAATAACTGACAAACAATAATAATTGATAAAATTTCAATTTAGTCTGCTGGTGATAATTCTTATCAATAGCTACTCATGTACACTTTTTTTACTTACTATCAGTCATGAAATTAGCATATGACACTTCAGTAATACAATAACGAGACAGTTCAATTTGAAAATTGATGATTACTGTTATCTATCTTCTGTGTGGTGCTACACATGCTCCTATAAATAACGTTTTTATAGTGGATTCTTTTGTTTTGTCATGTGCTGTATACATGGAAAATAACCTCATTTTATTTATTAAATTATATAACTGAATTTACAGATAAGGTAGAATCTATCTAAAACCTTTGGCCTTCAAACATGATGACGTGTGTTGTGACTCTGTAAACTGTTGTGAACCATTGTTTCAGTTTTCACATTTGACAGTCTATGTATACTGTACAATTCACTGATACATATGACACCTACCATTTGCATTAAAAAATATTGAAATAAATATAAAAATTTTCAAAAAAGACTCATAAATATATAGAAATAAAATACACTACAGCAGTGGTTCCCAAAGTGGGGTCCGCGGACCCTGGGGTCTGAAACAATGTTTCAGGGGATCTGCAAACACTTTTAAGAAAAAATAGAATATACCATAATTTTCTTCTATTTGTTATGCTCTAAAATCTAAATTTTGGAATATTAAAACAATTAGTAGATGATTCCAGTATTTGTTTCGTTCAAACTAATTATAATTGTGAAAGTAATTTAAAACTAATGGCTTTAATAATGTCTTTAAATCATGTCATGTAGCAGATCTGTTTGTCAGCCGAACTGACTGGAGCTCCGATTCAATGCAGAACTGATCATGCCGTGTTAGTCCATGTATAAGCACTGTATCTTGCTTATAAGCCCACTTCCAGGTTCAAGGTATGATAATGGGGATGGAAATGGGCTTATAAGCAATTGGCAGATTCATTGGCAAAACTTTTAACTGACAGTTCTTTAAAATTACAGTTTTTGCAATTACAGCTAGCTGACTTCTGGTTATATGTAATGACTGACTATCCTGTACTCTCAAAGTGTTTAACTGTGTTTTTTTCTACTATTTGTGTGAAACCGCATTTGTATCTACCAGCTCACATACTTGAAGTCAAAGTTAAGAAATAAACTTGATGTCGAGAGTGATTTAATTTCTTGGATTTCGTTGTCCATGACGTGTCCGTTACTTAACTAAATACAACTATTATATTAATGACTTGGAACACAAAGTTTTTTATAAGTAAAAACATAAAGTTTTACCTTACAGCCTGAACCGGTTTTCACCTTTAAAAGGCTTCTTCAGAGGCTGCCGCTGGTAGTGCTGTCCGTCCTGTTATGGGCGATGGAATCGAATTTTGAATACACAACTCCTCCAATCACCCAATACAACACAAACTAGCTGCCTTCAGAACCATGATACATAGACTTAACAACATCCCCTTAGATGAAAAAGACTACAAAAACAAACTAAACACGATAAAATATCTAGCAGAATCTAACGGATATGACAGAACAATAGTCAGTAAACTCCTACACAAAACACAAAACAAACAACAGACAAAGACAGAAAACAACAAATGCATAACACTAACATACATCAACAAACAAACTGAGAAAATAGCCCACAAATTCAAAAAAGCAGGATACAGAATCGCTTACAAAACTACTAACAAAACAGAACACACACTATCAAAACACACACAGAAAGCACAAAACAAATTCGATCTACCCAGTGTTTACAAGCTAAATTTCTCAAATTGCAACAGGCCAGAAATTACTAGCTTCAAACAGAGATACATTGAACACACAAAGGCACTCCATTCCAATACAAAATCCACCTTTGCAAACCACCTCATTGAAGCAAACCACACATACAAAAACATCGACTATAACATGAACATTCTACACGTACACACAAAAGGCCGAAAACTAGACACTCTAGAACAATTGGAAATATACAAACACATGAAAACAAATAAAAACAACATCCTAAACGAACAGACACAATTCAAATCGCACGCATTATTCGAACATATCTCACCCCACACACACAGCATCGATCTTTCAAAATTCGATTCCGTCGCCCATAACAGGACGGACAGCACTACCAGCGGCAACCTCTGAAGAAGCCTTTTAAAGGTGAAAACCGGTTCAGGCTGTAAGGTAAAACTTTATGTTTTTACTTATAAAAAACTTTGTGTTCCGAGTCGTTAATATAATAGTTGTATTTAGTGATTTAATGTTGAAATTATCAAAGATTAAACCCAACATTGCAGAGCTAATAGTTCGAAAGCAGCTTCATTGTTCACATTAAAGTAAGTTTGATATTATTAATATTATAATTTTTCAAGTTAAGATAATTTTTATTTTAATACATTTTAATTAAAGTATAAGAGTTTATATCATATTTGCTGTTGTTTTATTTCAGAACTTAGACAGGGTCCGTGAAATTTTTAATTTTTTTAGGGGGTCCACGGACTGAAAAGTTTGGGAACCACTGCACTACATTATTTATAGTTTTGGTGTGTGAGGGGGTGGATGGAGTCAATAAATTCCTCCATTTGATTTGTTATGTGCTTTCATGTACATGATAATGCACAATTGGATGAAAAGTAAGTATGCATAATAGTACACTACAATATGAAATAAATCCAAGAAAATTAGATTAGCAGTCAATATGGCTTCAGTGGTTACCTGATGCTTCTATATATATATTTTGTCCATTAACAAAAACTTTATTTAATGCTCTAAGCACTATTAAAAATCACAGTGGTAAACAATTACAACAAACATTTTGATAGCTTATGAAATTACCTTAAGTCTGCTGTTTTACACCATGCTACAATTAAAATTAACTAAGGTATAACAGTTTGACACGTAGTATATGTCATATAAAAATTTAAGCATCAAGTTTTTTTTTCTAATTAAGAGCAGTGGTATATTAATGGGGGAGGGTGAACGGGACCAGACATCCTCCCCAGAGAGTCAAAAAAGTTGACAAATTTTGTTGATTTCATAATTTACGCTAACACTTTCTGAAGCAATGAGTAAACACATAGCTCAACTTCACTTTCTTGTCACTGCTTAACCCCATGACTGTAACTGAATCTGTACTGTTTCGACGCTTACAAGCTGCCTTCACTATTTTTCGACCCTACCTGCGTTTGTTGGTGCCGGTTATCTGAATCTGACAACCAGCCTGCATTCTATGGGTACCCTAAGGCATGAATCTTCTAACATCTTCTAAGCAAAGTTTTGAGAATGTGAATTTTTATTATGTTGTTCCCGTTTACTTGAACAGAATTGTTTTCAGGGTGTTATCATATGTTTTTCAATCACTTTAAGTATAGTAATGTTGATTAGTCTTAACTTGTTTTTTTTTCTTTTGTATGAAGCTGACTCGACCGGACCCTCCCTAAGGCCAAATTATAGATACACCACTGCTAAAGAGATACCCAAATGTAAAATAATTGTACTTAAGCTTATGACAGCTTTTTCCCCTCAGCCAACACCTGCAGATCACAAACTTTATGAAAATGTCCCAAGAGGAAATGGTAGTTTTGCAGCAAGCGGCAGAATGGGACATATAATCATGCAACAATATTTGTCCTGGTTCCAAATGAGCATCTCTCTGGACTGCAGAGCCTGCTATGAGCAAAAATAAGATGCCTAGCTTACATCCTCTTGGAATGCATGCCAAGAGAGACCAAGAGAGACAGACCGAGAACCCTTATTTATGACTACAAAAGCTGGAGGATATCATCAGAAAAAGGCTTTATGGGGTCCAGCAGCTGCTGTGTACTCCTTACATTGGGCCGTTGGCATCATCTGATATTGGATGCCTCACACAAGAAGTAAGTAAGCTTATGGAAGTATCTTTACTTTGGTTTCTTACACACCTCTGACAAAAATTTACCAAATTACAATTGGTTAGGAGTTTCTACTAAAAGTTTTCCTTTTAACAGTAATAACCATAATGTAACACACATACACAAGGAATGTGCTAGAAAAATATGTAACTGTAACGACGGAGGTGACAGCGCTCAGAGGTTGGGAAGGGACATTTGACTTATAGCGTGTTTGTGGGGGTTTATATGTACAGGGGGCGGGTGGGGATATGAAGAGTTTGTTTTATTTATGTTGTTATTTCCAATCTGACGATGAGCTGAGCGGCTTGAAAGCACTAATCGGAATAATTTTTCTATAGTGGTGTGCAACAGTGATAATTCTGTTTGTGATTATAACCACTAACACAACTTTCTTAATTAAACCATAGTTTAGAATGTACCTAATTTGTTGCCTATATTATTTTCATGACACTAATGCAATATCAGTATCTGCATATGTGTAAGCAGTATACGACATACATACATACATATATGTACTTATTGCCTTTCAGTGATGATACACAACTACAACGTAAAACTTTTAGTAATAATGTGTGCAGTCCAACAACATGTAGAAAATGTATTACAAGCTGTAAACAAAATGTAGAAACTTGTCTTCCATGTCACCTTTTATTAATAAATCATATGAAAAAATAATAATAATAGCTCTAATCTAATACTGTTACCTACCTACCTTTGTACTATGTATGTCTTTCTACTGACATCGTGTATCGTCAATATAAAGATTCCTAGTAATGCAACAAGGAATGGGAAGATAACTTCAGATATATAAAGTTGAGTTTTGTTTGATATACAGTAGAACCTCCATTAACCAAAACACTTTTAACCAAAATACCATTTAACCAAAACAACCGAGAAAAAATATATATATATATATATATATTTCTGATTTTTACAATGAACATTTGTTTTCCAGATAAAACATGAAAATTGATGTAATAAACATTGTTGTAAAGTGTGATTTGTCATGATAGCTATGTTCGAAACAAACATATTTCCTTAGTTTGAGATAGAAAGCAAGCATAGAGCTCCACCCGTCAGGTCAACCACCTCGTGATCCCTTTTAGACAAAAGGCGTGGGAACGCGCACACGCAGACTGTGATCTTGACCGCTTGCTGCCTATTGTGTGGTCACGTGTCTTCCAATCTGTAAAGTCAGGTTGCTTTGGCACTTTTGGTAGTTCACATGCTCTGCTCAGTAACCGTCCGTGCAGTCCTGATTGTGTACAGGGCCGGCCTTAAGGACGGGCCAACCGGGCCATGGCCCGGGCGCAGATTTTTAGAGGGCGCCAAAATAATGGATAAAAAATCAAGTTTTTCTTTCCTTTCTGATTGTTAATAAATGAAGTTATACTCTCAAGCAGGTTAAACAGTTTTCTCTATTGTCAATGAATGCCACTGTTGGTACATAATAAGACAATCAATATAAATCTTCACAAAGCGGTATTACTTGACGTATTTTGACATTCATGCTCAACCACTAAACAGCGACAAGATCATCGCCGATCTTGACCATGATCATTACTTAGGTAAAAACAATCAAAAATGAGTTGATTAGTTTGCTTGGGTCTGAAATAAAAAATGGTATCATTGAAAGAGCAAAGCAAGCCAAGTACATTTCACTAATATTAGACTGTATGCCCGATATCAGCCACTAAGAACAATTGTCATTTACAATTCATTTTGTTGAATGTACTGAAACAGATTTTCAAGTAAAAGAGCATTTCTTGTCATTTTTTCCTATTGATGACACTACTGGAGAAGGTTTGACAACAGCCCTTTTGAAAGAAATCAGAGGGACCTGTGGGTTAGACATTAAAATTTGTAGGGGGCAAGGTTACGATAATGGCGGCAACATGACTGGAACATATAAAGAAGTGCAGTCAAGAATTTTGTCAATATTTCCTAAAGCTTTTTTCAATCCTTGTGGATGTCATGTAGACCTGCAGAATAGTTTTTTTATGTGTAGGGCTTAACTGCCGCCACTAGTATACCTAAAATAGTCATGATAAAACTTTTAAAGTATAATGTTATTAAATTAGTACTGATAAGAAAATAAGCATCGCAATTTTTTTTGGGGGGGGGGGCAAAATTGTGTCTCGGCCTGGTCAGACCTAAAGTATTGGGCCGGCCCTAATTGTGTGTGTGGTTTGTGCGATATCTTGTAAGAATTTACTGAGTTTTATAAATTGTGTCATGTCAACAAAACAGAAATGGGTCATGATATAACATTTGAAGAAAAATTGGAGGGAATTAAAAGAATTTAAAATGGCGATTTTGGTGTTGTTGTTTGTACTGTTTCAGATTGGGTCAAGATGAAAAATAAATTTGTAGAACATACTTTGAAGATGCCAAACAAGAAAACAATGAAGACGTGTCAAAATGAGAAAGTAAATGAGGCTGTGTTTTTACGGTTCACACAACAAAGGGACAACGAAGATGATGCAGCCATGACACCACTGACAAAATCTTCAATCCCTTAGAGGTAAGAGTTTTTATTTTGAGTTAGGGCATTAAATTAGGCTATATGAAATACAAGTTTTTTTCACGGAGTTAATTCATATTTTCAGATAACATTACAGTTTGTTGAACGATCTGAAGAGTTGAAACCCTCTGACGTTCTGCTAATGAAGCGATGGCGAGATATGCTATAAGAGAGACATGTAAAAAGAAAAAGCAAAGGAAAATAGATGATTTTTTTTAAGAAAAAAAACGTAAAACTAGTGTAGAAAAATGACTATATAAATAGCTTGATTTTTATTAAAATCTTCTGATCTTCTTCTTCTTCACTTCATGTTTTAGGCATTACGGTTCCCACCTTTTCCTTCATCTACCTAAATAAAATACCTATTGGCTAAGGAAGACAACCCCAACAGAAAAACCGTTAGGACAAAAAAACCGGCCGTAAGGTGGCACACCCACTATTTGTCTACTCTGCTACGAGATTGGTAACCTGTACAGAGAAATCTACTATTTACTCCCAGTTCCCCAATTAGCCTCGGAAAATCTTTTGATAATACTGTATATTGCCTTCAGTTATTTTACCTTAAACTTTAAAACATGACATCTTAATTATTATCCAAAATTTTGGTTATCTGAAACCACCTTCCCCCCTTTGTTATGGTTAACAGAGATTCTACTGTGGCAGTAACAGATCAGCATATAAGAATGCTAAACGAATACTATTAACATCAATCATTTAACACTAATAAAGAAAAGTTAAATGAATGTTCTCAAGGACATTATACAGTTATAACTGAACGTAAATGACTATCCACAAAAGCCTTGAGAAGTTACAACTCTACACAATGTGTATATACAGCTGCTTTCCTAACACCTACATGCAGATGATATGATATGCTGTATGATTTATGCTCTACTAACAGTTTTCAAGTAACATATTACCTTGATTAATACTGTTGTTGAGCTAGTAACACGAGCTTTGGTGATACATTTTTAACTAAATAACTCTGATATGTGTTGTGCTGTTAGTATCTGAAACAGCAAGATGTTTGTCAGTTAAAGTTCAATTCATAGATTTCAAATTAAAACCTAAATTAAGCTTTGTAGAGACGATTATAATATTATACAAAGGCCACCAATAATATTTTTCAAGTAGTAGATTGGAGACAGTTCTCAGTGCCACACATAATCTGCACTTAGCTTTGGGCTTAATAATAACTGTGACTATAAGCTTAAAATTGGATCAAGTTGTAACAAATACCAACACGACATATCTACTCACATTTATAGCCTATTATATACCAAATTGGAATAGGAGAGTACATTGGAAAAGTACATGCAGGGGTGGATGGCATCTCTGGGGGCCCTCGGCTGGAAGCAGTCAAGGGGCTCCCTGCAGCTACACACACACACACACACACATGCATGTATTTGTGTGTGTACTGTGACAACAGTGAGGCGTTACGTCTCCTCACCGGTACCAGCGGATACGAGGCGAGCCAATCAGGGATCAGCAGTCGAGACATGACCAACTAATGTGCTCGGAGCAAGTCAATCAGCGATCCCAGTTAGTGCATAAAACCCGAGCCAGCAGAAAATTTTGGCGCACTCTTCATCGCCACACCATCGGACGCACTTCATCTCCTCTCCTCTCTCGGACGACATCGACGCGGAGTCAGCCGGAAGGAACGGCCGAAGAATAGAACCGGCGTTCTTGCGTCTTCGCCCTCCAGTTCTGCGCCAGTGATAGGACTTCGCTGGGCCGGCAACCGACTCTACAACCGATGCCAAAAGAAGAGAAAGACTGCAGTACGCCATGAACAGCGGGCGCAGCCGCCAAACATCTCAGCGCGGCACGTACAACATCAGCTTTCTCGCCACCATGTCCTTCTTAGGGCCACCAAAAACACTAGAGTATACGATTGGCACCATTTGTCATGCGGCAACCTTTTTGTCCGGTGACAGTATACTTTTTCATATTATTTATTTACTCTTGATAGATACATGGTATGTACAGTATTTCTGTATGTGAACGTTTTAATACAAAACATACAGCACAGTTTATTTGATTATTTAGACTTTGACATAATCTGCTATAAAATCATAATTACCTATGTTAATGATATATATAGGGTAAGTTACCAATAAATACTACTGGAAATAATCATGCTACTTATTCAATGAAACTTACAGTATAGAGTTAGAACCAATATAAAATCATAAAAAAGTTAAATCTAAAATGTAATTTATCTCAAAGAACAAATAATGTAAAGTACTTGGTACTTAAATCCACACAGAAAAAACAACTTATGGATTTCAAAATCAACATCTTGTAAAATTATAAAATCTAATACTTTCATGCTGGAAAACCAACAGAAGATTAATATGCTAATAGCAGCAGTAGGATTTCATAAACTTAAGGATTGATTCGATGACTTCAAAATCTTTATCCTACATATAACATTGCACTAACCTAACAACTTTTCCTAACTTCTTCACTGGTCATTGCTATTTCATTTATAATTGCATTTTAATCTAAATTGACAAATAAGTCTTGTTCTACATTTATAAACAGTAGATAAGACATTAACTCTTAATTTAAAGTTGGCCTAAGTCTATTCTTGACAATTTTAAGTTTAGAAAACACTCTCTCACAGGTTACTTGGGTGCAAGGAAAAGGTTATTTAATACCTTTTAAAAAATACCTATTAAAAGGTATTTTTAATACCGGTAAAAGTACAGTATATCTATTTCCCGTTTTTTCTCGAAATAAAATTTTCATGGCTCGGGGGCCCCTGAGCCTCCTCAGGACCCTGAGCCCTCAGCGATCATTGACCAGCCGACCTGGCCAGTCCACCCCTGAGTACATGAGTTGCTACAGGGGTTTAAAATCAACATTAGGCTAACTATAAATCTATGTTTAAGATTACCATATTAACAAAAGAATGACAACAGTACCTTACCTTCTGACAAGTTAAGCTATATTAAAAAAAATAAAACAAATCAAAAGTTAAAAACTAAAGTTTATGATTGCTAAGTATTGGAAATTCTCACAAAAAACAAACACCCACCAAACCGAATCACAACACCACAACCAAAAAGTTTTATCAAATACCTATAACCAACTCATGTTCAAACACCTCACTTGACAATGTTCACTTGACAATTTTCACTTGACAGCATTTAATGCTTATATAACATTATGCGATGATGCATATATAGCGTATGGTCAAAAAACGTCTCATTATATAATTGTGATGCATTATGATATATTTTCCTTCTTCCTTGCTACACAAGACAGGGTCTGTTATGTACTCACAAACTGACACTCAATCTCATTCCAAGATTACCCAGGCATTTTCTTCTTGAAGGTGTAACACCAATTTAGCCAGTCTTACATTTTTCATCCTGGTTGCAAGATCACACCATTTATGGTGATATTCCATTATTTTATATACAATAATTTTCTCTTGCAGTTCTTCTTGTATTCCATATGCAGTATGTGCTTGTGAAGTTCATCTCTACACTTTATAATCTACTTGAAGTTTCCTTTTTAGGTTAATAAACGATAATAATATGGGAGAATACAGGTATAAAAAGCAATTGATTAGTTAAAGAATGTGTAAATCAGAACTATTTTAGGTTTAATAACAAGTTTTATATACAGAAAAAAGGATTACCTACGGGATCTTCATTATCCCCTATTCTTGCAGAAATATACATGGATGATTTTGAAAAGCAATAAGTTCCACTAAGTATAAAGACAATATAAAATTATGGACTAGATACGTTGACGATGTATTAGTAATTTGGGAAGGAAGCATAGAAGAATTGCATGAGTTTATAAATGAGGTAAATAATAAGGATACAAACTTACAATTTAAAGAAGAGATAGGAGGTAAGAAAATAAATTACTTAGATCATAGAAATTAAAGATAATGAGAAACTACAGTTTAGGATATTTAGGAAAGAATCGTATTCTGATATAATTATACCAAGAGAGTCTTACCACCCTTATAGATATAAAATGGCGGCAATCAATTCATTTTGTTATGGAGCTCAGAAGTGTTTAAAAGAGACCGAATCAAAAGAAAGGGAGTTAAAAACGATAAAGGGAATTATAAGGAATAATAACTATAACACCAACATAGTGGATAAAGTTATGAAAAGTGTTAACATACAAAAAGCTAAAATTGAATCAGAACAAAAGAATTATGCAGGGTCATTGACATACATAGGTTCACATACTAGAAACATTATAAAATGTTTTAATAAATACAGAGTAGATATAGCTATTAAAAAATGTGAAACGGTATTTGATAAGAAAATGAATAAAAATATAGAAAAAATCCCAGTATTACAGAAAAGCGGAATTTATAAATTAAAATGTAAAGACTGCAACAAAGTGTACCTAGGTGAGACAGGACGAAAATTCGTATGTAGGTTGTCTGACCACAAACGTGGAGAAGGTAATAGAACAATGAATTCGTTATATGCAAGACATTTCATAGAAGACAACCATAAGTTTGTTAATCCTTTGGAAGACTACGAAATTGTAAAAGTAGTAAATAACAAAGTTGAAAGGGAGCTTAGGGAGGAGTTAGAAATATTGAAAGAAAGAGAAAAAGGTTTAGACAATTTAATTAATACTAAAATTAAATTTGATAATGAAGAAATATTTTATAACATAATTAAAAAGTAAATGTAGAGGACAGATAGATAAGATTAAGAATTAAGTTGCATAGGACTATTTGGATGTTTTTAAAATAAGGGTGTGTGACTGGCCCACAAGTGTGAATGAGAAAGGCGGTTAGGTTTAAAGGAATGTACACACACACACACACACATAACACAAGGAATTTGCTAGAAAAATATGTAACTGTCCAGATGGAGGTGACAGGGCTGAGATTGGGAAGGGACATTTGAATTACAGCTTGTTGTGTGTAAGCAGGGTGGGGTGGGGTGGGGTGAAGGGTTTGTTTTCATGTTTGTTTGTTCATTTCCAATCTGACGATGAGCTGTAAAGCTTGAAAGCGCTAATCGGAATAATTTTTATATAGTGGTGTGCAACAGTGATAATTCTGTTTGTGATTTTAACCACTAACACAACTTTCTTCATTAAAAAACAATATGGTTATGCAGGGTAAAAGTGCAGACACGCTTGCCAAGTTTTACAAAAATTGGTTTGCTGCCTTCAAAAGTTATCATGAGACATACCAAGAAGACAGACAAATGCCAAAAGGTCGAGTTAAAACTGAGAACTTGCTTCGGTCATTCAATTATATTTCTCAGGCAAAAAGTTTCAAGTTTAGTAATGCAGTTATTTAAACTGAATAAATGAAATAAAACAAATTCTTCAAATAAATACAGCTCGCTGCTTGTTAGAAATGAGACCACATATTTGTGGAATTTGAAATATCATTAGATGAACAGTTCAAAGGAAAATATTTTAAAACTATGCAATTAAGTCCATTGAAACTAACTGAACCATATTTACAAACTAAGTTTGTGCCTTTGTAGTAAAAAAAAATTGTGAGTGCCATGATATGCTTTCTTCAATTTTACATCTGTTCAGATGACTAATGATAGAAACAAAATATCAAAGAGCTAACAGCAGTTATAACAGAAGATATAATAATTTTTTAGTTAATTTAACAATACTTAATTTGTTTTCAAGAAACACAAAAATATTCATTTTTATATACAATTCACTTAAATTTTATTTATATGTTATTTTTATCAAATAATATACCTACTTGTTAATTCTGAGAAATTACAATTAGACACTATGAAACTATATGATGATAAACATCCATAAATACATTTTTCATAATTATATAATAATTTAAAAATAATTTTTCCGATAACTGTAAACAATAATTTTCCCATCAAAGTAAAAACAATTAACATATTCGCCCTTTTTAAATATTTATCAAAACAACAATTAGTTTATCAAATGAATTGATGCCAATATATTTACTGGGTGGCATGAAAATTGTCTTTACATATGAATGATTAACTCGATCCACAAACTTTTTATTGTTGCATTTAAATTTATTACTGTACCCTTGTTATTTCAAGTGAATACACTGTAAATTGCAGTTAATTACTGGAGTCTAGCTTCAAAAAAGTTTAAACAATATAAAGTTAAAGTACTGTATATGAGCAAAGAGATGTATAATTCTTTTCATACTAGCTATTACACAGAAGATGAAAGCATTCCGTCCAAAAACTAGGTTTCAATTAACAATGTAATTTTTGTGATTATACGTAGTAGAACATCGATAATCCGGACGTCAAAAATCTGGAGTGTCAAAAATCTGGACCTTGTTCACAGAAAATTTCGATTCATTGGCAGTGGTATCAAAATCGAGATTCCAATAGATCGGAAACGTTTTCCACAAGCTTGTTCAAATTACTGAATGTCTTTGAGCCTAACCTCTATGCAGCATTATAGTACATGAATGGAATGTGGGAGTGGTGAGTATGACAACAACAATGCCACTTCTGACTTGATTGTCAGGATTTATCAAATTTTAAATGATGAAGAAATAACTAACACTATAGCTGAGGTCGAGCCCCCAGACGATAACAAAAACGAGAAAGTGAAGACATCACTGCTGAGGCATCAGCTGGACCTTCACACGCCTATGCATTCAACTGCAATGTCTACAGTGTCTTGGCTGGAAAAGCAGCCCGAATGCTCTACTACCCAACTTTTGTTACTAAAGAGACTCAGAGACATGGCCTCCAATAAACGCACCTCAAGCCTTGTTCAAAAAAAAAAATGGGTGACTTTTTTTGTAGTTCTGATCTGCGTATTTAAATTTCTTCAGAATTTGTGATTAAAAAAATTGTATACAATTTTTGTGTAAGTGTTTGGAATAAATATAGTGAAAATGATCTTTTTAACCTAACACTGAGTTTTTGTAGGTACACCGTCTATCCTTATACTTTAAGTAGTGATTTTTTTTTGCATATGTTCGAAAATGTGGACAAATCGATAATCCAGACTGGGCTGAACACTAATTAGTCTGAATTATATACACTCTACTGTACTTTTTCCACCTAAGCTTCACTGAAACTTACAATAAATGACTTGTGTGAACTATATACTAGGGTAATATAGAATATAGTATACTAGGATACACATTATGTAGTGTACAGTGGACCAACAGACACAGTGTGTAGCAATTATAATATGTAGGTCCACTGTTCACAATAGGAAGGTGCAGAAAAATGGCATATTTATAAACACCTCCATCACCAACTCTGTTTTTATGAAAAACGTTTACACATTCACTCAGATATATACAAATATCTGATTCTTTTGCAGTCACAGGATTTGGAAGATGGCTATGTCCTGTAGTAATCCAGTTTGCTCTGTTGATCATCATCTGTTTGAATTCCAAGTATGCTTTCAAAACGCATTTTTGCAAACACTTGATTCAAGAACCTGGTTTTTGGTCTTAATCTAGTATCTCACCTTTGCCTCTAAAAAGTCTACCATAATGATGATACAGGGGTACTGTGCCTAATAAGTGCCACATCCTTCTCATGAAGAAAGTCCAAGAAAGATATGTTGACTCATAAGTAAAGAATGATGGGACACCACATATAACTATGAGATGAAACCAGGAACAGATCCACAATTTGGGGGAGGAGAATATGAAAAGTTGGACCGCAGTGTTTCTCAAACATTTATGCCTCTCGTACCCGCATACCCCTTGAAGAAGTACATGTATATGGTGTACCACATATTTTTTTTTTTTTAAATACAAGACGCGATGCTATCTTGTATCGCGTTACAGATTGCAAGTTTTGTAATGTGATGGGTCCGCTTGTTTACCCTTTCATTTTTCTTAAATGTCTGGTGTTAATTTGCTCAGGTAGAGTCATAAGTCATCTTCAACATCTAGTCTGTTTCTATATTTTGTTTTTAAAACAGTCAGTGACAAAAACCTTTTTCATATAAATAAATAGGTGTAAATTGACAACAAATATTGAACTGCCATACTTGATAAAACTGGATACTCTTTCACCACTCCAATCTAAAAGGTTATCAGTGCCTTTTGGCCTTACAGGCTTTTCAAATTCTTGTCACATGATATTTCAATCAACTGTTCTTTGTTTGGCAGTGGAAGATTGCAATTTTCTAAATCAACTGTGAATGGGTCATGAATCTATTATTTTGTTTCATCAGGAGATGGAAAGTACTGTCTAATTAGAGTCTGAAGGGTACTTTGATGAAGTTTAATTTCTTCAAAGTCAGTAATACTTTTCTTGTTATCACTGAGAAGTGACTCCAGTCACTAAAACAGTTCAATGCTGTCATTCTTAACCTGATTCTAGAAGTCATTCGTGGACATTCTAGAGAGAAGACTTTTTTAACATGGAATCAGTTTTCCTTTCAACAAAGAACACATCAACATTATCTCCCTGCAGTGATAAATTCGATGTATTTATTTTTTCAAAAATGTCTGATAAGTAGGCTAGCTGAAGTAGCTATTTCAAGTCATACAGTTTTGCAGAAAGGTCAAATTTATGGTCCATGAAAAAAATACGTAGCTCATTCTGTAGTTCAAGTAAATAATGGAGGACATTCCCACCAGACAACCAGCGTACCTCAGTGTGAAGAAGTAATTTCTTATGCAGGCTGTTCATCCTTTCAAATAACAATGAGAAAACTCGAGATTTTGGCCGTTGACTCGTGACCGGGCTGGTTCATTCAGTCGTGCTGCACCGTAAGTTGGTTGCCAACACAGACTCGTCATGTATCCCCTAGAGCCTCTTCACAAACCCCCAAGGGGTATGCATACCTCGCTTTGAGAAACACTGGTAAAAAGTATAAATGATAGGAATGAGTGAAGATAAAAATACAGAGTGTTAATATCATCACAATAAGTTTATTAACATACAAGTATGAAATCATATCTGTGTTTGTCAGTTCATTGTTATTTTAATAGTATTCACTTATAGTTTAAAATAGATACCAGTACTATTCATTTAGGTTAAGTATTAAATAAAAATTAACATGGTAGTAAGGTACAGTTTCAATTTAAAGTAATTTTAGATCATAATCACAAAACCATTCTACAATCATATGATAATGAAAAAAATTTCATCTGAGTGATCATTAGGGGTGGGGATTTCTCTGCCCTCCCCCATGGACCTGCACCTGGCTAAAACAGTTACATGAGGACAATTATATAAGGAACTTAGTAGACCAACCACTAATATCAAAATAAAACTACTTAAGTGGCCAGGACATGTAGAAATTATGTAGCATTACTGAATACCAAAATAAAAAAATACCCTGTAATTTTAAATGATGGCATTTGGTTTCAGGAAGGCTCTACAGAGCTCTGTCTCAAAAACTTTATGTCACATGTCCATAGGCCACTAGAGTTTTTACCAGGTATCCCTCAGGGAGCTGAGCTGCTGAATGAATGTTGTTGGTCAGGAGATGGGCTCAAAAAGTTCGAAACCACTGCTTTAACAAATTTGCCATTTCCAGTGAACAAAGAAAAAACTGTTATATTCCTTTCGACATAAACATGAGTCTCGGCTGACAAAGTAAAATAAATATGTTTTGTTTTGTTCCATATTTAAACACAAAGTTGGAGGAATTTGATTCAATCAAGCCGACAATATTGTATTTGTATCCAATAATCCTACTCAATTTTGCAAATGATCGTATCAAAATTTGTTTTTATTTCATTTTTCTTATTTCCTTTAAACTTAGCTCCAGTAACAGTTTTCTATAAAATTTTAATAAAATCAAGATGTTTTTATGGTAAAATATTACCAGTAAAGATTAAAAAATGAACTTTAAAAGCTGAATCAAGTAGTCTAAGAGTTAAAACATTTTTTTCAGATTTTATTGTATTTACCACTGGTATTGAAACTAAACTGCTTATAGAGCAGAAAATTCTATACAGTCCAGACATAATTCAGCTCTACATGGTAATACAAAGCAGGCATTTCACCACTGAATCCACTTTTCCAAATAACTTCATGGGAACAGATCACATATACACAAACATCAACAAAAATTGAAATCCATATGTAAACACGCACATAAAAAAAAAAAGAAAACTAGACACAATTGAACAACTCAAAATATAGCCAAGCAGACAAAAAAATGTATAAATGACATCATAAATAAACAGACACAGTTTAAATTGTTCACACTCTTTGAGCACATCACACATAACAAAGATCTTATAACCAATTCAATTCTAACACCATTCTCTAATGAAGATTGTAAACAAGCAGGCCCTACTTAGGCCATTATTTATTAATTATGTGTATGCTTTATATATAGGCCTAAACATGCACTGAGAATTATTTGACATAGATATGGCCTACACATAGGTCTAAAAACACTTAGAATCAAAAACTAAGATGTTATTGTAACTTGTTATATCATTGCATAGGGAAATATATAATTTAAAATAATACTGAGAATATGTAATAGCTAATATTTAAACAAATACAGTATAATATATAATAATTATGATAGATGATAATAATTGAATACATGTTATTCAATAGTTAAATAAACTTTTACATAAAAGGTTCTTTTTGTTTGTGAAGAATGGGGAATGATTTATTTATTTTTATGACACACATCATTTTTAATAAAACTGTATAAAAAACTTATCAGTCATCAGAGTCAACATCATATTTAATAAAAGAGAAATAAAACAACCAATAAAAGTAAATTTAGAAATGTGCAAATGAATTCATTCCACAAACCGCCCCAACATCCCAGAATGATTTTGGTTTTCAGAAACAAAATTTTCCAAAATCATTGGGTATAAGGACCTTTAATTCAATTACAAATAATTTAAATGAATGTATTCTTTCATTTTATTAAAATACTATAAAATTAAACACTGTAAAATCAGAATACTAACAGCCTTATCTCCTACATGAATATAAAACTTTACTCTATTACAATCAATTGTTTTATGATACCTAGTGACGTTCAGACTTCTAGATTAACCAAAATAAATAACTGCACTTACAAAATATATACAGTATTAATATTATGTAACATTTTAGAATTAGTTCTTTCAAAAAAGTAACATACATTTTATTTCACAGCTGACAGAATTACATGAACTATGAAAATGGAATGCTCACCTACCTACTATTTCACAAAATAACTGGTATATTTTAATGCATATTTATCAGTAAATCGGTGTGCAAGTCGTTTATTGAAACAAATAAAGTATTCATTCTAAATGAATAATTAGATTATAATCATCTAATTTTATTAAATTACCTCCTAATGAGAAATGAGAATTTAAGGAATAAGTATAACATTCCTTACGTTTGTTACGATTTTGAATATTACAGTTCGAACTGATCTAATCCGTGTGTTTTATATCCGTTATGAATTACAAACGTTTTATAAACATGTGCAAAAATGTTGTAGAGTGCGGTAATTATAATATCTGCAGATGGCAACACTGTTGTTTTGATTGTAGAATGTTTACTTGCGGCTTGCCAGTGCTTAAAAAAGTAGTGTGTGGCGAGACTTGTAACGACGTAGCGTGTTGTGAGGAAATGATGAAGTGCTGATCGTTGTATTTGCACTCGCAAGTTGACTTATATTTTAACTAACCACGTGTTGTATTGAATAGTGGCGCTTATCTTTTGTAATGTTATCTTTTTGAAGTGCAGTTGGTGCTTCAAAATGTGAGACAGAGGTAGTTTGTTTTTGCTCGCTAACAGTGACTATTATTGTTTAAACTTGTTTAGTGTGATCTAACTTAAAATGTTGCCGGGATCCATTGAGTGCATATGAAGTGTTAAAGAGAGTTTTGTGATCGTATGTACAAACATCTGAAGTGCACGCTGTATAGAAAGTGAAACATATTTATTTTTGTGCCTGTAAATATTTATTTTAATACAATGGCAAATTCACCCCGAGATACAATGATTCACCTCTTTGCTGGAGGGTAAGCGGTTTTTTTAACTCATAAGTAAATATAAAATAGAATTTTCCTTTTTTTTTAATGAAACTAAGTAATAAAACTAAGATGACAACACGGTAATTGATAAATATATATTTTCAAAACAAACTGTATGAAGTTCCCTAGTATAGTCGTTTTCCGGTCACTTTAGGTTATAGTAGGAGTGACAAAACAAAGGTAAAAAACAAATGACAGTACAAACGTATTTCTTTTTTTTTGTAAAATTACTGTGTAAAATTATGAAGAGTCTAATTTTTAATAATTTTTAGTTTTGACAAAAATAACAAATTTGTGTTGTTTGTTAGGTGAGACAGAATATTTTCTTATCATACAAGTTTTTACAATACAAGTAGATTTTATATAGGTTTTTTATGAGAATGAAAGTTTTTTTTTTGAAAATAACGAAAGTAGTATACATAAAGAAGCAACTAAGTTATGTATATGCAACACTGCAGTTTAATGTGAGACCCTGTTAATATAGCCTATATGTAGAAAATGTTATACCATGGGCACAATAATAATGATTGCATTGTATTGGGGGGTAGGGTCGCTGGCACTATGGGTGCTATTGTAACATGCCCACTGGAGGTGGTAAAAACTCGTCTTCAATCATCTTCATCAGGATTTCATGTGCAAAACGTGTGTGTGCCAAAGATAGCATCACCTGAAGGAAACAATCATGTGACTTGTAAAACAATTATGCCTTCACATCAGAGACGAAGAATCAACACTGTCACATCGCGACATACAACACAGTTCTTGGCCATATCACATTATGGCGGTATGCCTTCGGAAAAAACAATGGGACTTGTTCAGTGCCTCAGGTAAAAAATAAATTTTTTCTGTTTTAAACATTTCTATCATGTAATTGTTAAGTGTTGATTTTCTGCTTATATGGTTTTGTTTGCATTTGTAGTAATGGGGATGTGAGAAGTTTGAAAATAGGTAGGCCTATCCAAAAATAAGTTTACAATATTAAAAACTTTAATAAAGTGATCATATTCCAAATAAACCTTCGGACTTTGTCTGAACGGAACGTCTTAATGAAATGTCTAGATACATGCTACTGAAGTCCTGTCATACTGAGTGATGATTTTTGGAGAGGGCATTTAAAGGCCCTTACATGCATCTACATGTAGGGGTGGGATTGAGACATCGATTCCTCTGTCACTTAGGCAGGAGCTATTATGGCAGTCTACCCCCATCATTTTAAAATATGAAATTAAGTCTAGATACACTGTTTTCCCCGAAACCACTGGCTGATAATAACAAACTCCAGTATAAAAACTTAATTATTTTCATTGAAATCAGCTCCCAATATCATTTAGAGGACATAGTCTCAATATCCTCCTCTAGATCTGCTGAATTAACAGGAGACTACATACTTTTTGACATGTATTTCCGTCCCGTCTCACACCTCTTCCTCTCTCTCGTGCGCGTGCGTGTGGATTGAATCTATTGTCAGAGTCGCTAAGAATCCAATCAGATTTTGGTAGCATGCTGAACAGACGTTATAAGGTCTTGTAAGATTAGACATTACAGATGCCGAATCTATAACATGTGTGGGTTGAAAAATCCACTAGTCGCTACAGGATTTTTTTTACCATAGTGTTATCGTTATTGTAGAGTTGTTTGTTTCAGTAACAATGTTATTCCTTTATTGAAATTCAAATTTTGAAATCCAAATAAAGAGAGTCCTATTATAATATGGTGCAACATGTAGTAGGCGAATGGTTCAAGAACTAAGAAATAACAAAAGTATTTGTTTACTATGTTGTTTTGCTGTCAGCACATAGTATATTGTTGGCTAATATTATTTTTGTATAGTTGGCTGAAACTAATACAGAAATTAAATATCGGTATGGAGAACCATACATGACTTCCATGTTCTAAGATTTATATTTAAAATCATTTACGAAATGGAATGTTTCAATAGAAACTACTACTTTCCACTTATTGCTTCAGCCTTAACCACAGTATTGTGGTCACTAACGTATACCACCACACGTTATCGCACTCGATTTTCACTGATGATGGCAGTCGACGGCACTGCCGAAACGTCTGGTTTTGCAGAAAACATTGGACTACGGCCAAACAGCCTGGGAAGGAATTTTAACAAACTACTACTTTGTAGATGTTTCATCTACGTTTCTACAGTGGATTATTAAGATCTTCTTATCAGCATACTTTATTTATCAAAATTAAGTGCTTTACTCTTGTTACAACAAAAAACGTTGCAGGTAAACTACCCATTTCTCTTAACTGATCTTCACCAAAATCAATAGCCTAGGTCTTGAGTCCTCTACAATTCAGGGATGCATGCAAAACATTATTTGATTCTGTTTGAATGTGCGGCAGTTATTGATCGTCATAGAAACAATTACTCTTGTTAAAACATTAAAGGTGGCAGGTAAACTACCCCTTTCCCTTAACCGGTCTTCACCAAAATCAGCAGACCTTGAGTACTTAAAACTTCAGGAATGTATGCAAAAAAATTATTTGATTCTCTTTTAATATGCGACAGTTATCATGCATCAAAAAATAAAATTACCCTTTTAAAACATAAAACGTTGCAGGTAAACTACCCTTTTCTCTTAGCCGATCTTTACCAAAATCAACGGACCTTGAGTACTCTGTAATTCAGGAAGGTGTGCAAAAAAGTATTTGTGTCTGTTTGAATTTGCGGCTCTTATCGTTTACCATATAAAATACCCTTGGTAAAACATAAAACGTTGCTGGTAAACTACCCCTTTCCCTTAACCGATCTCCACGAAAAACAATAGGTCATCAGAACTCTATAATTCAGGGCTGTATGCGAAACATTATTTGATTCTCTTTGAATTTACAGCATTTATCTTTCGTCATAGAAAACATTACCCTTGTTAAAACATAAAACGTTGCAGGTAAACTACCCCTTTCCCTTAACCGATCTTCATCAAAATCAACAGACCTTGAGTTCTATATAATTCAAAAAGGTATGCAAAAAGTAGTTTATTTTGTTTGAATTTACGGCAGTTATCGTTCGTCATAGAAAAATTTACCTTTGTTAAAAGACAAAATGTTGCTGGTAAACTACCCCTTTCCCTTAACCGATCTTCACCAAAACCAACAGATCTTGAGAACTCTACAATTCAGGGGTGTATCCAAAACATTATTTGATTCTGTTTGAATTTGCGGTTGTTATCGTTTGCCATAGAAAAAAATTACTCTTGATAAAAAAAACGTTGCAGGTAAACTACCCCTTTCCCTTAACCGATCTTCACCAAAAACAGTAGGTCCTGAGAACTCTACAATTCAGGGCTGCATGCAAAAAAGTATTTGATTCTGTTTGAATTTATGGCTGTTATCGTTTGCCATAGAAAAAAATCTACAGACACACACACACAGATAGACAGACAGACACACACACACACACACTTTTCGGAAAACGACTTTTTTTCATGTTTTGAGTGTAGTACAATCAGAATCTGCAATAATCTCGAACACGATTTTTTTTGCCATCACCATACTTCCATTTCCTTAAGGAACATGGCAGTAATAAAATGAAGCTAAACCCTTGCATGTATGAATGTTGTATGGAGTTTTTATCTCCTCAAAGTTCAGAAGTTTCTAATCATTAAATTATGGATCCAAATTTAGTAATGGTAAACCTTGTTTATTCAATAGTAAGTTGTCTTTTCAAATGTTTTTCTCTTGTAACATTTAATGGTAAGTGTAGTGATAAGTTTAATTTTATTGTTGTCTTGATTGTTCATCATCTTTTTTCACAGCACTACACTTTATATAATAATGAAACTTTCACTTGTGAACTTACTTGTCTTTTCTCGTCGTCATGTTTTTTATTTTTGACTTGTCTTTTAATTTAATATGCGCGCGCGCGTGTGTGTGTGTGTGTGAATTCTCAGAAAAAGGTAAAAATTATTTGTCTTTTTTGTTTTAAAGCAAAGGTTACTTTTTAAAAAGTTAATGATTATGCTCAGTCCGTATACTTTTATTTACACTACACTCTTGTTTATCCAGAATAAGTTTTCAAAATAATTTTTTTTTTAAGAACTTTACTGGTGAATTTTAAGATACGATTTGTACTAAAACAAGCTGTTTTGTTATAAATTCAGCGTTATACCCGTTCAGAGCTCATCAACATAAACGTAATTAATCTAAACTGCAATGGTAAAAATAATACAGTGCAGTGTATAGTCCCTCGGCGATCTGGTTAAAAAAATATGGACTTTTTTTAAAAAGTAAAGATATTGATCATTCATGTATGTGTGTTTATTATTGTTTTTCTTGCGAAATTAAACTTGTTAATTTTTATAAATGCTACTACGGTACTGTACTGAATTTAATATAATGTATGTATAATGTCTAATGCTAAATAAATTTTTTCCTTGTTTATACAGTATAATATTCTGAAATAGATTTTGTTTTTCCTTAAGATTTACTTGTAAAATACAGTACAGTAGCTATTACAGTTTGAATAAAATCTTCAAAATAAAAAAAACGCAATTTTCTGTATAGCGGTAGGTAAACATCTCTAATACCGGCATTTTCACCATTAGTTTGGTTTATCCGGGAAGGGTCTGGTCCCATCAATTCCGGATAAACGAAAGTGTAGTGTACTTCCTTATTTTTGACAGGTTTTTCCAATGTCGTTTTTCTGTTTAACATATAACCATGTCTCTGAACTGCTAGAATTTTTGGCAGAGCTTATTTCAACTAAATTGTAAATTTCACCTCTAACAAACAATTTTTGAGACCAAAGCACAGTTTAGAATTCTGTTAACAGTTTCTGATTCTAAAAAATGTTTGTGGCTTAAACATGGAGAACTATACCGTTTCGTATACTTACAGCACTACAGTGTTAATAAAAAAAATAGTGGTTGTGTGTTGTATAGGGCTACCAGTAATAGAACAGATGTTTGATATGTGCAGTATCCCATTGTACCTTTAACAGTTGTGCCAGCAAGAGAGTAGAGAATATGAGTCAACAGTTGACATTTGACACAGTTTGTCCCAATAAAGTAGGCCTACACAACAATGAGAGCTGTCCTGTGAAATACTAATTAAAAAATATATTTAGGCGGCTCAGTAGATCAGTGGGTGTGGCACCTGGCTACTAATCTAGAGGTCCCGGGTTCGATTCCCGGGCCCGCACCATAAAATCAAGGTGCGTTTTTCAGCCCCCAGGTCGACTCAGCCTGTTGAAAATGAGTAGGCCTACCTGGGATAAGATCCTGGGGATAATAATGGGCGGCTGAAGCGTAGTGCTGGCCACACTGCCTTCCTTGTATGCCGTACGGCTCGCATATGGCAGCCCACCCTGCCTGACTCCTAAGCTGCTTCGATGGTACACATGGGAGCCATTATTATATATAGGCCTAGGCCTATATGACACAACTCAGTTTTTTGTTGTTTATTTCTCTAGTTACCCGTTTTTCACATTAATATAGCAAATTTCACCATTATTTAGTTCTGTGTATTTTGTGACCACTAAAATAAACACAACCATAGAGAGCATAGGGACTTAAGTATTTTCTAATTGTATTCCACTTTCCACTTGGAAATTATCCGCAAGACATATTTTTAGGAAATAAATACAGTCGGTATAACTTATGTACTATTAACTACAATTAAAATAATAGCAATAAAACTAATAGAAAATATGGAAAGGCCGTGGTTAAAAAAAAACAGAGAATGAATGCCTGCATATTACAAGAAATGTAAACAAAAAATAGGTTACTAATGTAGTTTTTAATAAGTCACTTTAGTCCAACAATAATATCAGAAGAACAGGCAAACTAGAATATTTTTTGTTGGAATATAAAGGCTGTAGAGGCAGATCTCTAATACATGACAGACTTTCTGAGGCAATGGGGTATTTGCTATACGAAGCGATACACTTAGTTCAGATAATCCTGGACATTGATACAGAGAGTTCTGGAAAGAACAAATAGAACTAAAGTGAACTAGTACCATCAGACTCGTACGAGGGTAAAACGAAAGAGGAAAGACATGCATGAACTCTCAAATAATTTTGTAGACTTTTTACAGACCAAGCCAACCATATTATTTATTAAAACGTTTGGTCGAGTTGCCCGTGATCAGCTAAAAACAGTTTGTTCACTACATCCTAATGTTTAGACAGCTTGAGCACTCATCAGCTAAGTAAGGACAGATACAAAGATGATACGGGTGTGCCAAAGATTAGAAACACCCAGTCTTTGTTTTGGACGAGAGGGTGAATGGCGAGTTCCCGGCGCCAGAAAACTGGGACCCATAGGCTAAGGGAAGGGAACCCTAACAGAAAAATCCCTGGTCCTCCAGGTTGGGGGTTGGGCGGCAGGCCGGTAACCTACCCCTGGAAAAAATACCACACCACGGAACCTTCAAGAAAGCCTCAGATTGGACAGAAACAATGACAATGACTAAAAAGACCAGTGGGAAGACCAAGGAGAATATGGGAGAATGCGGTGGATGAGCATGTGAAAGAAATACTGAAAGTGCATTCCTGGAGGAGGATGGCTACCGACAGAAGAGAATGGGGGGGGGGGATTGAAGGAGGCCAGGTCACAACAAGGGCTGTAGTGCCATAGGAGAGAGAGAGTCTTTGTTTTGTAATATACATACTACGTGTTGTGTATATACAAATAAATAATAATACATGCTTCACTTGAACCATGTATAGAGCTTTGTAATTGTTTACTAATGGATAGCATGATGGGAGTACATAAGCTGTTAAAACAAATCATATTTCCAGAATGTGTGTTTTTTTTTTTTTATCAAATAAGTGTTGTCATAATACCCCCAGCACCCCCAGAAACTTATAAAACGTTTCTGCTGAGAACAAAAATCGTGACATCTTCAAAAGGTACGTGTATCAGACTCTTTGTGGATCTTAAAAGTGTAAAGATAATTTTTTTTTTTATTTTAGGCCCTTTGACGATGACATAAGTGTATCGTTTTGTGACTGACGTAGCGTTTTCAGACCCATTAACATGAGTATGTACATATTATCTGTGTTGCTAATGGACACTTGTAATTTGTGTAACTTTATTTGTTTTGGGTATTTAACCTCTTTTTTTAAATAAAAAAAATTCAAGTAATTTTTGTCTCTGTATTCACAAAATGGTTTGTCTATGGCAGTCTAGTTTTTTCTTCATCAAGTTCATTTACATTGGATAAAACTTGATTGTTGAAGTTGTTGAATCCAGCTTTCTCTTCCAAACAAGGAAGGATATATAATGGCAGCAAAGTTTATTAACAGTTGCGCCTTGGAATTGTGCCATAATGTGGAGCAACTGCAGTCTTTGTGGTCAACACGATACGAATTGTTCTTAAAATTGGGTTATGTTAAGTGATTATGGTTGATTGCCCACATAAGAATTATTTGTGTGCATGCATGCTACATGTGTGCAGAGGTGTATACATATAAATTATTGGCATTACTCACTTGCAATGTTATTTTTTTATGTTTATAAAAACGTAATTTTTTGATTAAAATATTTCTAAGCCACTTCACTTTGATGCTTTTAAATTTCATAAGGTAAATCGTTTATTTACGGTGAGTGTCTTTTGTCCATATGATCCACTAATTTTTCGCATTATTTAAAGTCGATACTACTACCAAATAACTACAAGCAATTTGATCAGTTTCGGTTAAGGTTGTTCTTTTAACATTTTAACAGATTACAATCAAACCATTTCCTTATCTAAAACAAAATTTATTGCTTTTTCTGGGGCAAATCATATTAGAACAAAGATTGTAGTATAGGACTCGCTGATAGAACAGTATCTAGGTACCAGATATAGGACTATAGGACTATATAGGACTCGCTGATAGGTGCCAGATTTCAAGTATCTAGAGTGCAGCATTAGATATCAAGATGATAAGGAGGTTGAAAGCAACAGTAGTCTCTTCCAGTCACTTTGTGCATGTAAAGTCTTCTTTAAAGACTTAAAGAAGAAAACAGGGAAAGAGACCCAATTGAAATATTATAATGTAGGCCTAATGGGTATCCCTCAACTACCGTATGGTAGTAAGACTGGATTAGAAAGGCCAAAGATATGTCTAGAATACGAGGAGCGGAAATTAGGTTCTTGAGGGCTGTAAAGGGTTGTACCAGGAGAGATCTTATCAGAAGTGATCATATTAGAATGGAGCTAGGCATAGCTGAAAGTTATTAAATGAGAAAATCTCCCTGTACAAAACGGAATAGCGGTTACATGTAGAGAGAATGGATCCAACGAGATTTTCAAGAAGAGCCCTTGACTATCATCCAAGGGGGAAGAGAAGTGTGGGAAGACTCTGAAATGTTGATTGGATGAATTCCATTGAGACTGGAACACACTACTAGCCTAAGCTGTAAAGAATGACAATGACGACGGCAATTTGATCAGTGCCAGACGCAACATGTATGGAATAGTTCTCTACCAAGAGGTTGTTGTATGTATACTTCTACCGATTATCTAATCAGTTGTGTACTTGTAACTAAATATTTAATTATTTAAGTCAAATATTAACTTGAACAGAGTATTAACCACAAACAGAATGATCTAACACGTTTTATCACACAATAGCTTGCAGAATCTATGAGTTTAATAGGCCTAATTAAAAGGCAGTTTCTTTTATATATTTCATGATTATGATCAGAATAAATAAAATGATTTATATAAAACTAACATTGTGGGTGTCAGAGATGTGGAACCAATTATACACAAAATAACAAAACTAACAATCAAACTACGAGGGTCATTCAATAAGTAAACAGACAAATAGTTGTACAAAAGAAATTAATTGTAGCAGCTGATTGAAACTTTCAGGAGTGTTACCTGGCAACGTCATTGTGAATATATTGCATAAACATAACCAATACAGTTTTATTTACGATGGTGTGTCCTCTTGAGGACAGTACTTTAGAAGAACAGCGTTCTGTTATAAGATTTTTGGATTTGGAACCACTAACTTGGAGTCACTATTTTGAACCTGAGTCAAAGCGACAAAGCATGGAGTGGAAGCATCCCAGTTCACCCGCCAAAAAGAAATTCAAAACCCAGCCATCGGCTGGTAAGGTGATGTTAACCATCTTTTGGAGCTCCCAAGGCCCAATTTTCTGTGATTACCTACAAGACCAGCATACCGTCAATAGTCAGTACTATTCTGACATGATTGTGAACAAAGTTAAGCCTGCATTGAAGAAGAAATGTCCAGGATGGCAGAGGAAAGGTGTGATTCTTCTTCACGATCATGCCCGCCCACACACGGCAAAACTGACGCTCGAAACAATAAAAAAAGTAGGTTGGGAGATCCTGCCTCATCTCCCTTATAGCCCTGACCTTGCCCCATCTGATTTTTCTTGTTTGGCCCACTGAAGGAGACTTTGCGTGGTGTCAAGTTTAACAGCAATGAAGAAGTGAAGGAAAAAGTCCAAAACTGGCTTCAACATCAAGGTAAAGAATTCTTTGCTGAGGGAATAAAAAAACTTGTAAAGAGATGGGACAAGTGCATAGACGTTGCTGCAGATTACGTTGAAAAGTAAAAAAAAAAAATTGTATTGATTGAATAAAAAGTTTTTGCTCCACAGCTGTTAGTTTGTTTACTTATTGAATGACCCTCGTATATCACATTAGATCACATTAACTTCTTCATCTTCTCCTTCAATGTAGCCTGGCATGACTACAGCCCTGGCTTCCAACACCAATCCTCTCCAAAGTCACCTGACCATTGCCATCTTAGTGTAAGCTCTCACTACCATTCTTCTGAGATCTTCTAGCACATCGTCCAATCATCTTGTCCTGGGTCGGCCCCTCTTTCTGCATTTGTAGACTTGCGCCCTGAGGATTTTCTTTGGCATACGCTGATCATCCACCCGCTCTAGGTGACCTAACCATAGTATTCGTGAGCCTTTATGAATCTTACAATGTCCTCATGTTTCAGTAGCTCATCAGTCTCCTGGTTATTTCTTATTCTCCGTTCGTCATTTTCTTTAACTGGGCCTTAAACACATCTCATGAGATTTCGTTCAAAAAATCACTTTAACTACAACTTAATAAGTGTTAATCAGGAGAGGGGTATAGGTACAATCAGTCTCCTGTTACCTGGATTAATTGGGACTGTGCTCCAGATAATTAGAAAAACAATAACTAACACTTCAGTATGTAAGTGCATACATTTAAATGCATTTTTGTTTAATTTGTGTAAATAATTTTTTACGCAGGAAATTTGAAATTAATTATTTGAATGTAAAATGCAATTCAGTATTGGCAAATGTAGGTTTCAAAAAAAAAAATTAAAATGTGCTTGATTAACTTAACAGAACATTAACATTTAGGCTTAAGCAAAAAAAGCCCTAAATTATCTTCTGTTTAACACAATTTGAAAACAATGATTAACATAACAGAATATTAACATTTAGGCTTAACCAAAAAAGTCCAAAATTATCTTCTGTTTAAAACAAAATTTGAAAATAAAGTAGTCTTTTAAGAAGAAATTCTTACGAGGTCTGAAAAGGTATACGAGAGCTGACAGAATTAGAAATCAAAATTTTGTGATGGTCTAAATAACTAAATAGCGACCATTTGTCTAACCAATCCAGTTCAAGTACAGGCACATGGTTTTGTTTAGGCTACATCAGGATCCAGTCTAAGAATGAACAGACTTTTAATACCTTTTCTTTATACCAGTACTGTAGTAGGTTCGACAACATCTGGAAATCCACAACATTCTGGCCCAACATTCATTGCAATCAGACATGAAAACACTATGCATGTTCAGGGACTTTGAAATGTTCTTGACGTTGGCGAGTTTCAGCCATTGATTAGAACAGATAATGGTTTAGTCAACCCTGTAGTGATCTTAATTGTTGATAGAGAGTGAGATAAAAGTCCACATCCATGAAAATGATGCTGATAGTGCAGATGAACACACGTTAAATGTTGCTCTGCAACTATTATGATTCAGTGTTGATAGACGTGTTTTGGCTTTTGCGTCATCATAAAGAGGGTGAATGACTTTTTCAGATCTAACATATTAACCATATGCAACCATTAACAAGTATCCATGTGTAATTTATATTTAATGTAGACTACAAGAATTACAAGGTTCACTCAGAATTCATGTGGTCTGCATGGTTACGGTCTTCGTTCATTGAGACGTCCTTGTGACCACAGTATAAGAACCAAAGAACCAACATTATACAGGAAGTAAACATTTGTTGTTTGTTTTACAACAAATGTGGATCGCGAGGGAAATCCACTAAGAATGTTTCTGATTGCCAATTTTAATCTCTGCCAGTAAAGTGATGTCATTAATGGTGTTAAGTGGAATAGAAAATAACATCATGTTCTTCCATTGGCTTGTAAAGAAAAGTCTAATCTAATCTATGTAGACAGGATAATCTTCTGATCATGTCAATACTTATGTTTTATCATCATGCAGTAACTTTTTGTATAGGTGTATTTACTTAACTAGTTGAGTGTACAGATTATTTTAATGTACACTAAAAACTCGTTTATCCGAATTCGATGGGACTGCACCAGTTTTGGATAAACGAAATTTCGGATAAACCAAGACTTCTATTTAAATAATAATAAATACTTAAGTACAGTAACTTTATTTAATAATAATAATAATATTTAAAAGTTACTTACATTGAATATGACACAATACACCATAAAACGGCACCGCACTGTAAGTTATAGTTTCTACATTACTGGAACAGTCCTATTGCTTGTTAGTACAGTAATCAATCATAGTTTTTGCCAAGGCTTTGAAGCTCGTTTGCTGGCTGCCCGATCTCGAAGTCATTTCATTGTTAGAAGTTCTGCAGGGGAAGTTTCAATGTTTACATGTATGTTCGTTACTTTATGTGTACAATATATGAACATAATACTTTATGTTCGAAAATCCGAACAAATCGATAATTCGGAGTACCCCTTATCGCAGTTAGTTCTGATTATTGACTTTCTACTTTATATCACGTGGAATCGCTTCTCTACGCTATTAAATATAGATTATAGCAACAGGAAATGCTTTTGTGTATTTTTAAAATTTACTAAAAATTGTTTCGGATAAACCGGATTTTCGGATATATGCAATTCGGATAAACGAGTTTTTAGTGTATGTCTATATGTCTAAATGCTTACAAATTCAAGTCCAGTGGTGTATGTAGAATTTGGCCTTGTGGTGTGGGGGGGGGGGGTCTAGTCGGCTCCATACAAAAGAAAAAACATGCTAAGACTAAACAACATTACTACCTTTAATGTGGTTGAAAAACGTGTGATAGCATCCTAAAACCAATCCCATTAAAGTAACACGGTAACAAAAAGTTCCATTACACAAACGGTAATAACACGATGAAAATGTTATTGAAACATTGTTTAGAAGATACTTATTGAACGTAGTAATTTTTGTATATTGCATATTTCAAATGTGTATGCAAAATGGTAATAACCAGTTTATGTATAAAAAAAAGTTACTATTATATTAATATACACAGCGGAAAAAAATAATACAGTAGCCTACAAATATTAAGATATTAAGAAAATTGCCAACTTTTTTTGACCTGGAAGGGGGGCTCTTCCCCCCCATAAATACACCCCTGCTCAAGTCGTGTTACATTTGATTGAAATTGGAAGCAGAGAGTAATAAATATGAAGTTGGATGAAGTATATAATATTCTAATCATGTCTCATCAGGGTGTAGTCTTCTTCATGCCCTAATAGGTAATGTTCTTACTAGGTTGTAGATTCCACAAACGTGCGAGTCCTCACAGGGATGGTTAAAGGGTAACTGTAATATGTAGCACCTCGTGTGCAGAAAATTATAGTTAAAGCTTGGGAATTACTATTCTGTTAACTATACATTGACTGGGTAGGCCCACATTGGGACACCGGGCTTATATACTTTTTTTTTGTATCAGCCATCTAAGGACCACATGCCAATTTCAATTCTTTATTCTTTTCTTTTTCTCCAATATTCTTTCTTCTTTTCACTGTGTCTCTTCTTCCTGTCTTCAGTCCATTTTGAACCTGCGTTTTTCTCTCTCCTACCCTGGATTCCTTCCATTTTTAACACTTGCCCGAAAAACTTCTCTTTCGATTGCTTCTTCTGCGTGTATATTATTTTTTTCTAAATCCTTTTGGTCTCTTTGATCCAACTTGATGCTGATTTCTTCCCTCACAGATATTTGAAGATCTGCTTTGTTAACCTATTGTCGTCCATTCTATATAAAGTCCAAAAAATAATAGTCTTCTTTTTCTAATTGTTTCTATTATATTTTCTATTTCATCATTATTTCTTCCTTCTGAAGTTTTTCGTGGGCCTAATGTTTTCCTAATAATTCGTCTTTCCAATATTTCTAGTTTGTCTAAATTATAATTCAATGCTAGACATTCACTTGTATATAGGCATTCTGGCTTCACCACTGTACTGTAATGCCTTATTTTCGCAGTTTTAGATATGCACTTTTTATTGTAAATATCTTTAGTTATACCATATGCCCCTTTCCATCTTATGAATCCTTTCTTCTACAGCAGAGTTTTCTAAACTATTCTCTTGAATTATTTCTCCTAGATACTTACATTTTTGAACCCTCTCTATTCGACCAATATCTGTTACCAGGAATTTTGGCACATTTTTAATGTTCGTGAGAAATTTCGTTTTTTCTGCAGAATTTCCTAAGCCTGATCTACTAGCTATGTCCTCTAAAAAATTAACTTGTGTTACTGCAGATGTCAGATTTCAGAAAGTATAGCAAAGTCATCTGCGAATGCCAAACTGTTTATTTCAGTACGTTTGTTCCTTCTTCCCAATATAATCGGATTGGTGATATTTTACATTCCTTTAATTTTTCATTCCAAATTCTCACTACTTTCTCCAGGACACAGTCGAAAAGAATTGGGGATAAACCATCACCCTGTCTTACACCTGTATTTATTTTGAATGGTTTAATTTTTTTATAATATAGAAAAACTAGTTTAAACGTATACATAATTCAATATTAGGCATAGGGATAAGCCTAGTAAGTGTTAGTATTCCTTTATTTGTATCAAAAAAATTGAACAGGTGTTATGTGTAACTAACGATGTCATTTAAAGCAGCAGCTGGTACAGCTACACGAGTGTGTTTTTAGACACCTTTCAGAGTGAATCATCGTATTGTTTCGCAATTTATACATACTGAATACAGCTCACTTTAATATTCAATAGAAACAACAGTTTAAATGTTAACATGCTGTTTTCAGTAAGGTACCATATTTCTGTCCCATTAAATCAGAACATATCACAGAAATTTGAGTCGTCACACCAGTCAGTCAGAATGAAAATTAGTACCATTTATGTAAAACTAATTTTTGTATTTCAGTACTGTACTCTGACAGTACTGTTAATTGTATTTTTTATTATTACATAGTATTTTATAAAAATCAGTACACACCAAACCAAAGTTGGCTTTATATGATTGCTTTAACTATGTGTACTGAATGCTGTAGGTGTTTGTAATATGAGTATGTGACGATTTAAATTCTAACTGTAATCGTAAATAAAAAAATTAAGTTTGCGAGCGATTAAGTAATTTTAAATCTCACTATAATACCTAAAACCCCTGTATTAACTCAGTAGGAGAAGGAAAAGTAATTAAGAGATCCAAAGAAACACTAATAAAAAGGGCGAATTGTAAAAAAGTTATTATTATCATAATTAACCCTTTGCTTGTCATCATGCGGTGACCTGTTGATTCCGGACTCGACGCGTTTACCGAGTCGTCTGTAATTTAGGAAGATATAAAAAATCATAATGTTTATAATTAGAATTCTGAAGACACAAATAGTCGTTAAAATAACTCACTTAAATTATATATGTATAATTAAGGTATAGTTTTTGGTAATAAGAATGTTAACTTAAATAAAAATAGGGACTATATTGTCGCAGAGTAGTTCCCCCTCTCCTTTGTTAAGTACCAGTTGAAGCGAGCAGAAACTCTCTCGCTATGTTGCCTTCACGCAGTACAGACGTACGAGCGAAAGCTCTACCAAAATGTTTTTAATTTGTTTGTTTCATTTAAATGTAGTATATTAACTACCACTGCTAAAAGTGGAAAGCGTGTGTCATGTATCAATAACATAAATATGTGGTAAGAAGAAGATATAAAATGTAACAAAAAAACAGAACTAGTGGTAAGCAAGATGACGACTCCCTTCAAGAGGTAACTCCATTTACAACATCACTCCTGAAGATGTGATCTGCAGAAACTTCATAAAGACACGTATACCATGCTTAAGACGTTGCTTAGGACATCCGAAAATCTACATATACTTACACCAAAGAAGCTTCAATCTCCTCTGTGAACATCCGACCTATTCTTGCCGAAGACACGACCCAGATGATGACGCCGACTACAAGGATTCCCAAGACGGACACCCCAGGACGAGGTTTCTACGTTCAATTGTAAAGGTGACTCAGTAGCCTTGCTATTGAGAGTTAATCATATTTGTTACACTACTCACTTCTAAAAGAGACTTTTCAAAGACGATTAATTTTATGTAAACATTATAATGAGAAAATCTAAGAGTTTACTGTAAAAATTCAATTATCATACGTTGTAACGCTTTAAATGTTAATGTAACTTATTATCGTTCCAAGTAATAGTACCATTCTTCAAATGGTTAAAGAAGTCTTGCAAGCTTCTAAAATGAACTGAAAATAATTAGAAGTCTTTACTATAAATATACAGAAAGTAAACTCGGATCCGATGTATAAGAATATATAATCAATTTGATCCCAAAGTTTTATGAAAAGCATTTAAATATATTTTGTTTAAATAATGATGTCATGGGATCTGTCAGTAACTGTTGTTAAATAAAGAGAAGTCGTCTTGTTACACATGAAAATGAGTGCATAAATCAGTAAAATACCTTCCCTTGTTTCCTTACACTGATAGTGAGTAATTTGTTCAATTAATTTGATTTTAATACAGTTCGTTACAACGTAGGCAGCCCATGTAATTGGCAGAGGTCAGTTAAGATGGGTTCCCTGGATTTGTAACGCGGCAATACATTACAAAATTGCGCCACTCTGCTAATTTATATAAAGGTTTTGTAAGCATCGTGACGCAAACAAAATTGCGCCACTCTGCTTAAGTTAGAATAGTTGCGAGCATCGTGACGCAAAGAAAATTGCGCCACTCTGCTAACTTAATTTATTAGTAAATTAAATAACTCACGGCATTCAGTTATTGATCTATGCACTCAGAGAATGTAATTAATGGAACTTTAATTTTCAAAAAAAATGAATTTGTTTTGACATACGTAAAAGATAGTCTGTATAAATTGAAATATCATTGTAGGAAGATATATGCATGTATCTACTTGCATACATGAATTGTAATGTTTGGTCAACTGATCAGTCTTTAACAGGTTTGTATTATGACAATCCAAGACCTGTCGTTTCTTGAATAATCCTGCATTATAATTATTCAATCTGCATAGTATATGTTAGTGTATGTCTGTTGTCACGGTAAAGAAAAACTTTGTTAATAATAATGCTCCTGTGTAAAGTAGACCCAGTTAATTACGTGGAAAGAATTTCGTAACTTGAAATTGTGACCAAAATAAATAATTAATTTAAATTGGGGAAAGTACATGAATGAATAAAGTCAAACTGTTATAAAGCGTAATACTAGTGTAAATTGAAGAGGTGTGCATTGTTGAATAAGATTCACCCTATGCGTGCCAGCTGTCCTCCAGTTATGACCTGTTAAGGAAGTTAATCGGTGGCATTGTGTAGAGAACAATACGTGAGCGTCAAACCCCCCCCCCGCATTCTCACGGACACACTGACCCTACCTTTGTTTACTAAATAAAGAGGGTGACCTACATTCCAGAAAACAGCTGATCGGCTATTTAATTTTGAAAAATATGTGTGTGTGGAATTTCTGTCTCTCCCTTTAGAAGAGAAATTGTTCTTTTCTGAATTATGCAAATTATTGACCCAAGAAGGTATCTTGTCTATGTAATTGTGTATAATATAGTAGATCAAGTATTTTCACCGTGACGACAATTAAATAATATACTGACGACAATTAAATAATGTAGTGACTTAATAATAATAAATTTATAATAATAAATAAAGTGTACTAAATAAATAAGGTAATTAAATAGGAAATAATTCTAAGGAAGTTTCTTAAATCTCCCCTAACTAATAATAATTAAATTAAAAGAAAAAGGTAAGCTTCTTAGAAAGAAAAGTAAATAATAAAAAGAAAGTAAATCAGAATAAGTGAATAATAATAATTGTTTTAAATAATAAGGCTGAATAAATCTTAAGTTAAACTAAATAGTGTGAAGTGTAGCAGTAAATAAGAGAAAGGAAAATAATAATAACAGTGTAGTTGCATATTGTAAACACCCCGGTCGTGGCCAGTTCGAGGAAATAAAGCGTGTTGAGAATTGTAGTAAGCAGCCACTCACATTCCCCCTTATTGTACGAAACGGTAGCGTCCCTAAACAATTGAAAACCACCCCTGTGTATTACAATGAATTGTGTAAAGTGTCTCCCCTTCCGCATAGTTTGTTTAAGAATTGTTAAGGAGATAATGAGAATTATCTTCGTGAGATTCCGCTTCTCTCTGTAGCTTAAGATATTAGGATTAACTATGATCTAAAGTGGAGTATGGGATCCTCTTTAGATTATATTAGAGATAAGTTGATGATATATAATTAAGGAGAATTATATATGTGTAACATAACAAGTCACAACGGCGCCGACTGAAAAGGGTAATGATGGGGCAGAAAGGTGCCAAAAGATCATTAATGAGTGCTGAAAGCTAACTGGTGTAGTTAGAGTAAGCCGATGTCAGTTGGGCCACGATATTGTGAGTTACGGATAAGTAGGGAAATTAGTATTAAGGATAAAAAAAAATAAGTTAGCGTGTTAAGAAATGAGAAAAAGGGAATTTCACGGAGGAGAAGATTTAAATGAACAAGATCATTTAAAGAGAATTACAGAAAACAAACCGTGCAATAATAATAAATAATAGTAATAATAAATAACTTCACACACACTGACACCATACATACTCCAAGTCCCCCAATTGTGCGTTAGACTAAAAAAAAAAAAAAAAAAAAAAAAAAACCGTAACGTGAAACTTAAGCGGTGGAGTATGTGACGATTTAAATTCTAACTGTAATCGTAAATAAAAAAATTAAGTTTGCAAGCGGTTAAGTAATTTTAAATCTCACTATAATACCTAAAACCCCTGTATTAACTCAGTAGGAGAATGAGAAGTAATTAAGAGATCCAAAGAAACACTAATAAAAAGGGCGAATTGTAAAAAAGTTATTATTATCATAATTAACCCTTTGCTTGTCATCATGCGGTGACCTGTTGATTCCGGACTCGACGCGTTTACCGAGTCGTCTGTAATTTAGGAAGATATAAAAAATCATAATGTTTATAATTAGAATTCTGAAGACACAAATAGTCGTTAAAATAACTCACTTAAATTATATATGTATAATTAAGGTATAGTTTTTGGTAATAAGAATGTTAACTTAAATAAAAATAGGGACTATATTGTCGCAGAGTAGTTCCCCCTCTCCTTTGTTAAGTACCAGTTGAAGCGAGCAGAAACTCTCTCGCTATGTTGCCTTCACGCAGTACAGACGTACGAGCGAAAGCTCTACCAAAATGTTTTTAATTTGTTTGTTTCATTTAAATGTAGTATATTAACTACCACTGCTAAAAGTGGAAAGCGTGTGTCATGTATCAATAACATAAGTATGTGGTAAGAAGAAGATATAAAATGTAACAAAAAAACAGAACTAGTGGTAAGCAAGATGACGACTCCCTTCAAGAGGTAACTCCATTTACAACATCACTCCTGAAGATGTGATCTGCAGAAACTTCATAAAGACACGTATACCATGCTTAAGACGTTGCTTAGGACATCCGAGAATCTACATATACTTACACCAAAGAAGCTTCAATCTCCTCTGTGAACATCCGACCTATTCTTGCTGAAGACACGACCCAGATGATGACGCCGACTACAAGGATTCCCAAGACGGACACCCCAGGACGAGGTTTCTACGTTCAATTGTAAAGGTGACTCGATAGCCTTGCTATCGAGAGTTAATCATATTTGTTACACTACTCACTTCTAAAAGAGACTTTTCAAAGACGATTAATTTTATGTAAACATTATAATGAGAAAATCTAAGAGTTTACTGTAAAAATTCAATTATCATACATTGTAACGCTTTAAATGTTAATGTAACTTATTATCGTTCCAAGTAATAGTACCATTCTTCAAATGGTTAAAGAAGTCTTGCAAGCTTCTAAAATGAACTGAAAATAATTAAAAGTCTTTACTATAAATATACAGAAAGTAAACTCGGATCCGAGGTATAAGAATATATAATCAATTTGATCCCAAAGTTTTATGAAAAGCATTTAAATATATTTTGTTTAAATAATGATGTCATGGGATCTGTCAGTAACTGTTGTTAAATAAAGAGAAGTCGTCTTGTTACACATGAAAATGAGTGCATAAATCAGTAAAATACCTTCCCTTGTTTCCTTACACTGATAGTGAGTAATTTGTTCAATTAATTTGATTTTAATACAGTTCGTTACAACGTAGGCAGCCCATGTAATTGGCAGAGGTCAGTTAAGATGGGTTCCCTGGATTTGTAACGCGGCAATACGTTGCAAGTATGCTAGCTAATATTCACAATACCTACATGAAACGGGACAATAGGAGATAAAAGTGGCTTTAATTTACCATATGAGTATAATTCTGTGGAATATTTGTTTCAAAGATAAGTCTTGAATAAGTATGTGAGTGTACTCCTAACCTAACCTAACCTAGCCCAAAAAATATTACAAGGTGATATCAGCACAAAAAAAAGACAAGAATCCGTTTGGAGTTTAGGCCTTGTTTCTGTTTTTTGTTATTTGTGTGTAATAGATGTAATAAATGTTCCTTTCCCACAATTCAGTAATTCTGCAGTCCATATTTAGCTTACTAGCTTATTATCTTAGATGTTTGAATTCTGTGATGTAGGTGATCTAGAGCTTGATTTAAAAAGCTAGTTAAAAAAATAATAATAATGAAATAATAAAAGTAATAATAATATTGTTATTGGAAAAACAATAGATCTACAACATTGAAGTCAGTGAACTTAATACATTTGCTGCTCATGTCATGGGTCCTTGACATTGGCTAGACTCATTGTAATGTCTTAATATCTTAATACAGAGTGAGCATGCAGCATGTAGTGATATCATCACAAACTTTATGTGTATTCTTAGTTTTGTGTTTCCTCATGTTAAAGAAAAAAATGGCACATTTACAAAAAGAAAGGAAAAACGCATGAGCACCTAGGGTTCGTATCATAAAAATTCCTTAACAGTGAATGTTTTAAACGGTCAAGTCTAAAATTTTGCAACACCAGCTGCCACAGCACTGCTTCAGAGAATTTTTTCATTCTGGAACCATCTCTGTGCACGTTCAGTAATTTATTTTATATCAAATTATTTATTCTTCTTTGGTGCAAATGAATGAAGATAAAAGTGTAAAAGTACTTTTAAAATTAATGTTATTTAGGAATAATACATATTAAAATGTATTAGCAATTCTGTAAACTCTGTAGAGCTCAAAGCAGGAGCAAACCTAGCATTTGATTGTGGGGGTGAGGGTTCAACCACATATAATTTTCTGGGAGTATTATTTTTTTCTCATATTACAATAAAAAATTTACCTACAAATTAAAACCAATGGGCAATAATAGCTGTAATTCGCTAATTTAATTAAAATCAGTTAAAAACACACATCAGATAGGCTTCCACCTTGTCTTGGAATCCTAACAATACCTTTCTGTGGAATATAAATAGTTAAGAGAAAACGTTAAAATTAAAAAAGTGAGGGCTAACACATACAAGAACCTGAAAAATTTGTAATGAACGTGTGTTTAATTTTACAATATTTTGTTTCTAGGTATTTCAACAAACTATGTATCATTATGAAAAATAATGTTAAGAAATTAAATTCATTCACATTATGTGCTTTGTCAATTAATTATATTTCAGAAAACACACATACAGTTTAAAATTGTTTGCTCTAACATTTAAAAAAAATTTTCGGATTTTTTTACATTTTTTAATTTTTGGATATATCCCCCACTTCCCCATTGATTCGCCCATGGGTCAAAGTGATGTGAAGTCATTATTGTCTATTTTCATTTAAAACAATATATTTGGCTAGAGTTGCAGCTGGATTCACGGTCATGAATTGCTCATGTAGTTATACTGGAAATCACAGTTAAAGATGTAACAACTACTAGAAGTTATGAGGGAATGTCATGTTAGCACATGCACACATATGAGGGGGGACCCAAAAGTAACGAGAATTTTTCTCTGGCAGTTGGTAGAATGCTAGTTCCGACTTTTCCCGCTAGGTGCCTTCACTAGACACCATTTTGTATCAGTTGCCCTAGCGGTGTTGTTGTGGAAACATTAGCGCGGTCAGTGTGACTATTTTTTGTAAGTGCTGTTTCACGTTTTCGGCGATCTGTCAATGGCAGACATTAAATACCAACGTGCTAACATCAGGTTCTGTTTCCTGTTAGCGAAATCAGCAGCAGAAACTGTCGCAATGCTTCGGACGGCTTATGGGGAGGAAGCTTTGAGCCAGGCAAGGATTTTGAGCCGACAAGAAAGCACACGTGGAACGAATTTTGCTGCAACACATTTCATCTTCAGATCTTCAGTCAAAATTCGTTGGTATGAACTCCAGGATATTCCAGTCATTTCCTCCAATTCATCGATTGTTCTACGACGATCAAACATGATCGCAACACGTATTTTTTCAATGTTTTCGTCCGTTTTGGAAGTCGAGGGACGTCCCGATTCATCTTCAATTGACATTTGACCACTTTTAAAACAAGAAAACCACTCGTAAATCCTTGCCTGGCTCAAAGCTACCTCCCTATAAGCCGTCCGAAGCATTGCGACTGTTTCTGCTGCTGATTTCCCTAACAGGAAACAGAACCTGATGTTAGCACGTTGGTATTTAATGTCTGCCATTGACAAATCGCCGAAAACGTGAAACAGCGCTTACAAAAAATAGTCACACTGACCACGCTAATGTTTCCACAACAATGCCGCTAGGGCAACTGATACAAAATGGTGTCTAGTGAATGCACCTAGTGGGAGAAGTCGGAACTAGCGTTCTACCAACTGCCAGAGAAAAATTCTCGTTACTTTTGGGTCCCCCCTCGTATGTTGGCCTTCATTGAGGCTGCTTTATATCTGAAATTGTTATTAATAACAGATTGTTATATAGAATTAGCAAATTCTGTATTTTGTCAGATTTTATTCTATAATGTAAATACCGTATATGTTCTATATTAGAGCAGTTATTAGACATCGTTCAGGGTCTTCTCGTATAAATATACACATGTAAACTGTTCCATTTCACACTGATCATTATGTAAACTTATCAGTGCAGTGATGCCATGTTATTGTCAGTTTTACTGGATGAATCGTGTGTATCCCATAGTCTCTCTTCCTTGTTTGCGTTTACGACAGTATGTTTGACACATATTGAGTGATCAGCTGATGTAACTTCTAATAGCATTTCGTACAACTTACACATGCTGTGCTTGTAAATAGTTTTACATTAGGATATCAGTCGTGAATGGAAGTAGGTATTACTGTGTTTTCGTAGCTACTCTTCTGTTTATAAATAAACTGTATACTATAATTTTGATAAGGAATATTATCAGATACTGAAATACCATGACTTATCGCAACCATTAATCAACCAAACCAAAGGATGTTATACATAATATTATCTCCAGAGTTAGGCAATTCAAATAGTTTATGTTGGGCAACGATTGGTTCCCCTGTGTGTCATAACCAGGGGTGCATCTCCAGGCCCGGATTTCCCACTAGGTGCAAGCCTAGGGGCAGCAGGCTCAGGGGGGCGGCACGAGGTGAAAAATTATTTGTTAAAATTTCATGTTTTCGGTTTTTTAATTACAGTATTTGTATTGGGCACTTGCATTATGGGCAATTTGAAGAAAATAGTTTTGAAACAATTTTTAATTATATCCTTGAATAACACGATATTGACACTGGGCCTATCAATAGTGGTGGTCGGAGGAGAGCACGGTCGTATATACAAGTAGCAGGGTATAGGTCGTATATATAACAATAGTGCCTAGGGGCGGCAGGACACCTAAATCCAGCCTGTGTGTCTCCTGTCATGGGGGGGGGGGGTGAGACTAGCTTGAAGGTCGAACTCTTCCGTTTCTCTCAGGACAAATGAGAAATTCAGGATTCTTCTGGATAATTTTATAAATACAGTTTATTCAGATATTTTGAGTAAACCAAAGGGTGGAAAGAAGTGGAAAGGCACTGATTTCAAAATATTCTATCTTGATTAACTGTGGTTCAAATTAAAGGTAATAAATTTTATGTCATTAGGAATAATCTCTTTAAGTTTCATTACATCTTTCCACTTTAATTTAAGGATGTTGTCCCCAGAATGTTTTAAGCAAGTTTTAGTTTGTGTTAAATAGTGGTGGCCAGTGTGTCCTGAGGAAGGGGAGGCTGCGAGACAGTCAATCAGTCATAGCACCCCCCCCCCTCCTGACGCACGTTATTTCACTCTTAAGTATGGTAGAGCTATCTGATTTTAACAGTGTTTGGAAGCTGTGATGAGTTTACTTGTAAGCCTTCAGCAAACCATGTAGACTTGTTTGTGATTAACAGTAAACAGAGTCAGCATAATATCTTCGACTTTATCTCACTGCTGCATAGCCATTTATGTTGGTTGTACAAATGACAACAGGAAAGTTCTAGATTTGTTTTTGTACCTTTTAAGAAATAAAAATTTTGGGGCAGTTTGACCAATTTTCACTCTCAAAGTCACTCAACCAGGGAAATTGTTTATTCAGTAGTGTTGTAATAATGCATTTGTTCAGTACTGCAATATCACTTTCATTTTCTTGTGCTAAATCCAAATTAAAGACAAGAAACTGCAAGTTTACAGTTCAAACCACAGATGTATTAGACTAGAGGAGACAAGTCATGACATAGGCCTATTCAATCCTGTAAGGGGAATTATGCCTGGATAAAAAAGATGAAGGTTGATTAACAAGATCTGTGTTTGTATTCTGGTGTGTGTAATTATTTTTAATAGTACAGATACGTACATTATTTACCAAATGTTGAGTGATTGTCACTATTGAGAACACTGTAAATTTATTAATTTACAAATAATATTGTAATTTTATGTTTCTACGATTATTTATAAAAATTATTTTAACAGATGCAGTTGGCTTAGAAATAGGGCTTTGTTAAGTGATTATGGAATTCCACTGGAAGCTTCCCATAGTTGCACCACAGGTTGTAACTGTTGATGAGTTGTATATACAATAAATGACTTCAATGAAGTTGTTTTATTAAGAGTTAATTGAGAGCAGTTGTTGACATGAAGGATTAAGAAGGGTGATCAGTTTTTTATTTGAAAAATTACATATACATTCATGATTATTTATATTTCTCCACCAGTGTAATTCCCATTTGGGTGTTACACAATTATACAATTTTTATTTTTCTGTCTTCAAAGCAGTACTGGAATGCACTTTTTGGAATATCTGTGAGCTGCTGGTAAACCTTTTTGGTTCAATATGTATACTAATATAAATGCTTCATTTTGGTTTACACTAGAGTTTTGTTTAACCGAATTTGATGGGACCAAGGGTAGTTTGGTTAAATTGGAAACCTAGTACTGTACTGTAATTTACACTTTTTTAGTGAGAAAAAACGCTAAAGAACAACAAATGCCTTTAATCATTTTTTAGGGAAAGTAGCAGTACTCATGTGCTGTTATTAGATACTTCCATTAAACTGCAGATGTCTTTAAAATCAGCGGGCTTTAAATACTGTAATTAAATCATGCAATATTACTGTATACAAATTTAAAAGAACAACTTTATTTTAATCAAATTAAAAACTATTTTTCAAACTTTTTCAAATACAGTAGTATGTATTTAAGTCATTTCAGTAGGTGTACATTAAAAAATTAACAAAGAAGAAAAATCAATGAATGAAATTAAAATAGAAAAGAAACAAGAAACCTTATTAATCTCACATTACTTCAGCTTTTTGAAAAAATTAGAAATGTTCTTTTGTTTGAAGCTTGATGAGTGCTTATGTGCTGCACGATCTCGAAGTCGTTCCATTAGCAATAATTCCGCAGGGGAAGTGTCGTCTTGCTGCTCCATGTTTACCATTACATCTTCAAATATTTTTGTCGCCTCAGAATGGGGGTAAGTGACTCACGCGTGAAGTACAGTACAATCGGTCATGCATACAGTCCGTCACACGAGTTATAAACGCTGTAAAATTTAAAATCTGCAAACTTCTTGAAAACAGAAAATTATCATGTCATCTATCAGTTAATCCGGAAATTCGGTTAATCGCAATTTGGTTAATTGAGACTCTTGTGTACTTGTATGGTTGGAACTTTTATTAGTAGATAAGTACCAGGAATGTCACACTGTAGAATTGCAAAATGAAATTCTCTCTCTCTCTCTCTCTCTCTCTCTCTCTCCCCACACACACACACACACACACATGTTGTACCCACACCTGCAGAAACAATAACAATTACTGTTACTGTATGCTGTAGTACTGCCAATTACAATGAAATTAGAAATGTCTAAAACGTATGTTTGAGTGGGTAAAACAAAACCTGGTATGGTAGCAGATAGTTTAAATATTTAAAGCTAGAAAATGAAACATTGGAAAGTGATGGGATAAAATTCTGTATAATTTCTGTAACATAAAAGTACATTTGTACTTGTAACAAGACTTCACAAGCATAATAAGTTTGAGGTACTAATCCTTGTACGCAGGAGACACACACATACTAAACATGAAATGGGTAAGAGACTTATTATACGTTACTGTGATGTTATAGTGGTGTAGTTAGTGGCGGATTTGGACACTTCGCGGCCCTAGGTATTTTATACCAAGATGCCACCTTTTTAAACAGGGAACATTTTTAACATTTTAACACATTTTCAACAGTTTGTATCACTCATCTCCTGGAGATTTTGATTTCATCTTTTATTTCAGTAAAAATATTTGGCAATGTTATATTTAAAAATGTATTTTCTAGTAGAATACTTTGTGAAACTTTATGCATAATAATTGAAAATAAATTAGGGACAACTTAATAAAATTACAAAATTTTAATTAATTAGTAAGGAATTAATCATAAATTTTCAGATGTGTATTTTCTCAATTACAAATCAATAGCATTTTATTATTATGATGTATTTAAAGTGAGTGGTAAAACTTAAACAAAGATAAAATAGTTATTTATGTTTATTTAGAATGTTACTTCGTATCCCATGCACAAACTTGTTTTAATAGTCCGTTTATTTTCATTGATAAATATAAGCCACAATCTTGAAGGGTGACACAGCCCATTTTAAAGATAATATGATCTAAAAAATGTTTATCAAAAATTAAAAATGTTAAAACAACAATTTACATTAGTACATTAGTATCCCCTACCAGCACTGCAGCCCTAGGCATCTGCCTAGTCGGAAATCCGCTACTGGTTATAGTACTGAATGAAAAGCATATTGGAAAGATCACCGTTTTGTCAGCACAACCTGATTTTGTTTGTTTTCATCCTAGTTGATTTTATTTTTTGTGATAGTTTTGTATGTTTCCATTGATTTCATCTGGAAAATATTTGCATTTGAGTAGATCTATGTTAAACCAGTATTATTATAAAAGTAATTATATGAAAGTATAAAATTTTGTGTAGATACATCCACTTCCACCTTATGCTAAACAGTTCCTCCACAATGAATGTAGTATACAAATTTTAATACTTGTATGAGGATTTCATTATTTTTATACTCGTTACATAACAACACAAGAGACTCACAAGTCATAATTTGACAATGCTAATATTATTGTAACAAGATGTGAGAAAGATGATTGGATCTGGGCTTCTGTGAGGCTGTCCTTGGGTTGTTTCCAAAAGGCTTTGGTTTCAGCCGCTAACGAAAGTGGTTGATGTAGCTTGTCACCCATGCAAGCACAGCACCAAACTTATGTAGATCAACTCCTTTAGAATCTACAGACCCACTGTCTCAAATGATAATGTGATGTATTATAATATACAGACACTCTTTGCTTACTAATGGTACATATAATCTCAATGTTTTATTGTAGTGTATGCATGGTTCATAGCCTAAAGATACCATACACATGATTTATAATAAAGTTGTAAATTATTCACATTCTTAATTTCTATCAATATCGGTCATAGAGCATCCTCAGGATATTTACACTATACACTTGGGGTCATGCTATTGCAAAACAGTTACTATTTACTGAAAAAACGAATTCAAAAACACTGATTAATGATTGTGAAACGTACGTTTGTGTCCAAAGTTTCTCAACAACTCGAGGCTCTGTGTAATCAGCGTGGAGAAATCCACACCTCATTTCATACCGTTTGGCATCCTGTGGTGCTCGATCTATAGCATAGTGCTTGTTTCTAATTGGTCGATGGTGGTTTCCAGCTGGCATCGTGCAACTCTTAAAATTTTATATAAGACGGTCCTTTTTGGGACACTTAGCCTTTGCCACAGTACTGTTGTTTACTGACGAACACCTTGTCAGTTGTTTTAAAACCGTTTTACTGAAGTTGGCCTCCAGAGGTGAGGCCGAAACATCTGATGATAACATCTGTCAGCATGGTGGTTATAGTAGACCACAGCCTTTCAGCCCAGATCTTAGTTTGAATAATTATGATGCCAGCCAGCTGTGGAAGCCTAAGCAATGGGTTATATATAATCTTTGTCATATAATACTACAGTATTTTTAAAATAATTATTAAGGTTTGTAAACACTGTATTGCCAATTTATATTTAACTTTAGTGTGTAATCATGTCAAATAAGTGTGGTCAATGTGTGTTAGCTGGCTTATATTAGACCTAATTAAAGCTATTTATTCTCTGAAAAATATGTAACTTTATAAACAGAAATTTAATTACACTAAGAAAGATTACTAATTTATAGTTATAAAAAATAGCAGGCGTTGGCTGCAAAATAATGATTCACAGTAAATTCCTGGCCTATTCAGATCTACCGACCTCCATATTAGACTGGATAGCCACAAATCAACTGTATAAATATAAGTACCGGTATATCATTACTGACTCGGAACACAAAGTTTTTTATTAGTAAAAACATAAAAGTTTTACCTAATAGCCTGAACCAGTTTTTGCTTATTATAAGCTTCGGCAGAGGCTGGCACTGGGAGCGCTTGTCCGTCTTGTTCTTGGCAACGGCATCGACTTTTGAAGGAACGATGTTGTGTGTGTGGGTGTGATATGTTCAAATAATACATGTGATTTGAATTGTGTCTGTTCGTTTAGGATGTCATTTTTATGTGTTTTTGTGTGTTTGTATATTTCCAATTGTTGAAGAGTGTCTAGAACAATTGGAAATATACAAACACATAAAAACGACATCCTAAACGAACAGACACAATTCAAATCACACATATTATTCGAACATATCACACCTCACACACACAAAATCGATCCTTCAAAAGTCGTTGACATCACCGCCAAGAACAAGACGGACAGCGCTCCCAGTGGCAGCCTCTGACAGAGCTTATAATAAGTGGAAACTGGTTCAGGCTATAAGGTAAAAATTTTATGTTTTTACCAACAAAAAACTTTGTGTTCCAAGTTGGTAGTGATATATTTAGTTAATCAACAGACACGTCATGGACAATGAAATCCAAGAATCTACTGTATATTATTCTTCAGTTAACCGGTTAATGATATAATAATCAAATTTGAACATATTTATTACAAAACTGTTTATATTGTTCATATAATATGTATGTTATTATATACATTATATGTATAAAGAAATTTAAGAAAAGTATTATTTTTCTGTTCAGGCATATAGTCCAACACGAGGGTCCTCGAGCACTCTTTAAAGGTTTGGGTCCCAATCTGGTTGGAGTGGCTCCATCTAGAGCTATCTACTTCTGTGCCTATTCACAAGCAAAAAGCTTTCTTAACTCTGTCATCAATCCCGACACAGCCGTGGTTCATATCATGTCTGCTTCATTTGCAGGTAAGCCTCAACCTAGTGTCTCAATAACTGTCATGATGTTTATTGTGTTCGTGTTTTTGCATGTTTTAGTACAAGAATATTTTTGTCTACATAGCATACTACACTGGCGGCTGGTGGTTGAAAAATTGGGGGGGGGGTTGCAGTTGGGTTGGATGGAATAAAATTGTTTTATTCTCTGAAACAATACACAAGGAAAGCGAAAAACAGCAATTTTAGTGTTACCCCCAGTGTATGAATCTTTTTTTAAATTTGCGATTAAATATTGTTACCTGATTTTACACTTTAATTAAAATTTGAAAGGTCTGGTGTAGGCCTACCTACTCTCTTAATTTCAATTTTTTCTTCAATAGGACGTAAACTGAATGGCGTTTTCATTACGTTTTTTGACAGAATTCATTGCATCCTACCAGTTAAATATAATAAATATCTTACACTATGACACCTTAATCCTTTATATGGACTAATATTTACATTTAACGGTGAATTGCATTGACACTAACAATGAACTTACAAATTTCAACCTGGCGCACCACGTGTTATTTACCAACAAACATACCGTTGGTGCCGTGACGTACAAGCGGGGTTTGCAGTCCCTAATCACACCAAGTGAGCTTATATCGTTGTAATAGCAACACCTGAGTCTAGACAGCCGGAACACTACTCCATTGTATTTCCTCATATACAAAGTGCGTCACAGTTGGTGCAGACACCACGGCAAGAGCGTGTATGGTTTTCAGTATTTCTCTGCGCTTTTCAATTGGGAAATGATTAATTACGATGATTTAGTTTCAAAATACTATTATTAGTTATTGTTTTATTCATAATTCTATAATTTAAAATACAATTCGGGAATTATTGGGAGTTGTACAACCGTGCAACCTAAGCATGGGCTGCCACTGCCATACTATAATAAACAAGCCCTAAATTGTGTAAGATCTTTGTAACAACCATATGAACTTTATAAATTAGAATGTAAAGCTCTGATATCTAAAATACAATTCGGGAATTATTGGGAGTTGTACAACCGTGCAACCTAAGCATGGGCCGCCACTGCCATACTATAATAAACAAGCCCTAAATTGTGTAAGATCTTTGTAACAACCATATGAACTTTATAAATTAGAATGTAAAGCTCTGATATCTAAAATACAATTCGGGAATTATTGGGAGTTGTACAACCGTGCAACCTAAGCATGGGCCGCCACTGCCATACTATAATAAACAAGCCCTAAATTGTGTAAGATCTTTGTAACAACCATATGAACTTTATAAATTAGAATGTAAAGCTCTGATATCTAAAATTTTCCCATGTTTTGTTGTAGCCTTTCCTATTGTAGGCTAACACATCTTTTACCAAGCCCATATTTGTAAGTTTTGAAGTTGGTGATGTAGAATATTCATGAAGATGTTATGTATGCATTTATTGACTTGCTGGTACCAGTATCGCTGTATGTTGATTAATAGTGATCCTGAATTTAGGTAATTATCATTATTGTTGGTGACCATTATCAATTGTCAGTTATTAACAGTGGCATAATTAGAATTTTGTCTTAGCGGTGGGAGGGGGTCCGGGGTCGGATTGCCTTCATACAAAAGAAGAAACAAGCTAAGATGAATCGACATTACTATCTTTAAAGTGGTTGAAATCGGTCCTTTTAAAGTAAATGGTAATAACACAATCAAAATACGCATTATTGAAACATTGTTTAAAATGTAATTAAGAAAGTTGTGTTAGTGGTTATAATCACAAACAGAATTATCGGAAAATAAATAAATAAATATAAAATATAAAAAAATTTTTTTAATTGTTGATCAAACGATGAGCTGTGAAGCTTGAAAGCGCTGATCGGAATAATTTTTCGATAGTGGTGTGCAACAGTGATAATTCTGTTTGTCATTGTTTAAAAGATGCTTATTGACTGAAATAATTTTCCTATATGTCATATTTAAAACACGCTAATGCTGTGTAATAAACCTTCTGTATATTTGAAAGAGTTCTACTTTTTTAGTGTACACAGCTGAAAAAGTAATAATAAAACAGCCTAAAAATGAAGAGATTAGCAAAATTTGTCAACTTTTTCAATCCTCTGGGGGGGGGGGTTCCCGTTCTTCACCCCTCATAAACACGCCCCTGCTAATTAATTTCAGTTTTATTTTGGTGTCCTCATAATAATTTTGGAATTTTTAATATTTTTTCTGATTCAAGAACTGTACTGGTCGCCCACTAACGTGTATTGTGAAATTCTTGTAGAAATAAAATTAGTTTTAAAGAACACAATCAGAACTGTATAAACTGGTGCTAATAGATGAGCTAAAGAGAAAAATTGTAAAGAAAAAAGAATTATAAATAAATTATACTTTCATATGGCTGAAAACCTGTGACTTAGGTAATTGATGAGACAAAGCATGACATTATATATCAGAAAAATAATTGTGCGCCAAAACAAAAACAAAAATCAGGATATACTACAACAATGATAGGGGGAAAAGATGTAGAAGAGGTGCGCTTATAAAATATTTATGAGTCATTATAGGAAAATACACAAAGAAACCCAAAATAGAATAAATGAGGCAACTGGTGTGTAGAAGCAAGTAAGTAAATGCAAGGGACAACCAGGAAACAACACTGGCAAAATACTAGCATACACAGATGTGTATTTCTGCTGTCCATTATTGTGGATCTGAGGCAAGTAACTATAATCAAAATAACAGGGCAAAAATGAAGAATACACCCAAAGTATTAAAGCTTAAATGTTAGATGCAGAATTGGAAATCCTAACTAAGACATCTGTGACTGCTAGCACAAGGCACAGAAACACAACAACTGGAGTGGTATTGTGTACATGCGAAGAATGTCCAAAGAGACATCAAAAAGAGTGACAGAAGCCAACTGATGCCATATGAAGGAAGCATAAGATCAATGTAGAAGATGGAAGAAATTATATAAGAAACAGCAAGTAAGGAGGGGGAATTAAAAACAAGCAAGAAAAATAATAGTCTTAAACAGGGGACAGTTTTGGGAATGAACTGAGGAGACCAGTGTTTTTCAGCACAGAGAAAATTTGAATGAGAAGAATTTGGTTATGGTTTGCAGTTGGTCCAGTTCACAGTAATCAGATTATATTCAGCGAGTACTATACTGCCACACCCTTTGTCTACTTGACATACTAACCTTACATATGATGTTTTTCTCCTTGATTTCCATGTTGAACTAAGATGTAGGTTGTTTGCGCGTGATCACCACAAGGGCATATCATTTTATTATAGTTAGATACACCTCAGGTACAAGTATAAGGATATGATACGAAACATTGAGTATATGGCACAAAATAATCAATTTGTGTCACAGTGAACAAGATTGTCGTAATTCCAAAACCTGTCAGAACACATTTACCCAAATATGTGTGATGTGATCAGGTTTTTGTCCCTGATGATGTATTCTGCTTTAGTTGCTAGGAATTCTTCCAGAAGTGAAAGGATGATTATTAATAATTCAAGATGTGATTGTGTTTGTGATTAAAGTGATTGAACTGTTTAAATATTTCAACCTATAATTTTAGAAAATAAACATTAGTTGTAGAAATGTTTTATCACAGTGAGGAACTTGCTAGACACATTTGCAAATTTTCACATGAAACCAGTATACAAGGTGAAGTATATATACTACTAATGCCAGCACGTTAATCTTGTTTATTATTTTTCTGAAATTAATTATGCTGCTTATGATGTTATCAGTTTATCACTTGTATATTCCAAACATTTTTGTTGTTGTTATTAATAATCTATGATGTATCAAGTGTCATAAAAACAGTTGACTGCATTATTGAGTGTATACATATCCATCAAGGTGTGCTGAAGCCTACATGGTACTATCAGTTTGATGGAAAATTACGAGTATTTGTTGTATACAGTGTTTGTTAACCCGCCATGATTTATGATGGCATATCCGCTAATTACTGTTCACACACACATCTAGGAGGTTGCGTCACATTTACCTTGTCTTTGAATTAATGTTTTCTGTTGAACTTGCTTGAATAATTACGTATTAATAAAAATTACAAAACAATAATGTGCGAGAAAGACAAAGGAGATGGTAGGTCACCGAAACAAAAAGAATAAGTTTCCTTGGGCTAAGTAAGGTGAATAATGGGGTGGGGAATGGCAGTTATGTTCACAGGAATTATACTCATGCATAACGAGTGATGAATGGGCCAGTGCATTGTCATGATGCAACACCTATGTTTGGTTGGTGCACACCGTTCTTTTGTTCTGTTGAACTTGTTCACTGGCTCAGAATATCGCAGTAGAATTACCCATCGACTGCCTGGTCTTGTTGAGCAAATTGTTTGTGGTTAATGCCTTTGACTCCAAAAAAGCAAATGACCATGAGTTATAGCAATGTTACTTATAATTTAATGAGGATATATATCAACCTGTGTCCATTACGGAAGACTCAGGACTTTATTTGTTAAACTGTTGAAGTACGTTATTCCTACTGGGACACAACAGAAAGAGAAAACAGGAGTAATTAATTATTATAAATACTTTCCAGCCTGTCAGGCTGTTATTCCTACTGGGACACAACAGAAAGAGAAAACAGGAGTAATTAATTATTATAAATACTTTCCAGACTATATCAGGCTGTTATTCCTACTGGGACACAACAGAAAGAGAAAACAGGAGTAATTAATTATTATAAATACTTTCCAGACTATATCAGGCTGTTATTCCTACTGGGACACAACAGAAAGAGAAAACAGGAGTAATTAATTATTATAAATACTTTCCAGACTATATCAGGCTGTTATTCCTACTGGGACACAACAGAAAGAGAAAACAGGAGTAATTAATTATTATAAATACTTTCCAGACTATATCAGGCTGTTATTCCTACTGGGACACAACAGAAAGAGAAAACAGGAGTAATTAATTATTATAAATACTTTCCAGACTATATCAGGCTGTTATTCCTACTGGGACACAACAGAAAGAGAAAACAGGAGTAATTAATTATTATAAATACTTTCCAGACTATATCAGGCTGTTATTCCTACTGGGACACAACAGAAAGATAAAACAGGAGTAATTAAATTATTATAAATACTTTCCAGGCTATCAGGCCGTGGTCCTGTGTTGGAAACTGCAAACGTTTCAACCACTCCATTGATGGGGATCTTCAGTGCCAGAAGGACAAAAAACTACCGACAAGGTAAAACATCAGTAAAACCACAGTACTGAGGCTGGCTAAGCCTAGCCACAGCCCCTGTAATTTTACTGACGGAGACGGCCTGATAGCCTGGAAAATATTTACAATAATTACAACGCCGGCTGTGAAAGCGTAAGGCAACAGGAGAAATTAAATTATATTATGTTTATAACGATGTTAAATATAGATAACATTGTAAACATACTTCCTTAATTATGTTTATATGAATTTCATTACTAACCTCGATAATTAATTTGTGTTCATTCTCATTTTATTTCCTGTAGAAACAGCTGTAATTTATATTAAATAACTGTGTTGTTGGAGAGGCAGATGAGGTAGAGAATAGAAAATCAGTTTTGTTTGTAACTTTACCCATAAATTGAGCCATGTTTGTGAATGAAGCTAATACTATTACTGTGAGTAAATTACAGCTTGTTCCAAGAAGCTTCCAAAGTATAATGCTTCGGTTAATGCGTTTATTTGGTGTAGGATCAAAAGGGTGAACAGTGAGTGTATACACACACACACACACACACACACACACACAGCAAGAAGAGATATTTTCAGACAATTGCTGAACTCTCTGCGGTTCATTGCTTTCTGTATCAGTTGTGTTGTTGCTCCAACAATGTCTATACAGTGACAGACGTTTATTAATAAGACATAAAAATAATTAAATACAACTATTATATTAACGACTCGGAACAGAAAGTTTTTTAAAAGTAAAAACATAAAGTTTTGCCTTACAACCTGAACCGGTTTTCACCTTTAAAAGGCTGAAGAAGCCTTTGGGGGGGGGAATGTTATGTGGTGTTATCAGTAATAACCATAGTGTATATGGCCCTAACTAGAACTCTAGTTCTGAACACTAAGCAGGGAAGTTTTACTAGGCAAGCGTATTGCTTGGTGGTGTGATAACACTTGCGATGGGGTAGAGACCTGTAATACTGTATTAGCTCGAGTAAAGTCTGAAGCAATACGACCCAAATAATTATAAACTACAGAAAAATCGATGATCACAACACTACTGTCAAAAAAATAATACGTAAATTAAAGAACAAATTCAAATTGATACTAAAACTTTACACTATTAATTGTGTAAATTATTAGTGCTTTATATTATTGAATTTATATTATAACTGGGCCCTTGCCACAGTACTGTGGTGTACGGACGCACATTTTGTCAGTAGTTTCGAATACCTTTCACTGGAGACGGCCTCCAGAGGGGAGACAAAAACGGCTGGTCACATTATCAACATCAATCATAAGACCACGGTACAGTACAGCCCGGATAATAATTTAAATAATTATGACATAGGCGTGAAAGTCTAAGAAACATAATTTACAGTATAATCAAAACTCTAAATTCGATTAAACAAAATAATAATTATAATGAAATAAATCACACACACACACACACACACACACACACTTTTACTTCCAAGTTCCATAAGGAAATGGAAGTATGGTAATGGCAAAAAATTCGTGTTCGAGATAAGGGCTGCTTCTGTTTACACTACCCTCAATTTAAATTGTTGTCAGTTCAGCCACCGTTGTGAACGAAACCTGTTGCGGTTCTTAGTAATTTGTGAGGTCCATCGTATGTAAAACGAAGAAGGAACTTCCGCGCATTCCAATGAAAGTCCGACTTTTCGACAAACATTCAGAATTCCCACAAGAGGCACTACTGTACGTGTGCTTGTTGACCAAACACAAGAATGTCGGTGGAGAGAATGCGATCGCTTCGCGTTCGGTCCAGAAATAACTTCGTGCATCATCGACAACTATGAAAAGTGTACGCTTTACTGTTGAAAGCCAGAAAAAAATATCAACATTTTTAGATCGAAATGTTTATTTTGATAGAAACGGGCATTCGGTGTCATCGTTCTGTTTTTTAACATAAAAGGACGTTCACCTACTAAGGCATATGTCGCCTGGACCCGATGTACTCAGGGCCTAACTTAAGGTTTTAGCGTCCGCGGCTGATGAATTTTTAGCGCCCCTCTCCGCCATTTACATTCTGACTTCTCAAACGACGAGTATTACCCACGATTTGGTCATCTATTGTAGGCTACTTATCGTTGAAAAACGTGTGGGTTGTATAAACAAAAATTCTTCTTTCCATTTTAATCACGTCAATTTATTTATTACAATAGCATGAACACATTGACAAATTATAGTAAGTAACGTACAAATTATAATAAGTAACGAAATTATTACTAAAGTCCTATACTTTCAGTGGCGGGCTCGTCCATAAGGTTCAGTGGTGCATTGAACCGCCCCTCTAAATAATTTAAATATGTTTAAAGATTTGTTGAGATAATGGTTTCGTATTTAAATAACAAGATTTGCGGGATTAATCTTGTTGACTGAAGAGTAATGGATTCGCGTAGTAGGCGAATTGTTCGCTACTATTGCTTGTGGTGCAAAACAGCTCTCAGCACGCCCTAGACTGTGTAGACAGCTTTGGAGGCGGAAATCAGTATACGCAAAATTACATTCAACAGTCGCTAATACCGAGTGTTAGCGATAGAGACGAAAAGTTCCGACGAGGGCCGAACCGCACTGACCGGGAATTGTATCATTTTCATAGTACCGCCATTCGCCATTATTATAAGTTTTGCCACATGATTTACAGTTTTGTGTCAGATTTCTCTATTTCATTTAGGATGCAGTGAAAATGTGTGCAGTAAAGTCTTAAAATCAAATAAAATAGTGAAGTAATTGTATTCCGTAAATAAAGTGTGTTTAATGTACTCATTAAATAATTGTATTAACGTTAAACTGATCGAGGCGTGTATAACCTTCAAAGTGTTTGTGCGTTAAGTGTTTAGGTATTTCTTATTTTGGTGTCCAGTTTATTGATTTGGTAAAATGAATAGTGTTCAGTCTACTTTAAAAATACATTTTTCTTTTCTCTCTTTTAAAGACAAATGCAAAGTTAATGAACTCTGTAGACCTGTTCCCGTTTTAAATGTTAAACAGAAATATTTAACTGTCCTTTTAACTATATATTTTTAGAATAATTTACAAATAGCATAAACACAGCTTAATATTAGGCCTACTAAAAGTTGTCAATAGTTATGTCTTCATGTTGCGACCCACTCCGTGTGCTATTTGGAATGGGATAATTGCTCTTATCTTAGTAGAAACATTCTGACATTGAACCCCAACTGTCAGAAACACTAGCCGCCATTGATTACTTTATTGATACTTAACCTTTACACAAAGTAAATTAAAACGCTAAAAACGAAAGTTTTTTTTTTCAAAATAATAATGTTCATATCCTTTATTATTGCTGGAAAAATTATTGCTGGAAAAATTGACTCATAATTACTAATGAGAGGCAGAATTTACGTTAAACATTCACGTATTTACATATTAGAGCTCTTGTCTCTTGGATAGGCGTCGGAAAACTGACTTTAAACTAGAGTGTAGGAAGAGGAACCTATACTTGTGCTCGTTCCAAGTTGTGTTCACGCGAATTTGTTTTCCCGGACGGCTTGCCCGTGCAAGATGTTTTACTTTCGCGAGCGATTTTGCGCTTAAAATGATACGATTTCGACAACGGCATAATGAAAAATACGTATATAAAATGCATCATGAAATTTTAATTTTGTTTGTTCTCTTAAATTTTTGCGCTCCCAAAAGCCAGCGCTCTAGGTTACAGCCTACTCAGCCTAATGGTAAATCAGGTAACTTACCCGGTAATGGTAATGCTCACAGGTAACTTGCAGTTCTCGCACGTCTACCGAAGGACTCACGGTTCGAAATTTGATTTGGAAATGTTTAATTTCCGTTACGTCAGGAGAAGTAAATGTATAATTTCGTTTTGTAGCGTTTTTTTTTTCAGTGTGTGTGCATGACAGCGTACACGAAATTGTGAATGACAGCAGCGATAAGAGTTTCATATTCTATGTCCTTGACTAAGAGGGTGGAGGAAAGGGTGGGTGTATTGTGCATGTTGCCTATTGTCTCGGCTGTGCAACAATACAGTAGCTAATTACAGTACCAAGAGCTTATCATAGTCTTGCTACAATTCAGCCGTGTATCACAAGTACCGTATTGAATTTGTTTACTGTACTACGTAGAGAGTACATTTGTATACTATATACTGTACATTTACGGAAGGTATCTACTCTTCATTCGGAAGTCACATGACACAATGGGGAAGATAGGCAAGAGACGTTACGTATTTCGCTCGTATGTACTCCGCGTTTTGAAAATTTACTCGTCCACAAACTATAAAGTTAGAGAAATAAAATTTTTAAACTTCTACATTGTCAAAACCATTATTCTCTATTGGTCTACAAATTTTAATTTTTTTTACCATAAACAAGTCCGTAAAAAATATAAAGGCACAGTTGCAATTACAAAATCTAAAAAACGTGGTAAAACTACATTACCACCTTCCTTCATAGGGTTAAGAATATATTACATTCGTCACGTTTTGGTGTAGCGTTTCACCTGAAGACGACCGTTACTGATGTTCTGTGTAACCGAAATGTCGTTGTTTTAAAGCGACATCGATGATGGCTGACGTTTTTTTTTATACAAAAAGTCCGTCACTGCAAACGCTTAAAGATTTGGTAGCTGCGATGTCGCTGTTTTCGCAACATTACCCGAGGCGTTATCAGTAACTGATAACCGGCAAACGTTTCCTACGATTCTTGTGTGCTGCGATCGTAATGAAATTATAATAGTACATTATGTGTGTTAGATGTATTGTTACAAGGATCGCGTGGATCGTGGGAGCAAATAATTACGTAAATTCCAGAGAAATCGATGATCACAACACTACAATCAAAAAAATAATACGTTAATTAAAGAACAAATTCAAATTGATACTAAAGATATATACAGTATTAATTATGTAAATTATTAGTACTTTATATTATTGTATTTATATTATAAGTATTATAATATTATAACTTGCCACGGTACTGTGGTGTACGGACGCACATTTTGTCACTAGTTTTAAATACCTTTCACTGAAGGCCGAAACGTCTGATTACATTATCAGCATCAATCAGCATGAAAATTTCATAAGACCATGGCCATACAGCCCGGATAATAATGTAAATAGTTATGACGCAGGCCGGGAAACAGAATTTGCAGTATATTCAATACTCTTAAATTCGATTGAACAAATGAATAATTTTAATGAAATAAATCACACACACACACATACACACGCTTTTTTAAATCGTTTACAATTTTTTTATAATTCACTTTATGAATAATTTCTTTTTGAAATCAGGCATCTGAACATGATGGTACGAGCTATTGAAATACTTACCGAGCTATCTAAATACTTACCGTATCTTTGTTCATGTTGTTATCTGAATTAGCAGTCTCTGTAATTCCAACTTTGTCGTGTTTACTTGCTAAACTGCTACTTGTCATGTTCCGGACGAGGCCTTTCAGTTTTGGAGTTTGTGGTTTATGACTTGAAAATGGTGGAAACACTGAAAGGCCTCGTTCGCAACATGACAAGTAGCAGTTTCGCAAGTAAACACAACAAAGTTGGACTTACCGTATCATCAATAAAAAATAATAATAATAATATCTTTACTCACTTTTTAAAGTTTACAATATTCATTACATTCACACCCAGCACTAGGAATTACCTGCGCACCACATACTGTGAGCAGTTACTAGTTAAGGTTTATTAATGTCCTTGTCATGTATTTAATTCAGCAAAAAAAACAATCTTTAATAGGTACGATTAGTTCTTATTGCCAACAGTTTTTGTCACATATTTATTTATTGTGCAGTCACTGAAACCTTATACAAACTACACTAAATACTAAACTAGAAAATAGATTATTAATATTTCAAAATCAGCTCTATGTGAAATGATCCTTTTTAACCTTAATTCACATCAATAATTACAACTAAGATATAGTATTAACAATTATTATTAATAATATAAAATAGTTAACCTAATATTTGGCAGTTATGACTATTTTCAATATAAAATCAACACTTTTTTCATTCAGGTAAATCTGATATGCTCTTTGCTCTCTAAATCGAATATATTCGTGTTATTAAAATAGTGTGGGAGTGGCGCACCGCTCGTGTGTGTAAATTGATTGTATAAAAGAGATTTTATTACGCTTTTGTAATAACCAAACGTATTTTTGTTCCACGGCAGACGTTGAGTGGCTTAAATTCAATCAACGGAAATCACGCGCGGATTGACAGGTACTTTAATCTGACAGTGTGAAGAGACGTCGTAGTAATAATTCTCGGGGATTTATATAACTCGTACACAGGCTGATAACCGTTTATGAATTCAATTTTAAAACGCTCCGTTTCACACGCACTCGCATTCTCGGTCGTGTAAATAATGTTATTACAGATTAAACGTGTGTACTGTACAAAGATAACAGGGTAAAATTAGGATTCTTGACGATAAGAAAACGTGCCGAGGATTGTTAAAAACTAAAAACGTTTTGTGCACTTTAGTGTGTTAATGATTCGTTTCTGTCGGTATTGAATTTCCTTAGATTTGTTTACAGTCACGACTGTTTTCTGTATTACATAGTGTCATTCGGACAGGTCAGCCACTTTCATTATTTGGTAAATAGTGTTGTCCGTGATAGGAACTATGATATTGATGTTAAGTTAGGTTAAGTTCCAGACGATCTGTGGGGCAATCAACCGTATTTTAGAAACAAGGTACGTCGAGATACAAAATTTAAGTTCTACAAAGTTGTGGCGGTCCCTGTACTGCTCCTATGGGTGTGAATTATGGACAGCAACCAAGAAACAAGACAGTAAAATAGAGGCCTCGGAAATGGCGTTCGTAAGAGGCGTTAAAAGGTTTTCTAAACTTGACCGTATAAGGAATGAGTCCATAAGACAAGAGTTACAAGTTTTTACTGGAATGAAAAATGAACAGTTTTCAGTCAACGGTGGAAAGAACATTTGGAAAGAATGTCAGATTCCAGACTCGATATACGTTTCAGATTCCAGAATGTCAAACAAGTCTGGAAATACAAACTTATAGAACACAGGTGGTGGTCGGTAGACCCAGGTAGAGATAGCTGGAGGATTTTTGAAGGTGAAACGGGCAGCACCTTGCCTACGCCGTATTGTGTAGATGACGATGACATAGTGCCATTCGGAATTATTTAAAGGAAGGAAACTGAGAATATTTGTGATGACACTGTGGTGAACATCGGGTATATGGTAACAATCTTGAATTTCTCATTTTCCGTGAGGAAAACGTGAGGATTCAGACTTGAAGGTAGTCTTATCCCCCCCCCCTCCGCGCAATGAGCTGATCCTAGTTACGTCACTGTGTTTAATATCTATTACTGTTTTTTCACAAACATTACTTAGTATGACTTTGTGTTTAAGTTATTGAAAAATAGTTTCAATAATGTTTATACTTTAATTAAAAACCCGTACATTTTTAAACGTAGTGCAAAACTTAGGAACAGCAATGACCATTGCAAATACTTCGTAGTTTTGAAACTTTACGCGTGGGTTACGATAGTGGTATCAGACTTTCTGATGCTTACTCTGTGAAAACGTGTGAAGCATTAACCCGAAAAGGGCAGGATAGAGTTACTGTAAGTTTTAGATAGTTATTGCAGTATCTAAAACTAAACCAAGTGATAACTGTTTTGAAGGACATATGACGGCAGTATAACGCAGACAGTACAAACGTACAGTGCTGTTATCTTTCTGCGGGCCGGTGGTGTGGGAATTTGTTCAAGATCTTGCCTTGCAACTGACTTGCTTGGTTACTTGTGCAACTGACTGAGGTTGCTTGTGTGGCAAGTTACCTCCACGCTGTCGTGGATTGGTGGGGAGGTCGTCATCACCATCATCATTGTTAGTACCTGTCTCTGCACGGCTAAGGCTACCTGTGTGTGTGTGTGTGTGTGTGTGTGTGTGAAGTACGCCGTAGACATCGGTCTCGGTCAGTTGCGACGAAACAACGTTTTCAGCTGTTCTTACGCGGTCAATTGCGCCCCGCACTTTCACTTACTGACCAAATCTGTCATTTAGGAACGTTTCTATCCTGAACTTCGATGAAATTTCAATTCTGCAACTTTCATTTATGCTAGTAACCTTTTTCTTCCAATATTTTTGTTAGTTTAGGTTAGGTCAGATTAGATTAGGTCAGGTCTCTTGGTAAAAGGGAGGTGCAGAAGTTTCAGGCACCCGAAATGAAATTTCTAAGAGGGACGCAAAGTTGTTGTCTCTTGGATCGGAGAAGGAACGAGGATATTAGACGCGATTTAAACATTGTATCATTGGACCAGAAGATTGAAGACCACAGAACGAGATGGTGTGAACACTTGAATCTCATGCCTGATATCCGTCTACCTGTGGCTGCCTTGGTTGGGTTATCACCCTACTGGGAAGAGAGATGTCGATAGACCGAGAAGGAGATGGATCCCGGAACAGGTCTAAGGCCTAGTCCTTGGAGTGGTGATGATGATGAGGTTAGGTCAGGCTAGGCTAGGCTACGAATGAATGGCAATTTCTGTATTATTATAACAACATGAAAATGCAATTGATCGCAACTGACTGGGTTCAGATTTCCACCTCGGTTTTATACGATTGGGAATTCCCACGGTTCGTAGACATTCCTTTACTTCGTCTGTCTTTTTTTGATAGTCTAATCCGCGGTAGCGTAGCAGCCCCGCTTATTAGTCTACCTTGACATCGACTCCCCCCACCAGGAGCCCTACCTGCTGACGTACATTTCTTACTTCAATTTTTGTTATCCGTTTTTTTTTTTTTTGTACCAACGTTCGGTACCATACGTCAGACTGGCAATATTAAAACTTACAAACCTTTCAAATGAGCAAGGTTTTTTTCTTGGTAGACAGACCACGGAGACGATCGTGATGGAACTCCCGGAAAACTGGTGAACTATGACATTTCAGACCGTTATGAAACTGATCATCAACGTATATTAACGTCGGTCGGTGGAGTACAAATGCATTGTTTTGCGGGGGGAGTGACAGATGAGCAACACAGCCGGTCGCTATTTGGCACGTTTTTCTTTTCTTTTTATGCGCCTTCATTGCGTAATCGCATTTTTACGTAACCGTACGGAGAGGAAATTAAATATATACACAGTTGGCATAGCAGTTTGTTTTCGTGTTTATTACTTTGTATAAACTGCTAATCGCCAACAGTAATTCAGAGTAACATACGCGTAAATCTCTCCATAATAACATATTCGTTACTTTAATTGTTAAAAAAAAGGACAACAGAGAATTTCCAAAAACTGGTTTAGTAATGCATTTGAAATGCTTTTAATACTAGCTGTTTACAGAAGTAAGTAGTGTAGGATTTATGTGTCGTATATACGAAAATCGGTTGTTACACAAGTTTTCTGCAACTGTAAAAAAAATTACGTTAAAGTTATTTAAAATTATTAAAGTTATGTAAAAAATGTTATTTTTATACGCATACGGTAGTTGGAGTGACGTCGTACTTATTACAGGCATATGTATAATTATGTTTGAATTATCCAGTCGCAATCCTAGCGGCTGAAATGAGATTTCTCAGGCACGTGGCAGGGTATACTCTTCATAATCATAGATATACGGCAGGAACTGAATATTATGAGTATACTCGACAGGATCACCCAGTATCGGCTGAATTGGTGGGAACATCTTTGCCGAATGAATGACTGCCCCAACTATGGAACTCTAAGCCGAGGGGACGCAGAGGTGTGGGACGTCCGAGGAAGCGCTGGAGTGACCTGCTCTATTCTTTGCCTATTTGAGACCGGAACAAACCATTATTGGTTTAATCCTTGAAGAAGATGATAATGATGATGATGTTTTCATTATGGAAATATTTATTTTTATGTTCACTTCGTTAGAATATTGTCTGCAGTCACCAGATATATATTTTCTGATAAATTTAAATTTTTTGAATTTATTCAAATGTGCATAAAAATAAACACTTGCAAGCAGTCATCATCATCATCATCATCAACCTCAAGGATTAGACTCTATCCTGAACCTGTTCCGGGACCCACTTCGCTCTCGGCCATCCTACATCTCTCTCTTCCCCACCGGTCTATATTCCATTGCTAGCACTGGACTCCTGTCACCTGCCGTTCTTCCCAGATGTTCACACCACCTTCGTTTGTTGCTCCTTAGCTGGTCCACCAATGGGTCGACTCCCAGTTCCGTTCTTATATCCACTACTTGCAAGCAATAAAACATGTTATCAAAAAAATCTCACACACACACACACACACATTTTTCGTGCATGTGTACACACGTGTTTTAATATTCATTTTTTAGTCCAATAAAATGTGCCACGTGTTTATTTATATAGGCTACAATAAGCTTTGTTTTTGTAGAGAAAAAAAATTGCCCGTCAGTTTCGGAGGTCTGTAATTTTAGTTTATATGCGTAAGTTCTTTATAATTTATAAAGATACTGTGCACTATATGATTCACTGTGTACCTGATAATTTCACTTCATGAAATCACAGATCCATTATGGATAACTTGTTGATGGTTTATGAAACAACGGATTGAAGTGCATAGTTACATGGTACCGTACTTCATGTATGAAATTCTTATTACAGTCTATCAACGGGTTTCATGTGTATTGCATTATGATTTAGTGTAATACTACATTGAGTTTTAGTTTATTAGGGCCTACATTGTTATCCGATGTATAAAATTCATATTCGATGTAGGCCTATTACAGGCCAGTTTTGTGTAATACATTGTGATTCTGTATATTTAGTGTGACTTTGTAAAATATGATAATTACTTTGATTCGGTGCATTAAATTGAATTTCGGAACATTATATTGTGATTGGGATTTCTAAACAACCAAATAATGCATTAGTAGTTGATTGTAGCTATAAATTATTTTTACCAACACACAATTTTTTCGTATTGCTTAATCAAGATTCATACTACTTTTTCTTTCAATTTTCTTTCACTAGAAGATAAAAATATGGAATTTGTAGTCAAATAATAGCGAAGTGATTATTGATGTGTATTGACGTAAGTTAGGCTGTCCTGCCTGGCACGTAAAGTACTTCGATGATACAAAAAAAGGAGAGCCATTATTCTTATTGATTATTGAAGTTTTGCTGATCATACGTAAAAATGAGTTTTTAAAGGTGAATGTTACAATATTTTGTTTTCAATGGTGTATGTATGTGATTTCAGCGCAGGCTGCCCATATTGTAACGATTGCAGTGCAAAGGTGAATATAACTATTGCGTCTGTCGCGAACCCAACACCTGGGCACAAGAAGTGCTGCGTAAAGTATCGATATAGAACACGGTGGTGTACGTGATCGCAGCAACGTATTCCGGCCGCGTGCGTGATACCCCCCCCCCTATTGTTGGATTTCAGACTCGTTTGTAATGTGATTTTAGAAGCGCAGTATCTTGTTACTCTAGAAATGAAGATTTGAAAAACACGATTTCGAAATTAGAACAAGTTTTGATTTATTCTGAACAAGTTAAACAAAAAATAGCACAACATTTAAATTAATCCCAGTCAAATATTTCTTCTCGTTTGTATGCGTTATTTAATCCGAAAATGGAAAGCGCGGCTGTGTATTGTAATGTTTCTGACAGTTTTAGGCGCCACTAAATCCTGTTCGAGCATTTCTATTTAGAGACGACCAGCTGATTTCATTCGGTAATAAATATTCCAAGCGTTTTCACGAGCTGAGTCAGACGCGATTTCATAACGTCTGTTTGTCAAAAAAACAAGGTTGTGACTTTCACAGGAATACACAAGATTTAAGTAGTGTCCAAGTTTCCGAATTTAGCTGTTTGGAGTGATAATTTGAGTCGTATTTTAAAGATCATATTATGCTGCTGGGCCGTTGAAAATCGTGTGCTCTGACCCATATATAAAGTGTACGGTCGCAAAGTCGCTGATTCGACATGTAACGTACTGGAATCGGGAATTTAAAATTATTCGTTTACAGTATGTTTATTAGGTTGTACGTAGTATGTTTTAGTGTCAGGGTCGTTGAACTGGACCTTGATTTCGAGTACTCTGCGAGTTGCCCTTGGTATTTAGTGAATTAATAAATGGCAAGTTGTATCTGATCAACTCTTCTTTAGTTGTATCTTCTTCTCCTTTTTTAGCTATCTCTCTTACGTTCCAGCTAGCTAGTTTTAATCTATCCGTAACTCCAAAGTATTTATCCTTGACGTGCCTAGGTCTATTGCTATAAAATCCGTCCTGCTTATTGCTGTGAAGGTTATGAGTAGTTTTCCTATCAGAAAACCAGCCTCCAGCTAGGTATTCAGGTGATGGGGCTGCCACCTTAAGGCTTCCCAACGTGCCTGATTTTCTGTTGGGGTTTTTCCCTTAGCCTTTGAGGATCCCTCCACGCCACAAGCTGTGGTTTTGTAATTTTTAATCAAGGTTTTCTTCCTGTAGCCTTTGACGAACCAACGCCGGACTGCAAGGCAGCAACTAAGAAATTAGAATGAAAATTAAAGAAATTTTGACGAAACCGAAACATTGAAGCATGATAATGTTTTTAGGCTTTTGAAACGTATAATGTGCATATAACAAATGTTTACTATATAACAAACATTATCACGTTAAAACGACAGAGACCGAAGATTTCTAGACTGTGGGGAATCGAAAGTGTGGAAGCGTTACATTTTTGGATGACGTTACATTTTTGTGGAATAACCCCCAGCCTAAAAACATTATCATGTTAAAAAAGGAAGACATCCTAGCCCTTGAGTAGTACCCTTATAGCGTCAGGGTCAGAAAGGAACAAGCGTGAGTCAAGAGAGACTAGACAGAAAAGATTAGAGGAAGGGATCTCAGCCAAGATAAGTTGAAGCAAAGTGAGAATCCAGCTTCTAATTTGCCATGAATATAATTTAAAAATTTCCACGACAAAGACTAAAATAATGGCGTTTAAAGAAAAATTCCCAGTACGCTCCAAAATAGTAATAGACAATAAAATTATTAGACAGATATCCCGCTACAGCTGTCTATGGTGCGACATAAGGTATGAAAAGACGATATCGATAATAAAATAAACAGATACCAGAAGATGTGTGGCACAATTCATAAGACCCTGGGAAAGAAAGTACGAAAAGATACAGAATTGAAATTTTGTGAAGTAATGGCGGCACCAGTATTGATGTACGGTAGTGAATCGTGGACACTCACCCAAAATCAGAGAAAACGAATTGAAGCTGCTGAAATGAAATTCTTAAGGAGAGTCAAAGTATGCACCCTAAGAGATCACATAAAAAATGCAGACATAAGGCAAGAGCTGAATATATACTCGATAAACGATAAAATTAAACAAAATAAAGAAAACTGGATACAAGACATAAATAGAATGGGTGACGTGACTCGAGAATACCAAAAAAGATAATCCAGTATATAAGCTTCTTGGAGACGAGATACAGTCAGACCAAGAAAACGTTGGCTGTGAAGACGGAACAGGCTGCAAGCCTAATCCTTGAAGTGAAGAAGAAGAAAAAGTATCAAAGAAAAACCAATTGCATTTTGCTACTCCAAATGGCTGCCGTAACGCTCTTCCGAGTATTACCTCGTCCTCAGACGCGTGAAATATTAACTAATTTATAGCGGCCATTTTGTCCTATCCGAGGATGAGATGATGATGAAAATCGCTGATTGGCAGCCGTGTCAAGTAAGCTATGGATCAGATATGACTTCCTTCCGGCCATGGTGAAATTTGTTTTACAATATACTGTAATAATAATAATTTAATTAAATAGATTGTGTAGACAATCTGTAAGTGAGTAGACGTGATAAAACAAAGCACTCAAAGAGTTGGTATGAACAATTCGTGGGTAGAACGTCAGCTTGATGTGTTTTTATTGCTGTTGTCTTATCGGATTTGATTTGGCCTCATTACGGATGGCTACGTGATTAGGCATTGTATTACTTTGTTGATAACAGTCTGCCGATTATCAGTAACATTGTGTGCTCTTAATATCCATTTACGTGATTATGTGTGTTGTGTGTGATTTACACACGCGCATCTTCAATTTATCCTGCTAAAGCGTGATTTTTTCCAAGTATATCTTATAATCATACCACGGCTATAACAGAGATATAATTAATTCCTTGAGAGCGAATATTGGTTATTTATGTTCAAATTATGTTTCAAAGATTTTAATCTGCATAATCAGAGACCGGGTCAGTTAATAATGCATTTGTATTTTGATTTAATTTTTATTTGGATTTTTCAGATAATATGTAATTTACACATTTTTTAAAAATGTACTGTAATTTAAATGTAAACATGGTTTAAATTTACATATAATTTAAATTGAAGTACAAAGCGATTATTCTTTAGTTCGTCTGTGATAATGCAAATGCGTGTATAATATGTTCAATGAAATTAATACTGCCTAATAACTGATTTTATTTGAATAACATAATTAGTGTACAGAATAAAGAAATTGTCAAGTTTTCTTCAAGATGTTTATAATGAAATAAACTTTATAGGGAATCTTTACTGTACATTACAGTATAATACAAAGTTATGGGGGAAAAAAAAAAAAACGGCACAGTCATCTTCAGGAGATAGATACAATTAATTAATTTATGTGTAGACATACGTATACGCAGGGCTTGATTACAGGGGGAACCTCTTGGATCCAAAACTAATTACTGAAAAAATATACGAAAATAAAAACCTAATTATTACAAAAATTTACTACTACTTTTTAAATTGTGCCCCTAATCAGCACAAAACTAAACATTTGTCAAAATCAAACCCACCAGCACTAATCTTTATCTTAACTACTATTAATTTATTGTTATATTGGAGTGTTAGTGGTCTCAAATATTTCTACTAGTAATTTTATACAAACCACTATGTTATCTTTGGTATTGACGAGCGCCTTCGGCAATCAAGCCATCTTCAGGTCATTTACCAACCTAGTAATTTTATATACAAACCACTGTGTTATCTTTGGTATTGACGAGCGCTTTCGGAAGTCAAGCCATCTTCAGGTCATTTACCAACCTAAAATGACCTCCGTTGGTAAATGACCTGAAGATGGCTTGACTGCCGAAAGCGCTCGTCAATACCAAAGATAACATAGTGGTTTGTATAAAATTACTAGTAGAAATTAACTACTATTGTTCATAAAATGTGCCAATAGAGAAAATGAAATAAAAAAAATTGTTTAAAAATTAAAACTACATGAAAAGCAACTGATTGGGAGCTTTCGAGAATATGTGCATTCCAGAATTTTCCGGAGAGTCTTTCTACCTTGAAATATGGTATTGAATCAATAGCAATAACTTCAAATGGATGTGAGAGGTGTGCTTTCTGGCCATCATACAGCATTGGACACAAAGAGTAAGGAAAGGTCAAGAAACAAACAATATGAAGACACTATATGAAGAAACAAACAGTGATGAAACTATGGAAACTTTTTCAAAATGTCCGAACCACCGAAACCATCACTTAGAGTTTGATTGAGGCTCCGGGATCACACCATCATGAGTGACGTTTTCGATTGCCATGCGGCTAACCTGACGATGAAGCTCTTCCTAAATATCACTAAATTTTATTACCTTTTTAGATACAAGTTTATTCGTATGTTACATGTTTTATACGTCTTTAAAAATGTAGACCTCCTTTGTAATAACCTGGTGTAAACTTATACGCTAAAATAAAATATAAGTATATTTCTGTTTTTACAACTTTTGAGTTGTGCATTCCGGCACCTATAATTTTAGAAATCAACCACTGTGTATGCCTAACTGTTATCTAGTTCAGTAAATGGATAGAGTTTCCACAACCAGCGCGACGTACTATACATAGAGGCATACGTAGTAAAAATTAAATAAGATTTCTCTAGCCGAAATTTTCGAATTACTGTGAATTTTTTACTCAAACAGAAAAGTAAACCACCTGTATAGAAACTCGGCAAAACATTCTAATAAGTAGTGTTCTTGAAAAGTTGCCGACAAATTATTTTATCAATGACACGTTAATTTTTTCCAAACAGTTGTCAGGTAAAAGTGTCACTCGGACACTAACAAGTGTAGTTGCGCAGTGTCATGAATGTAGACATAACGCTTGTTACACTTATTGCACTTGACGCCACTACACTTATATCCGAGACCCCGATATCCGACAACGGTGTACTCTTACGTCTGTGCAGTGTAGGTGTTATTTCCTCATTCAGACCGTTTACGGCGACTATCAGAGCAGCTCTTTGTCAGTCGAAATTCATTTTTTACCTCCACTCACATAGTCGTGTTGTTGACACGTTCGTATATTACTTGAGTTACCTATACTGACAGTAGAATGACGACGAAATGATGAAGCGGCTTCATTTGCAGGTGATACGCTGCAGCTTATGAATGCTAGTTGTGTCAGTTAGACGAGACAGCTTCCCGTAATTCATTAACGGGACAGCCTGATTGGCGTATGCGGATAGTGTCATTATTCCAAGACTCGAAGCGTCCCCCGTGTGAGCGTTCTGGGCACCCGAGTTGTATATGGTATCTTCATATCATAAATGTCGTGTTTGTGTGTAACGTGGAAAATCCGTCTGTAATTTCTTGCTCAAAATTTGTTTGATCAATTTAAAATAATCTCCGTTGAAAGCACTTGAATGTGCAGTTTTGGGAAGTATTATTTTAAAATAGTCGTATGTCTGTAGTTTTAGATATATTCAGATTTGTATAAAATAACAACGATATTGTTGGCAGTGTCGACCGTCAACGCGGTTGCGTTCGCCTCTCCGCGTCTTCTGCTTCCTGCGATCTTCTTATATCTTAAACGACGTACAATGTATCGTTTAACAGACGACCAGCCGGACCCTGATCTATCCAGTCCTGTGGATTACTGGCTTACCAGCGGGAGAGTTTGAGGGTCCCTTGTTAAACTTAATTTTTTAAAAGCATGTCCTACACCAGTTCTAAGCTCTTGTTGAAGATATACAAGGATTAAAAAATTGTTGAGCGGTGTATTATTGGTAACGCAGATGTGCGGGAGAACCCAGAGACTTTAGTCTTCACTTTGTTAAGTAGAATTTTGACAGAAATTCGATCCCTGTATTATATTACCAGGAACGGTAAGCTACGTTGCAAGTAGGAATTTACATATGAAATAATAAGACATGAAACGGTTTGCGCGTATCGTACCTGGGGTGGGGGGGAGATAGTCCCGGAAGTGAGGTGTGAGGGGACCAACTATGGCACACCAACCATGCTGCTGTTCTGAACACAAAATTCCACGGAAAACGACGTGTCAAAGCTACGCATGCGCAATAAGATCTTTTGACACTACGATCCAGACACGCTTTTTATGTCAAATTATTTTAAGTATAAATATGTTAATACAAAAACCTGAACGGATTTATAGTTATCTGAAGAAACTAGCGCCGGAACACTTTCTTTTTTTTTGGAGGGGAAGAAATTGTTTAACCAATAGTCTACTGATAATCACCGTAATATTTCAGGTTTCGGTTCAAGCTGTTTAAGAATATAATCACGGTTTTGTAGTTTCTCCGTTTGTTAAACATCCATGTGAACGAAGGATCTCTCAGTTTCGGTTTCTATATTGCATTGTGGATTGACTATACTTTTGAAACTACATTGCTCCTGGGAAACAGTCCACAAAAACAAAGGTGAGAAATACCGACACAACCGTTTTGACGCTTTGTGTTGCAGAGATGCTTGAGACATTGTCTTACCAAAAAAACAATTTCTCGTCAGCTGTTTTTGACCCGTGAAAGTGTGTGGTTCGTGGGTTCGTGACAGGCATTAAAATAGTAGGCAAGGACTAGATAAGTGCAATATAAACCTTGTGTGGTTAGAATCCAGCGCATGCGTTTTCTTTTAGTTCTGCTCTAGAAATTCCTTTATTTCCAAAATGAGGCTTAACTAAGGCCTAGAATTCTGTTTTAACTCCTAAAATACTGGCCGTTCCAGGTTGAAAACTTAATTGCTATCATCATCATCACCATCTGCAAGGATTAAACCTAGAATGGTTTGTTCCTGTCTCAAACAGTCGAAGAGTCTAGAGCTGGTCACTCCAGCGCTTCCTCGGACGTCCCACACCTCTCCGTCCCCTCGGCTTATAGTTCTATAGTTGTTTGGGGATGCGGCAGTCATCCATTCGGCAAAGATGTTCCCACCAATTCAGCCGGTACTGGGTAATCCTGTCGAGTATACTCATAATATTCAGTTCCTGCCGTATATCTGCGTTTCCTCTATGATTATGGTGAGTATACCCTGTCACGTGCCTAAGAAATCGCATTTCAGCCGTTTGGATACTAGTGAAATGAATTAAATTAAAACTTAATTGTATTCATTGAAATCAGCCTCAGTAGGGAACTTAGCTCTTTGATGCCTCCGTAGATCCGCCTACGTTACTCGGACGCCAAGGAGGAACAGCCCCCCCCCCCCCCCCCCGGTACTGTACAGTTGCAGTTCAGTAGTAACTCTTGTCTTGACGCTATTAATAATCGATTCGGTTTATTATTCGACACGGATACATCGAGCGTAGGCAGGACAAGGATACCAGTGAGAAGTATCAGGCGTTTCTGACAGCTCCCCCGTGAAAACGTCAGATAAACGGGTGACGAACATGTCATGTCACGCGTGATTGACGAGCTCTGTAATTGGCGATCCACGATTAATAAACACATTTATGTAATTTGTGCAGATTTCTCGATGTAATATATTTCGCGTTTATCGCGTAGCAGCTCAGGGTATGTAATGAAAATGTCATGCTGTCATGTCATGTCGTCTGAAAGAGGTTTTCACACACGCAGTAGTCGTTGTTGGTCAGCAGCAGTTTCCGTCATGTGTTACGTAATTGTTGTACGTTCCCACGCATCATCGCAATTGACGTCAGGTGCTCGTTGTGTACGTACAAGGGTCGTTCAACAAGTAACAGACAAACGACTCCTGTTTTAACACAATTTATTAAATGAATTTAATAAGTTACTTATTTTTAAACATACGAGGGCTATCCAGAAAGTAAGTTCCGTTAGGGTATTAAATGAAACTAAGAATATATTTACAAAACATTTTTATTTCTATTTGAAGTAAACACCTTAAACTACTTTTCTATATAGTTTGCGTCATTTTTAAACACTTTCCATAGCGGGGCACCAGGCGTTGTATACCTTCGTCGTAGACATTTCCCGCCTGTGATTTGAACCATGTATTAACAGTTTGTTTGACATCGTGGCCATCAAAGAAGGATTTCTCATGCTTGAAAAGGTGATATTAGCTTGGTGTGAGGTCTGGATTGTAAGGTGGATGATCAAATTGTTGCCAGCCAAAGTTTGTGAGATGTTCTGTTTCAGCGGCAGTGCGTTCGCTGTGCCATGATTCATTGCAATGTCCCAGATAAGGATCCTACGTCACTTACTCTGCATCGGACTGAGCAAAAAAGTCGTATCCATCTTGGTACCATTGAATCGCTTGCTGCTTCTTCTCCGTAAATATCGATAATCTGACTGTGAATTTTAATTGTTTTAATGCCGTCCGCATTCAAGAATCGAATCACATACCTACTTTCACGCGCGGCGGACGTTTCGAATTTCTTCAACATTATAAACACGTGGAACGAAGTTTACTCAGTGCACAGTTGTTACAAATGGCGTTGTCGCCTTGCCAACGAATCAACAAGCGGGCAGCGCATGCGCAACAGCGTGACGGCAACGATACCGCGGCAACTTTTAAAAACGGATGTAGCTTACCTCGGATGTAGACTACGGATGTACGTTACTTTCTGGATGTACCTCGTAATACCTAGCTACGCAGTTGTACGAGGTTTGATCAAAAAGTTCGTGCAATTTTGCAATTTCCACCGCTACAAGTGTCCGATTAAAAAACTGTTTTTATATGATTTTTGTACACGTTAGTGACAATCGTCGAAAATTTTAGCCATATATGATTCATAGTTTAGATTTCGCAGCTAATTGAGTAAGTCGTCCTTACGTGCATTAGTCGATTTTTTTGGCATTGTACAATGCAAGATTGAAGAACGTGGAGTAAATTTCGTGTAAACTATGAGATAAACTGCTGTGCGCGAACAAGTGGTTTACAAGCTTCAAAGACTGCCGTAAATGAGTTGAAGATTGTGGTCGTCAGATGAAGATAACCTTTTTTGTGTTCCACGAAATTTCATATCTAGGCGCAGAGGTAAATAAAGAGTACTTACTATTCGGACATTTTACGCCATTTGTATGAAGGTATTCGTAGGAAACGGCCAGATTTACGGAAGAATAATTTATGAAAATTGCATCCCGATAATGCGTCTGGACGCACGTCATTGCATGTTAAGTACTTTGTCAGGCTAGGCAAAAGAAAACGGTATGACGATGACACGGCAACTACCGTATTCCTAGATGTGTCCCAACGCGACCTTTCCTCCTCCCAATAGTGATAACTTCCACGAAAGGACAACGTTTCGCGACCGTTGAAGACGTAAAACGAAAATCGCTAAGAGAGCTCAAGGCTGTACCAAAAAAAGTATGCTTGAAATATTTTGAAGACTGCAAAACGGCTGACTAAATCGTGTTACATCCGAGTGAGACTACCTACTTTGAAGAGGACAGTATAAGTTTCGATGAATGAAGGCATAATTTTTAAAATAAACAAGAACTGCATGAACTTTTTGATCAAACCTCGTATACTGCTTTTCCATAACTGTTGTCAGCTAGTTTATGGAGCAAAAATGATTTTTTTGTCTTAAAGTCTGACCCATGTTTTTTTTAGACATTGTTTTCAGGTTCTTCATTGCTATAAACTTAACTCTACGTAATGACTCCTTGAGGCGCGCTAACAAAAAGAAGTCTAATTGGGGCCAGTGGCATTTCTAGAAAGTGGACTGGGGGGGGGGGGTTGAATGGGCTTCATAGAAAAGAAAAACGTGTGAAGACTAATCAGTACGTGTGAAGGTTGAAAAACGTGTGATGGCATCCTGAAATCAGTCCCATTAAAGTACACGGTAATAACACGATAACAATACGCGTTATTGGAATATTGTTTAGAAGATGCTTATTGACTCAATTGATTTTCCTATATTTCATGTTTCAAACGTACACGCAGCTGTTGTGTAATAATCCTGTTTGTATATATTTAAGAAAGAGTTATTACTATATTACCGTCCACAGCTGAAAAAGCTAACAAAATATCTGTCGTCAGGTGTATCAAAATGTTCAGTTTCTATCGTCAGGTTTCTACTATTGGAGTGTTTTGGAGTAGTGATTTGGAGAAGAGGATAGGAACCAGGTGAACGCGAATGGCGTGACAGAGTAGTTTTCTGCCAAAAAAGAAGAAAACGTGGAAGAAGACCTCCAAGAACATAGGTTGAAGCACATAACGGCAAGTTTGTTAGAGCAGTCTAGAGGACGACTGGCGTGATCAAAGGAGGTTGAAATCGGGAAGCTGGAAATTTGCGTGTACTCAGTTCTGATCTGCGTATCTCATAGCGATCCTTTCTTGTGCAACTGCAAACTTTCTTTCTTCAGATAAGTTAATTTCTGAAGCTTCTATTTTTGGCACGTTCTTTTTTGTGAAAGTTCGCCCTTCCAACCGTATGGTAAGGATGGTTTGAGACAGCAACAACAATATTATCATCTTCTTCTTGTTAACGGTTTTAGGCTTTAGCGGCCTGTTCCTATTCCACAGTCCGCCTTTTCTTAGGTCTACCAACTTTTCTTCTGCCTGTAGGGTTGTAATCTTTCGCCATCTTCGGTATTCTACTTTCTTCCATTCTGTTGATGTGTTGAATCCATTTTCTTCTGTACTCGTTAATCCTTTTATTAATTGCAAGAATATCTAAATCACTTCTTACCTCTTCATTTCGTATAAGATCTCGTCTATTACACCTTTTAACTGATCTCAGAAGTTTCATTTCTGCTGTTTGTATCTTCTGTGTTTAAGACAACCAAAATTGTAATATCCAAATACGTAGAAAAAGAGCAGCGTATATTTGAGAAATAAAACCAGCCTGCCCAGTCTATTTGCAATGCGTCGTCAGTGGCGCTCCGGCGGAGCGCGATTCGTCTGTACAAACATGGTCGCCGGCCAACACAAACTGTCACACCTGGAGTCGGTCGTAATTGTTGTGTACTGTGTAATGTTTTAATCTCTTTGTGCTGAGTAAGCCGTCGCCCAAAATAACTAGCGTCGTTCGTTGATCCAAGGACGTTCGCCGCTTGAATACTTTTCTCCATGAATTCAGGATAGCAATTGCTACGGTGCCCACCTAACTTTGAGAATAGTTACTCCGTCGACGTAGCGATGATACAAGTAACATATCGATAGCGGCGTAAAAGCAGGCGATATATTGACCTTCCGTTCCATACTTTGTTAGCGATAGCGCTAATACTGGATTATGATATCGCTTATCCTTAAGTAGGTCATATTTGGAGTTTTGACAGAATTGACGTTTGTTTTTAAACTATTTTTGAAACAGTCAATACATGGAGTTTTAGAAATCGCAATCCGTCTAATCGCCCGCGCTGTATGTGTGTGTGTGTGTGTTTTATTTGTGTATAACGTAATTGCAGAGACACCTTTTTTAGATATACATTTTAGAAGTAAGATACAGTGGTAAATGTTTCACGCAGAATGGCGGGGACCACCTGTTTTTTCCCAACTTTGTCGTGCTTACATGTCGAACTGCTACCTGTCATGCTTCGGATGAGGCCTTTCAGTGTCTCCTCCATTATCACGACCTAGGTTTTTTTTCTTGTCTTAAACAGACAATAAGTGAAACAAACTGAGATACATGACCATATCCTCTAGAGATTTCTTACTGTACTGTGTAGTAAAATAAAGCAATAAAGATTATTCAGAAGGCACTTAAACATATAAACGTTTTATTATCCTCGTGAATAATTTCTAGTTCATTTTTCGTAAAGTGTAGTATACTAACACGGACTGTAGCTGTTCTTCACTTAGTCTTACGATTTACGTTTTCTTGTACAGTAATGCAGTATATCTTTTCTATTGTGGCAGTGTTCTTCAATTCTTTTTTTAAAATCGTCCGTAATTTTCTTTTGCACACAATTCTGCACTACTTTATTTTCAACAAACTGTTCTAATTAATCAGTGTGGACAAAATTTCACCTTCCGAGTTGGATTCTAAATATCGAGGAGTACGGCTCAGCAATGAAAACATATCGGTAACTGTAAGAAATCGTAAATTCCATTGATTTAAGAAAAAGACTGCCCAAAAAATCGTACTGATCTCGATTTTTGTGTACAGCTTTATTTCGACGTCCTGAATAACATGTGAAAGTCACAATGCCAATCGTGTACGCGTCTTGAGTTATTAAAGGTCAAAAGAAATGTTTTTTTTTTGCAAATATCTCGCTTTCTGTTGGTCGGACGACAATAGAGGTGAATATCAAAATTGAAGATCTCGCTGTTCTCTATAAAAAAGGTCGTACGCAGTTTTCACGTTAAACTAGCCGTTTCCGCGAATTGACGCAGAGAAAATATCAAAGCCGCTCAATGCCTTCATTTCGTCACCACCTTCGAGGTAGAATGCAAGGCGCGTTTTTTTTATGGTTTCCCCAGTAGGCCTAATCCATGTTAAGCAGGGTTATGACGTTAATAATTAAAAACAAATTTTAGTGGATTAATAATATAATTAATATTATTAATTAATTTTCGCTTTCGTCTTCATCGTTCATGTTCTGAAAGTCATCAGTGTTCGGCTCAAGCTCGTCGTCATTTTCTTCTAATTCTGTCAGGTTTGCGGATACAATATCTGTGGGATTAACATCATTGTCCGTGTCCAAAGCAGATGCATCAGTATAAAAAATTGTATTTAGCAATACGTCTGGCGCTGGTGGTAATAAAGTTGTAATGGGCTCCAAAAAGTTGTTCATGACAATCTATCCCCATTGTTGAGGATCTAAGTTATTTCCTAACCAAGTTTGTACCTGGTAATAGACGCGGAGAAGATGTTGAGCGGCTGCAGCAGTAGGAGGAAGAGAGGACAATTTAATAGGTACATTAAGCCTTTTTGACGTGGAAAATTGGAAGTACCTATAATTATCAATGGACTTTTCGGTTTTTGGAGCACCATATATGGCCAAAAGAGAAAGTATGCCGTTATTGTATATGGTTTCTGAGGGCAATTTTCCTGTTGAAATACTTGTGCCGCGTTGTGCAAATCAGGACGTTTTTCAAATAATTTCACACTCTATTTTTTTCCTTACCAAAGATCGCAGAAGTTGTGTCACATCCGGTGATCGCGAGTAAAAATAATATGTGTTTTTTACAATGAATAAAATTGTTGATGATTGCAGAAGAAAATACTTTCGTTTCAATATTTCCTTTACCAGTTTCATAAAGAAAGTGTTCTGATGCGGAAGAGTACGCCATATTAGATTAATCACAAGATCGACATCTTCCCTATCAACGACGGTGGTGTTAAGTTGTGATTCTTCAATAGCTCTTTCGATTATTAATACATCGGCATCGTCACGAGCTTGTCTAGCTGTTATGTTGACGTCTTGTAATTTTTGGAGCAGCATCTGAATTAATCTATTTTTATTAAATCGGTTCGAAAGAAATTTTTCTTGGCTAATAGCCACATCCATAGTTTCTTTAAAAAGAACTTCGACAGATCCAATTACAGCTGCAGTTCGTCGAAGTCGTTCCATTGGTTTAATATTTTGACTGTTGTCACAATAGCCATCGAAAACTACAACTAAATTTGAGCCATAATGTTTTTGTAAATAGTCAACATATCTTGGTAAGAACACAACCAAAAGAATCACCTCTCTACCACACCACACGGTGAAGAAGAATGTAGTCACGTGATATCCATCGGCTCGGAGCGAATAGAATATAAAGAGTGGAGTGCTTTGCTCCAAAATTAAGATGTGCGTTATTCGATAAACCGTTAGTTTTACGTAAAAATTGTATAGAACCTTTTTTATAGAGAATAGTGAGATCTTCAATTTTGATATTCACCTCTATTGTCGTCTGACCAATAGGAAGCGAGGTATTTGCAAAAAACCATTTCTTGTGACCTCTGACCTTTAATAACTCAAGACGCATACACGATTGGCATTGTGACTTTTCACACGTTATTCAGGACGTCGAAATAAAGCCGTGTACAAAAATCGAGATCAGTAGGATTTTTTAGGCAATTTGGTCCTCAGAACGACTTAAAACACTGGGCTAACAGTTTTTAACTTCCACTGTTTTGGGGCTTGCAGGTATGGATTTATTTATTATGCAGCTATTGAAAGCCAGAAAAAAAATTATTATAACAAAATTTTTCGTATTAACCGATATTTTGTATGTAAAACTGTAATTGTAAAAATAGACGCAACGATCGGGACCTGAGCCATATTTCGTGTTTACCGATATTTTGTGTTAACCTTTTTTGTGTCGAACAGTTTCCATTGTGTTTCATTTTAAGACATTTTTTACATTTTTACTTCCATGTTCCGCAAGGAAATGGAAATATGGTGATCGCGAAAAAAATCGTGTTCGAGATAAGGGCTGATTTCGATTGTACTACCCTCAAACATGAAGAAAAAAGTCATTTTCCGAAAAGTCTATGTGTGTATCTGTGTGTCTGTCTGTGTGTATAATTTTTTCTATGGCGAACGATAACTGCCGCAGATTCAAACAGAGTGACTAATTTTTTGCATATGTATGAGAGGACTCAAGACTTATTGATTTTGGTGAAGATCGGTTAAGGGGAAGGGGTAGTTTACATGCAACGTATTATGTTGTAACAAGAGTAAAGTACGTATACTTAAATGAGTATAGTTAATAAGTAAGTAAAGTACTTAAGATAAATAAAGTATCCTGAAAAGAAGGTCATAATAATCCACTGTAGAAAGGTACATGAAATATCTATAAACGAAAAGGGTAGTTGAATGGGGGTAATTTTCTATAAATGAAAATTATAGTTGAAGGGGGAGGGGATAATTTTTTATATGTGTACTCCGTTATCGGCAACAAAGAAGTAGTTTGTTGTTAAAATTCCTTCGCGGGCTGTTTGGCCGTGGTTTAATGTTTTCTCCAAAACCAGATGTTTCGGCAGTGCCATCGACTGCCATCATCAGTTAGAATCGAGCGCGCAAACGTGAGGTGGTATACGTTAGTGACCACAGTACTGTGGTTAAGGCTGAAGAAATAAGTAGAAAGAAGTAGTTTCTATGGAAATATTTCATTTCGAAAATGATTTTAAATATAAATCTTAGTACATGGAAGTCATGTATGGTTCTCCATACCGATATTTTTGTTATGAATTTCAATTAAAAATTTGTTGACAATCGCGATTACGTTGCATAAAATTGTGTTAAATATTACAACTACATATTATTATATTTTTATAAATTGTGTATTTTGAATTTTAAATAATTACTTAAAATAATGTATACCATACGCGTAAAACTGTTTTTATATTATACTGTAGTACGCTTATATGTATGAATAGTGATATTAGCTGTAGTAGTGGTTTAATGTGAACTGCAAGAAGTCACCTGTAGCATGTATCTGTTACCTTGCCAACAGGGATTTGCGTAACATTGTCCTGTAGTTGTGTTTGTTTTCTTACTGGCGCTGCCTATGTTTACTCTACTTCCTTCCTCCTCCCGGCTCAGCTGCCAACAAGTACCGGTAATTTGTCACTTTTCAAACGAATTGCGTCTTGTCGTTTTTAATGTTGTCAGCGTTTTAAAACGTGATCCATATGTGTTTTTGTATAGTATAGGGTAGTGGTTCCCAAAGTGGGGTCCGCGACAATGTGTCAGGGGGGTCCGCGGAAATTTTAAAGAAAAAATAGAATATACCGTAATTTTCTCCGATTTATTTATGCTCATAGAATATACCGTAATTTTCTCCGATTTATTTATGCTCTAAAATCTAAGTTTTAGAATCTTAAGACAATTAGTAGAAGATTCCAGTATTTTTTTTTTTTTGTTCAAACTAATAGTAATTGTAAAAGTAATATCAAACTAATGGCTTTAATAATGTCTTTAAATCATGTCGTGTAGTAGATCTGTTTGTCAGCCGAACTCACTAGAGCGCAGCATCAACGCAGAACTGATCGCGCTGTTTTAGTCCACGTATAATCGCTGTATCTTGCTTATAAACACTATATCTCGCATATAAGCACTGTATCTACACACGTTTTTCCGTGTAGCTGGTTTTACGCCTAAGTAGCTGAACTTCGACACGTGTGGCTGGCAAAGTTAAGAAATAAACTTGATGTCCAGAGTCACTTAATATTGAAATTATTAGACATTCAACCTAGTATTGCAGAGAAAATTGTTCAAAAGCACCTTCATTGTTCACATTAAACTGTGTTTGATATCAAAATACATTTTAATAAAAATATAAGAGTTTGTATCATAGTTATTGTTTATTTTATTTCATAACACAGATGGGGTCCGTGAAATTTTCTATTTGGGGGGGGGGGTCCGCGGACTGAAAAGTTTGGGAACCACTGGTATAGGAGCCTTTTTCGACAGAACCCCGCAAACTATTCACCGATGTTCATCGTTCCTGAAACGGACTATATAACAACTAGTACACTCGGTGCGTTATTGTCACTATACCTCACATTACGTAGTCGTCAGAAAAACCCCAACGGACGAGTAAGTGATATTTTACATGATAGTATATAGCAATGCAAATCGAAGTCGGCCGTGTATATCCACAACAGTGGGTGTTTGGCGGTATCTGCCGCGAAGATAAAGAATGTTGTCTTTATGCTGTACCAGACAGAACCGCTGAAACCGTGCTTGACACAATTAGAGCATGTATAAACGCCTGGGACAACCATTATTTCTGATTTGTGGAGAGCGTACGATGGAATACCAAACTTACCAGGAAGGAATTTCCTCCATTCGACGGTCAGTCACATTCAGAATTTTGTGGGTCCTATAAGTGGAGCACACACGCTTATGGGCGGCCGTTAAACGTCGCAACAAGTGTGAATGCGGAACTAGCCGGAATCAGCTAGATTCGTACCTTTGTGAATTCATATGGAGGTATCGCCACAAAGCGATAGGTTGAATTTGTTTCAACCGGTTAGGAGATGTTATTTACATATTGAACATAATTGTACCGATGCGATCGGCTTGCAGGATTTCGGCTGTGTCGAATAATGCAAAACAGGAGTTATGTAGCCTCTTCTTAGTTGCTGTACAAATTCTATGGTTCACAGAATACTTTCCAGCCTTCTTGGCCAATTCGCTTCCGAAGGAGTTTGAATTCGTAGTTGCTGATCGCTGGGACTTTACGAGTTTCCTTAACGAGGTCTGTATTATATTTGGACCGTGCCGTATTCTGAGCAAGTTTCAGAATAGGCAGCTAATTACGCTTTATGCTTGGTGGGATAGCCTGTTTCTGTTTGAGTTAATACTAGGGTTTAATATCGGCACTAACGCAAGTTTTCCATGTGTATTAATCCCTTAAATACGCTGCCACTTTTCAGAATCGCATTCGTAAAGGCGACGAATTGGTTGCATTCGTTGATTTTTGAAAGAGATACGTTAACGCGATGGTTAAATTTGTCAGCTCGTCTGGCGCAACCGTTTCCGTTACTTTTAGTCCACGTTTGAAACTAAGTAAGATGATTCTTCTCGAGCGCTACAGCCCAACCAACACCAGTCTTCTGCAGTGTCTCCTATCCATTGCCATCTCAATGTAACCCCTTACATCAATTCTTCTTAGACCTTCCAGCGCATCATACGGACCGTGGTCAGTTGCGACCGCGGTGGAAACGTGGACCCGGTCAGTTGCGATCAGTTGAATTTTCATGTTATTATAATAATACAGTAATTACGATTATAATTCTATCAATTCCTAGCCTATCTTACCCAAACCTAACCTAACCTAACTTGGCCAAACGTAACTAGAATATTTGGAAGAAAGAGGTTACTCGCTCAGATCCAAAGTTGCAGAATTGAAATCTCATCAGAGTTCAGAATATCAACGTTTCTAAATGAGAGATTCGGTCAGTAAGTGAAAGTACGGGGCCAACTGACCGCATAAGAACAGGTAAAAACGTTGTTTCGTCGCAACTAACCGAGACCGCATCACACACCCGTCTTATCCTCTTTCTGATTTTATAGGCTTGCGGCCTCAGGATTTTCTTTGGCATACGCTGCTGATCATCCATCCGCTCTAGGTGACGGCAAAGGATCTCATCAGCGTGGTGATAATCGGTTTCAATCATCTTACCTTATTATAAACCAGGAGACAGATGAGGTACTGAAGATTCGTAAAGGCTAAAGGGAACCCGTAACCACAACGATGACTTGGTTACACTTGGCAACCGTAAACTACGACGACGACTCGGTAGGTCGTCGTTTAGGACTTGAAAATGGTGGAAACACTGAAAGGCCTCGTCCGGAACATTACAAGTAGCAATATTGTTCTAAGGCTTTCACGGTCGGTGTCAGTTATATTAGAAGTATGCACCGGGCTGTTTGGCCGTGGTCCAGGGTTTACAAACAAACCAAACGTTTCAGCAGCACCACTGGCCTGCCATCTTCAGTGGAATACGAGTCTACCTGGACGCGGGGTGTCAAACGTCAGGCCCATAGTACTGTGGTGAAAAACTGTGGGCCTGACATTTTGACACCCCGCGTCCAGGTAGACTCGTATTCCACTGAAGATGGCAGCCAGTAGTGCTGCTGAAACGTTTGGTTTGTTTCTAAACCCTGGACCACGGCCAAACAGCCCGGTACATATTTCTAATACAAATTACTAGTAGCAGTTTAGCAAGTAAACACGACAAAGTTGGAATTACAGAGACTGCTAAATCAAATAACGAGATGAACGAGCGAAAAACCCATATACGCAATTATCTCTCTATCTTCCCTATTGTGTCGTGTGACTTCTGAATGAAGAATAATTGGCTTAACGAGAAAAAGACTGATTTTTTACATTCTGTGCGGACGTCTCTTAAATTTAGACCGAATCGGCAACTTCATGTGTGTCATGTTAAAAGACAGTCGTGAAAGAAAAAAACAGGTCTGGATCAGGTTTATACATCACGTTGGCAACAGAAATGTGACGAATAATTGATATTTTTGCTTTAATGTGAACGTACAAAACATTTTTACTTCTACGTTCCATAAGAAAATGGAAGTATGGTGATGGCGAAAAAATCGTGTTCGAGATAAGGGCTGATTCTGATTGTACTACCCGCAAAACATGAGGAAAACTGTTTTCCGAAAAGTGTCTGTGTGTGTAGAATTTTTTCTATGCCGAACGATAACTGCCGCAAAGTTAAACAGAATCGAATAATTTTTTGCATATGTGCCCGAGTTGTAGAGGACTCGAGGCTTATTGATTTTTGTGAAGATCGGTTAAGGGGAAGGGGTAGTTTACCTGCAACGTTTTATGTTTTAAGAAGAGTAATTTTCTTCTATGGCGTACGATAACTGCCACTAATTTAAACAGAATCAAATAATTTTTTGCATATGTGCCAGAGTTGTAGAGGATTCAAGGTCTGTTGATTTTGGTGAAGATCGGTTAAGGGGAAGGGGTTGTTTACCTGCAACGTTTTACGTTTTAACAAGAGTAAAGTACTTAATTTTGATAAATAAAGTATCCTGAAAAGAAGGTCATAAGAATCCAGTGGGTAGAAAGGTAGGTGAAATATCTATAAATGAAAAGGGTAATTGAACGGGGAGGTGATAATTTTTTATATGTGTACTACGTTATCGCCAACAAAGAAGTAGTTTGTTGTTAACATTCCTTCCCTGGCCGTTTTGCCGTGGTCCAATGTTTACTGCTAAACTAGACGTTTCGGCAGTGCCATCGACTGCCATCATCAGTGAAAATCACTGGTACGTTAGTGACCACAGTACTGTGGTAAAGACTGAAGAAAGAAGTAGTTTCTATGGAAATATTTCTTTTCGAAAATGATTTAAAATTTTTAAATATAAATCTTAGAACATGGAAGTCATGTAGGCCTATATACCATACCGATATTTATAGTGTGTCACAATACACGCACACATCGGTTAGACAGTATTCGCCTTGAACATCCGTGCGACCAAACCGCCTCTCTTATTGTTTTTCCATTCTGACGATAAAAAATGTGCCAGGTAACGTTCTAAACATAGAACGCCCGGTTGCTGACATGTCGTTATCGTTCTCACCTGTAGAGTAAAACACTATAGTGATAAGTTACGTGTGTTTGTTTTTGCGACGAGTGACGTTCACGCGCGCCTCACACAGCAGCGTCCTCCGCGGCACGGCATAACACACGGCGAACTGTGTAAAATCAGTGGTTCCCAAAGTGGGGCCCGCGACAGTGTTTCAGGGGGTCCGCGGACACTTAAGAAAAAATACCGTAATTTTCTCCGATTTCTATTGTGTAAAATCTAAATTTTAGAATCTTAAAACAATTAGTAGAAGATTCCAGTTTTTTTTTTGTTTTCAAACTGATTGTAATTGTAAAAGTAATTTCTAACTAGCGGCTTTAATAATGTCTTTAAATCATGCCGTGTATCAGGTCTGTTTGTCAGCCGAACTGACTAGAGCGCGGGATCAACGCAGAACTGACCACGCTGTGTTAGTCCACGTATAAGCACTGTAGCTAAGCAAAACGTTTTTCCGTGTAGCTGGTTTTACGCCGAAGTAGCTGGATTTCGACACGTGTGGCTGGAAAGATAGAGCCGAGGTTGGCAAAATTAAGAAATAAACTTGATGTCGAGAGTGAAAAAAACCCGGTGTTTTCCCAAAGGTTTTTTCGCTTTTAGTGTGTTACAGATATGTGTCTCCAACGTTTTGAACAGTAATTTATGCAAAAGGCATGGTTCGTAAATATCAAACTACTACCGTTGAAATTATCAGACATTAAACCTAATATTGCAGAGCTAATTGTTCAAAAGCAGCTTCATTGTTCACATTAAACTATGTTTGATATCATTAATATTATAATTTTGCAAGTTAAGAGAATTTTGATTTTAATACATTTTAACTAAAATATAAGAGTTTGTATCATATTTACTGTTTGTTTTATTTCATAACTCAGACGGGGTCCGTGAAATTTTTAATTTTTTTTTAGGGGGGGTGGTCCGCGGACTGAAAAGTTCAGGAACCACTGGTGTAAATGATAAAACTGTTGAGAGGTTATTGAGCGAGAATTACAGTAAGTGTACAGCGCAAACTTCTGTTTTGTGTACAAAGAAAAAAAAACACGTGGTAGGTAATGTATTGAACACGTGTACAGCGACCGACATGACATGGCGCGACGCGCACCGGCAGCGTGTCAAATACAATAATAAACCTTGAAAATTTATTGTCGTACTTTAACGAAAGTATCTGTGTTTGTATTCCGTTAGAAGCGGTTTTCTCGGTAAACACGTAGGGACAAGGCCGTCAGTATTGTGTGTTGGTAGTGCTGCGCGTATTTTATGTCTGAATAATTATTGTAAGCGATAATGTATTTATTTGTACAAAGACAGCAGCTGTCAGACTTCTAGTTTTTAATAGCAGCCAAAGACAAGAAAATAGGAAAACAAGTCAATCAGGGATATTTTATGGAGGTGAGATATCTTATACAGGAAGGTGCATTTTTTCAGATTTCTTCTTGCAAGTTACTTTTTTTTTTTAATTCGGATTTTGACTACTCGTGAAACGCTTTTTTTATATTTAAAATTTTTTTATTTAATTTTTTATTTATATTTGTCTAAGCAAGAAAAGAAAAATCCAAGGTGCTGAATGAAATTTTTAAGATGCACTCAAGGACGTTTCCTCCTAGATCAGGAAAGAAATTAAAAGGTAGAAGAGTATTCATCATCTTCACGGATTAAACCAAGGATGGTTTGTTCCGGTCTCAAACAGGCAAAGATTAGAGTTGGTCACTCCACTTGTTCCTCGGACGTCCCACACCTCTCCGTCCCTTCGGCTTATAGTTCCAGATTTGTTTGGCGATGCGGCAGTCATCCATTCGGCAATGGTGTTCCCACCAATCCAGCCGATACTGGGCGATCCTGTCGAGTATACTCATAATAGAAGAGTATTAAAAACTGAATTTTGCAAAAGAAGACTACTTGCTAAACTGCTACCTGTCATACTCCGGACGAGGCCTTTCAGTATCTCCACCATTATCAAGTCCTAAACCACGACTTGTTTAGGACTTGGTCGTGGTTTAGGACTTGATAATGGTGAAGACGCTTAAAGGCCTCGTCCGGAGCATGACAGGTAGCAATTTACCAAGTAAGCACGACGAAGTTGGAATTACGGACACTGCTATAGCCTGGCAACTTTGAACCATCACGATTTCAGTACACGCAGAGAGACGTAATGCTGCTCCCTCTCCAACATTCTCCGTCTTACTGCCACCTTCCCTTCATAATCAACGGTACGCTGTATAGTTCACATACCATGTTCGGAGACTGAATGATCCCTTCCTTCCACACAGTTGCCTTGCATCACGTGACTTTCTCCTATAAATGTTAAACTCTATGTCAAAAATGTTTGTTCTGCTCAGGTCGTTTTCAACGTTGTGTACCTATAATTCAAATAACAAGATGAAAAAGAAGATTTGGGATATTTGACCGCGTGTCAAATAACGGATCACCAGTAGCGACCTTGAGGTACGGGCCAAATGGAAAGAGGGATGTTGGTAAACCGAGGAGGAAATGGGTACCAAAACAGGTCAGTTAGGACCTAATCCTTGGACTGAAAGTGATGGTGATGATAAAGAACTAAACTTGCCCGACAAAAATTAATACTTTTCCCACAACGGGATCGCGGTAAAGGTTTTCTCAAGATTTTGTGGCAGGTGGGGTGTAATTTTCGTTACTCCCCCCTCAACGAATTTGCAAATTCGGGGCTACAATGTTCCTTGTAAGCCATTGCTCAATCAATAAGCTAAATATTGTAGTATCGTGATACATCAGGTGGCGTATTTACGGGGGGGGGGCGAACGGGACCGGACTCCACCCCTAGAGGGTCGAAAAAGTTTACTAATTTTGTTAATCTCTTAATTTTTAGGCTGATTTTCTTTTCATCTGTTTTATTATACTTTTTATACAAACAGATTTATTACACACCATTAGGGTATACGTTTGAAATATGAAATATAGGAAAATCAATTCAGTCAATAAGTATCTTGAATAAGTATTCAGTGTTTCAGTAACGCGTATTTTATTGTTATTACCGTTTACTTTAATGGTACTGATTTGAGGACGTTGTCGCGCGTTTTCCAGACACTTTAAAGTTAGTAATGTTAGTCTTAACTCGTTTTTATGTTGTATGAAGCCGACCCAATCTTGGACCCCCCCCCCAAGCCAAATTCTAGACACGCCACTGTAGTAAGCCTACATTAAGACTACCGTAATGTACCTTGATAAACTCAATTACTTGCTTTTAAACAAACACAGAAATTGCATTAGTAAAGCGTATATTATCAGTGACAACATTTGAGTGTCGAAAATACACAGAAGGACAAATCGTACGTTGTTGTAACAGATTTTAGTAAATCTTCAGTAAATCGCGTGTCTGTTGTCTGATTTTATTAATTTATTTTTCTTTTTGTTGCAGGTACGAAACATTCCAGTCTACTGTCGTAAGTAATACGTTTAACTTTTCTTGTGTTGTTAAGAAGGAAACTTTCCTTGTTGTTACGTAATTAGAACAGGTGGGAGTAAATAGAAAAAGAAAATGTTGTGACGACAAAGATAACAATCGTTGACGTTCTGCATTATTAAAGCGTTATCGTAGGCGATTCTTTGCTTTCGCGTGTCTACATCGTAAACGACAGCAAAAAAGGTAAAAGACGATATCTTCGAATGAATCGGAGACGAATGTCAAGTCGTAAATGGATTTCGCAAGACACAAACTTTCGTAACAGTTCCATCAAGGAGACACAACAGAATCTTGATTGTCGGAACTGTTGGGACGGGGTTCGGATTATCAGAATGTTCGGATTATTAAACAGTGGAAAATAAATATTGCAGTACTAAGAGAAAAGTTTAAATTAAGCTTGAACGCTTCGTTTAATTTAAATTAAAGGAAAGAAACCTCAAAGTATATCAATCGGTTCATTTTGAAAACCAAGATAATTAGACCAGCTTACGTAAAAAGAATTTTGTACATTTTCTGTTAAACATTTAAAGAAAAGGCAAATTCAGTTGTTCAGGTTTACACATTCTTGAACTGCATTATTTAGTTTACTGTTATACTGAAAAACAAAAGTACAGTGGAAAACGTTTAACGCTAAATGACGGGGACCAGCTGTTTCTTTCGTGTTACCAGAATTTTGTGTCAAGCGGACAAAAAAGTGAAACAGTATGAGATAAACGAACAGATACTGTACTATAGCTTAGTTACTGTATTGTGTAGTAAAATAAAGCAATAAATAATATTGAGAAGGTTCTTACATATGAACGTTTTAATTACCCTCTTGAATAATTTCTCGTTAATTTTTGGGAAAAATGTGGTGAATTTTTCTTAAAATTTAGTAATGTAGTATGTCTTTTAAAGTTCGTATAGTGACAGTGTTCAATTCTTTTTAAAATAGTCCGTTATTTTCTTTTGCACACAATTCTGCACCACTTCGTTTTCAACAGATTTTTCTAATTAATCAGTGTGGTCGAACATTTCCCCCCTCCGAGTCGGCTTCTAAATATTGACGAACACGGCTCAGCAACGAAAGCATATCGCTAGCGTTAAGAACTCGAACATTTTCACTGTCATTATGCGGGTCATATTCGACGGCACTCTCATCACTGTCACAGTTTTTAACTTGTACTGTTTTGGGTCGTGCACGTATGAATTTGCTTGGTATGCAGCTATTGAAAGCCAGCAACAAAATTTTACATCTTAGCCGATGTTTTGTAGATAAACCTTCGTGTTAACCTTACAGACTAATTGTAAAACAGAAGCAACGATCGGAACCTGAGCCATATTTCGTGTTAATTGATATTTTGTGTTAATCATTTTCATGTTAGACGTATCCCACTGTAAATAGTTCTTTGGAAATTTGTACAAAATAACAGTTTGTCTCGGGCTGTCTGCCAATATTGGCCGTACACCTGTATTCTCTACGTGTTAAGACATTTTATTCCCGCATTTTTTTGATTCATTGCAAAGATACAAAGCGATTTTTTCTCAATTTAGACGACTTCATGTGTAATTGATAAATTTATTTAAATTACGGTAAATTTTTGTTTAAGAAAGTGCGAGGTGTGGGAATTCCAGTAGATGGAACCCATATTTTCACATTACAATTCGCGGATGACCAGATCTTAGTAGCACAAGACAAAGAGGACTTGGAGTATATGACTCGGAAGATCAAAGACGAATACGAGAGTTGGGGACTGTCAATAAATCTAGAAAAGACCAAGTATTTATGTGTGGGAGGTACTGAAACCAACTTGCAACTGGAAAATAATGAAGAAATTGAAAATTGCCAGGCATATAAGTATTTAGGAGTACAGGTAAACTAGGATGGCAGAGATACAGATAAAATAAAGGAGAGAGTAGGCATGGGACGGAGGGCTATGAAAAGGCTAAATAGTAGGTGACATGACCAGATAACTAGAGGAAGGGAAGTACAGATATACAATACTATCGTAAAGAGTAAGTTATTCTGTTGAATGGTGCTGAGAGTTGGAGAATGACAGAAGCGGACAAAAGGAAAATACTAGCTGTAGAGATGGATGCAGTAAGGAGATCATGCAGAGTATCCAGGCGAGAGAAAATAAGAAATGAACAGATTAGGGAAATGATAAATGTGAAACATGCAGTAGTAGACGAAATAGAAAGAAGACAGTTAATTTTGTTTGGACATGTTAAACGGATGGGAGGAGAAAAGTTGCCAAAAAGAATAATGGAATGGTTACCCCCGGAGAAGAGGAAGAGGGGAAGACCCAGACGATCATGGGGAGAGAGTATCCAGAAAGCTCTAAGTGCGAGGAATCTGACAGAAGAACATTGTCAGGACAAAAAATATTGGAGAGAAAATCTGGAAATCGGACAGCGACGGCAGACGCTATAAACCGATGTTAAAAAAAAAAATTGTTTATACGTCTCTCTTTCTGTCTGTTTATAATGTCGGAAACGTTTTAGTATAATTTACTTAGGTGCGTTCAGATTATCAGGTTCTACAGTATCAGGTAAATTCTATAAAAAAGGAAGTGATGCGTATTAATTAAATTCTGTAAGGCGGGTGCCTTCCTGCGTCAGTACAGGGGGAATTTTATTTCCAAGCAAAGTCGACGATTTGAGATTGCTTCGCGACCGAGCAAGTGATTGTTATTTCCGAAAACGTTTGTGTGTTCTTCTTGTTCGTCCAATATTATGAATTATAGTTTACTGTGTGGTGCGTGTAGAAACTTCAGCTCGCGTTTTTTTTTGTTTAGGTTTAAAGTTTTATAAGATTAGATTAGTTTAAACCCCTGACCTGACCTCGTTATTTTTAGTCGAGTTTTAGTCTCCAAATTCCGTGGCCATTCATGTGTTTATTTATAAACCGGCTAGTGCGTTTATGATGAATTCGGCTATTTTTGTTGCAATATAGCTCGTATATATAGGCGTATACGACTGATAAGCGTTACAGAAATACGTTGGAGCGTGCATAACGCGTGCAGGTTATCAGAGTTCTAACTATGTTGTGTATCAGTGTTCTAACTAACCTTGTCGAAGGTTGCTATCATCCACTGCTGTTGTATGGAAAACGTGATTCGTTGGGCCGTCTACGCTGTTTTAGGATTGTTAAAACGCTGCCGTGCATGATAAGGATTGTTTGTTACTGTACCTTCGCGTTTAGCGTTCTGTGTATCCCACAGAAATAACCTTAATTTATTATATACTTTTTCCCAACACAGTCCCAGACGTTTTTTTAGCGTCGCGTATTATTATTGTTGTTTAACGGTTTGCTAAACAACAAACATTTAATATTCTGTACATAATTTTCTTTCATTTAATATTCATTTATATATTATATAAATAATATATATTTATTTATTTATTATATTCATTTATATATTTCATAACATTTAATATTCTGTACATAATATTCTTTCACAGCCGGCGTCAACAGTGTCGGAAACAAACTGATTAAACTCCGACGTGGCCCACTTCTGTTGTTACTAACAGACGTTTCGGTCTCCCTTCTGGAAGTCATCTTCAGTGTGCAAAAAACGATTCGCTGACTGACACGACGGTCTTCGTCAGTTCTTTCTTTTGCCACAGTACTGTGGTTAACTGCCGAAGACCGTGTCAGTTAGCGAATCGTTTTTGCACACTGAAGGTGGCTTCCAGAGGAGAAGCCGAAACGTCTGATAGTAACAACAGGAGTGGACCACGGCCCCAATAGCTCGGAGTTCAGTCAGTTTGTTTAAAAAAAAAATGTATACATTACTGCGGAAACATTGGTGTAGTCTGAATAACGGCTTTGTGATAGTTGCCTAAATTCAAATTGAGCGTTTTTTCGAAGTAAGTGTGGAATTGTTTATAGTAATATAAATTTGAAATTGCCATAATATAGTAGTTAACGTGTGGTATCACAGATACCAGCGCCTTGATTCAGTTGCCATGATTGTAAGGCAGATATAATCCGGATTTTAAATGATAACTAATCACACGTAAAACGATGACAAACCAGCAAGCGTTATGCCCTACCTAGTACACATCTCTTCTTAGTCTTTCGGAGTCTGTGGCGTTAAATTATAGATCTTAATTGCAGAATCACGAATCGTGTTACGAATATATGTAGAGAGGTTCAGCCAGTTTTTTTCGAATTGCTGACTAGAAAAGAAGGAGAATATACAGTCACGATGGCAAACCAGCGAGCGCTCTGCCCTACCTAGTACATAACTCTCTTCTAGTCGGTGGCGTTAAATTATGGGTCTGTATTATAGAATCACGAATCGTGTTACGAATATACGTATGCAGAGAGGTTCAGGCAGTTTTCCCAATTGCTGGCTAAAAGAGAACGAGAATATAGAGGCACAATAACTAAATTAAATAAGAATAAATACGGTATGCGTAAAGTAAACAGTGATGACAAACCAGCCAGCGCTATATATAACCCAGTACGTATTTTTCTTCTTAGTCGTTCGGAATCGGTGGCGTTAAATTATGGGTCTGTATTAAACGATGAAAACCCATCCAGCGCTATATATAAGCCAGTACGTATTTTTCTTCTTAGTTGTTCGGAATCGGTGGCGTTAAATTATGGGTCTGTATTAAACGATGAAAACCCATCCAGCGATATATAACCCAGTACGTATTTTTCTTCTTAGTCTTTCGGAGTCGGTGGCGTTAAATTATGGGTCTGTATTAAACGATGAAAACCCAACCAGCGCTATATATAATCCAGTACGTATTTTTCTTCTTAGTTGTTCGGAATCGGTGGCGTTAAATTATGGGTCTGTATTAAACGATGAAAACCCATCCAGCGCTATATATAACCCAGTACGTATTTTTCTTCTTAGTCTTTCGGAGTCGGTGGCGTTAAATTATGGGTCTGTATTATAGAACCACGAATCATAAACAAACCGTTTTACAATAATAGCAAATCTAAGGTTGCACAATTCGATGCGCCATTCGTTTACTGCGTATTTTATTCTAAGATTTGATCGTTATTTTAAGTAGAAGTAACTGATAACAGCGCATATATAGGCCTACTTTATCTGTAGTTTACACACACAGATAACCTTGAGTTATGTTAAACGTTACGTTGTTTACTTTGAATGACTGTAACTACAAACTGAGTGTGTAAACACTGACCTACATGTAATAGACGACAGTAAACTGTTCACAAGAAAACACGAGCCTTTACACGCAATTGACTCTCCAAAACTAAATTTTGTCAGGAAACACCTACAACTGTTCCTGGAACAAGTTAGCAATTTTGAATACCTGGCGTACAGTGTGTCTTATAATACATGCAAGTACGTTGTGAATAAGTTGCATAAGTTCAACCTTATGTGCCAGACCATTAGGCGAACCATTAAGTCAGCAAGTAAAGGAACACGCTTAAAATTCTACAGAGTGATTGCTCTTCCCACACTTCTTTATGGGTTTGAGAATTGGACTTTAACGAAAGGCCAGGCCAGTCGCATCCAAGGGGCTGAAATAAGATTTCTCAGGCACGTGGCAGGGTATACTCTCCATGATCGTAGAAGAAACGCAGATATACGGCAGGAACTGAATATTATGAGTATACTCGACAGGGGATCACCCAGTATCGGCTGAATTGGTGGGAACATCTTTGGCGAATGGATGACTGGCGCAGCCCCAAACAACTATGGAACTATAAGCCGAGGGGACGGAGAAGTGTGGGACGTCCGAGGAAGCGCTGGAGTGACCAGCTCTAATGAGACCGGAACAAACCATCCGTGAAGATGATGATGACTAAAAACTGTTTTAGTCTAATCTCAATGTACTAAAGATTATTAAATACCGGGTTGTGAGACCGTGGTCGGTTGCAGTATAATCTCGACATCGTCGGCAGCGTTTCGTATCCCACCCTCGGGAATCTTGTCCGGGCCGCAAAAAGCGACAGAGTGCTATGAAACAGTTACGGCAGAATCCTGGCCGAACGATACCCGGCGGCAACTTTTTTCGGGTAAGAGGAACTTACTCTTACCATGCTCTTACCCAAAAAAAGTTGTCTGGGATCGTTCGGCCGAGAACTGCCGTAACTGTTTCAAAACAATCTGTCACATTTTTTGTGACTTGAAAGAGATTCCCGAGGGTGGGATACGAAACGCTGCCGACAATTTCGAGATTATACAGCAACCGATTAAACAGCCCAGTATTTAATAATGTTGACTATACTAAAATCTGTGATAAAAACGTGATGATAAGTTTTTAGTTGATAAAATTTGTGCTTATTAATTTAGTTTTACTGTTGAGTGTTGAATGAATTGCTTTTGTACAAAAAAATAAAAATAAAAAATATTCTGACGTACGCCCTTTGTGCAATCAACGGTTTTTACTAAAACAAAATAAAATATTTGTTTTTTAAACAAATTTCTTTATTTACATCTTTTAAATACTTAAAGCACTGATGACATTAATTCAAATCCAGGAAAATATTAATTTTCATCATGCGTTGTATCACTATATAGAAACATTGCTTCTGTCCCCACTACCAACTTGCATAGCTGTTGGCCATGCGATCAATTCAGTATAAAACCCTATCTATATTCAGATTCAATCTCTTAATGTCTTTTACTTTGTCTTCTGCAAAAGGGGTCATTCTCTCATATTTTAATGTAGGAGCTGGTAAATCTGTAGCCCAACGGTTTCTTGACAGAACAAACGTATGTTCCGGTATGCTATCAATAAATGGACGTTCCTTAACTGCTCCCAAATGTTTATTGGAATATGTAAACATCATGTACGCTAAGGGCTGAAAAGTCACTTTCTCACTGCGTGGAACTTTATTCCCAAGGCTTTCATTTAAAAGACACGTTTTTTTTGGAGAATGAAGGCCACCACCAGCCATTAAAGTTTAAAATGTCTTCAGTTTTAACAGATTTCATAGTAAATCTTGAAGTAATTTCAGTCAAAAGTGACGAAATTTTGACTAGAAACATACGGTCTATCATATTTGTAAATGAATCAGCTGGTCAGCTTACCAGCTATTGAGTGCACAAACGGCATGAATCAATGACTCTTGGCCTTTCTATACTCACAGTCACAAATGACTACAATACTGCCAAGTTTACGTGTTAGAGACTCGTGCCATTTCTAACCTAGACGATGCATCAGACTCTTAATATGGGAAAACCACTGTTAACTCTAATTCGTAAAAAAGTGACTCTGCCCTTTGTGCAATCATCGATTCAGTTATTAGGCAAACGAGGAAACGCGTTATAAAAATTGTTGTCATAATTAAATGTTTACATTGTGGATGCAGAACGTTTACTTCTGTAGATATTTATTTGTTTACAAGTGCAAATATCAATAACATACGTAGCGTTTATATACAAATAGGCCAGCTGGTTCGCATGGCCACTCACGGCTGTATCAGTAAATTCGTTGAGACTGTTTGAAAGGAAAATAGTGAGAAAAATATACGGCCCAGTAATGGAAGCAGAAGACTGGAGATGTCTGCGAAATGCTGAAATTGATGAAATATTGCAGCGGGAGGATATAGTGCGCTTCAAAAAGGCAAGGCGGATAAGCTGACTGGGACATGTGGAGAGAATGGCACAGAATAGACTATCCAAGCAAGTGGTAAATGGAAGCATGGATGGAACAAGAAGAAGGGGCAGACCCAGAAAGCGATGGATACATGAGATGGAGGAAGACTTAAGAAGAATGGGCGTACAAACCTGGAGAAACGTTGCAATAGAAAGAGAAAACTGGAGGCGAGTGGTGGCGGAAGCCAAGGGCCATTCCTGCCTGTAGAGGTCCGGAGGAAAAGAACAAGAGGCTGCTGATCCACTTGAGAATATTTTAGGATGTGTGAATAATCCGGATTTTAGTGTTTGATACGCCATACAAGACTAGTTCGCAGGTAGAACTGTCTCTCTTCAGGACACAAGTACACGTTTTGAAAAATTTTACAATTTTAACATTAAGCCCTAAAACGATTTTCAGGTTTTATTCTTTAAAACGACATACTTTCATACAACAGTTGTAGCTGTGATGATCCATATATGTTTAAATATTTTTGTTTTGTTGTGATCCCTGTCGGATTTTGGTCACTTTTTGAAATCCCTTGCCCTTGGAAATAATTTGCACAAAAAATATATTCTGAAAAATTAAATCTAGTGATTACTCTAGAACCCCATAGTGATTACACTAGAACCCCCCCCCCCCAGAGGATTGAAAAAGTTGACGAATTTTGTTAATCTCTAATTACTTTTTAGACTGTTTATTTTTTTTCCGGCTGTATACGCTAATACTGTATAGTAGTAACTCTTTTTTAAATATACAAACAGGCAGTGGTGGCTCATCCATAAGGTTCAATGGTTCATTGAACCCTCTAAATAATTTAAATAATTTTAAGGATTTGTTTCTGATTTTAATTAACGAGATTTGTGAGATTAACCGTCTTGCCTGAACAATAATCGATTCGCGTAATAAGCGAATTGCTCGCTACTATTGCTCGAGGTGCAAAGCAGCTCTCACCACCTCCTAGCGTACGTAGAGAGCTTTAGAGAGGGAACTCGGTATACGCAAAATTACATTGAATTGTCGCTAACATTCCAGCTTAGCGACAGAGACGAATAGTTCCGACGAGGGCCGAACCGCCCTGACCGGGAATGTCAACATTTTCATACCACAGCAATTATGATTTTTACCATATGATTTGTCCGTTTACTTTCAGCGTTGTGTCAGATTTCTCTGTCATACATTATGCAGTGGAAATGTGTGGAGCGAAGTCTTAAAGTCAAATAAAATAGTGCTATGCTGTCAATGGAAAAAAATTTGTTCGCAAATTTGTAGATTTCATGAAATTATTATTGATGAATTTGGTGCTAAAAAGGAAAGGTGGATGGATTTTTTACATAAACATTTAACAACTTCAACAACAAACAGTGTAACACAAAGTATGAAAGATGCTGGGAGCAGTGTAGCACCTGGGACTTGAACAATTTAACCACAAAATATGTGATTCCAAAATAAGGTAGGCATTTAACCACCGTACTATTTTAACTATATATTTTGAGAATAACTTACAAATAGCAAAACACAACCTAATATTACTAACACAACAGTCATTTCTCCATGTTGCGACCCACCTCGTGTGTTGTTTGAAATAGTGTGCTCCTACATTACTGAAACATTCAGACATTGAACCCCCAACTGTCAGAACCTTGAACCGTCACTGCAAACAGGTTTATTACACAGCATTGCGTATACGTTTGAAATATGAAATATAGGAAAATCAACCCAGGCAATAAATACCTTGTAAACGATGTTTCAATAACGCGTATTTTTATTGAGTTCTTACCGTTTACTTTAATGGGATTGGTTTCAGGATGTTATCGCACTTTTTACAGCCACTTTAAAAATAGTAATGTTGATTAGACTTTACTTGTTTTATGTTTCGTATGAAGCCGATTCAACCTAACCCCCCCCCCAACCAAATTCTAGATACGCCACTGACCAGGCTATTTCTCTTTGATAACTTAATGGCCACGCTCTGTGACTATTCGATATGTTGGTGTGTACGTACGCACGAACATCGTCAAGAATAAACAACTTTCTAATCGTCAGCTACAGACGTGTGTTAGGGAATAATGAAAGAAATGTTTTCTCGTCGGAAGCAGTAGTGGTGGGAACTATAGTATAGACGGCGCTTGTTATGCAACAGAAATGCACAGTAGTCTACATTTAGTTGTGACCGCTTTGGGGCGTGTCGCTGTAATCTTGTCGTCGTGCCTCGTCGCTTTGTTGTGGGACTTTGTCTTCTTCCAGCTCGTTACTGTTTTACATAACAGAGTAAGTAAAGTTTAGGAAAAACAAACAAGTCGTACTCTTTTTTTCTTGTAACAACGGGCGTGTCCTTGGTTTCTTTGTGTATTTACTTACAAACTAGCATAGTCGTGGTGAAAAGGCATTAGTATCGTAATCGTCTGCACACTAGCATTTTTAGGCCTTGCGACCCGTTGTGTACTTGAAGATTAAGCTAACAAAATATCGTTTCTCGTATTATAACCAAATTTTAAAAATCGTATTTGTTGGTACAGCTAAAACAGTTAGACATGAAACGGGTGTCATGTTGCGCTGTTTCAAAAGACCCCACTGTGCATGCGTAGACCCCACTTTGACGCGTTGTTTTCGAACCAATTATTTTGTGTTCAGAACAGCTGCATGATTGGTGTGTCAAATGGTTGGTCGCTTCACACCCAGCGCATGCCCCCCCACGACCTGCGCGAACCGTTTCATGTCTTACTATTTCATCTGTAATAGCCGGTTTTTTTTTTTTGTAGAAAATCAGTCATCGTCTAATACATTTACACGGTATTTCCACAAATTTCTCTGGTGGGAATTGACCAAACGAATGGAACGGAAAATCTAAAGTTAAATCGAATGCTGTCTACAACCGTTATATTGTTAGTCCAAATGCTACATAATATAGAACATGTGAAGTATATTATCGACTCCCAATTAATATTATTACATTTTTCTCTTGGGCTCCCGTTTTCAATGATATCAGCTGTCCACGTCATCTGTCTTCTTGGAGCTATTTGTGACCTGTCTCTAGAGTACTGTAGTCAGTCTTCTCGAGTCCTGTATACACAAAAAGTCTTCAGCATGGAATAAAGAACTGATATTCGTATTCCTTCCTAACACAATTCCTGGAGGACTTAGCAAGATAATATCTTACTAGTATACAATGTATCGGTTAATGTAGAAGTAGGGCTCCCACTTAGCATTATTTAATAATTCGTTAAGATACTTTTGATGTAATCAGGGCAAAGAAAATTATTTAAACATAATGAATTTAAACGAATGGACTGAAGATAATGATAAAACCGTTGATTATACAAATGTTTAGTATTCCTCGCTGCATTATAAAGTTCAGCCAGTTACACAGGTTTTGGCCGGCGTCTTTTCTAATACAGTAATGTAAACATTATTGGCTTCCCTTGAAGAAAGAAAAACCAAACTTTATTCGCAAGGCTTTCGCGGCTGGCGTTCACATAGTTGGAAGATAATTTGCCGTGGTTTATAGTTCGAGTTGACAAACGTTTCGGCCCCACCATCGGGGGGCCATCATCAGCGTCTGAGATTGGCACGGTGTTCGCCAATTCGTCCCAGTGATGAGGTAGAGATTGTGTATTTTGTGGGGGGGGGAGTCCCACTTATATAAACTTTTATACCAGCACGATCTAAGCTGGAAATTGTCACCTCAAACTATAAACCACGGCCTAACAGCCCGGCAAACTAAGTTTCCAACAAACGTTTATTGCTTCGTGTAACGGATTTCTCATAATTTCATCACGTTGTGCTAAATAGAATTACGACGGATTGGAACAAAGCAGCACGTACTTGCTCACTTGTGTGTGTTTGGGAAACTGAATTCATTTCCGTAGGCTATGTCAGTCGTCCCGTAACACTGCATTCGATTAGTTATAACTGCTGAGTATTTGTGTTGGCTGCGTTAGTGTCCAAATCAGAAACAGCTATCCCCCCCCCCCCGCGAACTATTACGGGGGATATTACCGTGAATCGTAATAATATTTCCGTATCTTATGCATACTGTTAGGAGTGTAAAGATCATCGTGTATTCAGACAGTCAAAAACAGTTCCGCCGCAGAAATGCAAAGACGGTGCTAAGTTTGACTGTATCCGAATTTCCCGTGGTGAGGTAAAGTTGATTTTGAAAACCGTTATTAATTGAACGAGCGAATCGGCTTCTCAGTTTTAACTCGACCGCTTCGTTTGTCTGTATGTCTCACGATAACTTTTGAACGGACTCAGCGATTTTCATAAAACTTAGCTCGCTAGTTCATACTTGTATTCCGCCGCAGATGCCTATCGTTTTTTAGATTGATCCTCCCTAAAATAAGGGCGCGGGAGCCAATAATGTGAGGGGTGAAATTTTTAAAAATTACGCAAAAGTCGAGCGGCGTATCGGATTAAATTATAATGTAATTAGTTTCAACCCCTAAAAGAAATTAAAAAATTGTGAAAATCCATACCGGATATCAGACTCTCAAGAGAATTTTAATCAAACTCCGAATGTCGTGTTTACACTGAAAGTTTTTAAACTTCAGAGGAATCATGGGCTATAAAAATGTAAGTCAGAAGTTTGCAACAAACGTATGAGTCTGTATAAGGCTTGTATAAAATGATTGCTCCCCGTTATAATACCGTAAGATTTTTGTTTTGTACAGTTTATATAATAATTAACTTTGTTACTTTACATATTGTACAAAAACACAAACAGTAAAAAATAAAAAAATAAACAGAATATGAATAAACAAAATATGAAAAACTATGTGTAATCACACGTCTCGCATGTTTCCGGACTAACGCTACGAATCATACATACGTAATTTACCCTCACAGCTTTAAAAAAGTGTAATTTATTAATTTAATCTAATGATAAGCGTATTTTGTTCAAAATAGTGAGCGAGTTCTGCAGCTCACGGAGTTTTTCTAGTAAAAATTAAGAATTGTTTTTATGGTGTCAGAATATTGTAAATTCCAACTTTGTCCTGTTTACTTGCTGAACTGTTACTTGTCATGTTCCGGTCGAGGCCTTTCAGTGTTTCCACTGGTTTAGGAGTTGAAAATGTTGGAAACATTGAAAGGCCTCGTCCGGAACATGACAAATAGCAATTCAGCAAGTGAACACGACAAAGTTGGAATTACAGAGACTGCTAATTCAAATAACAAGATGAAGAATACTCTAAAACTTGGTGTCAGAATCACTGATTAAAATTTTACAAATATCGGTCAGCAAATTTTTATTTGATTAAGTTCAGGTTTGTAATCAAAATAAATTGATGAAAAGTTCCTTTAATATTGGTTTAATAACAGTTCTAAACGGCCAAAGAAGGCGGCTAATTTTCAGCGTAATCTTACGTTGGAATCGATCTGTTCATTCATTTTTGGTGAGTGTCTGCACTGGAGTGCCCGAAGTTTTACAACGCTTAGTATATATTTATTAAAATATGTTTCGAGCACACATCCGACCGCTTTCATTATTAAATGTATCGTGCGCGAAAGTGAAGGAGCGTGAACAACAAAAGACAAGGACGAATGTAGCGCGCGCTATTAACATTTGGAAACAATAAATGATTTGTTTGGCTCGCCCTATCTGTCTGCTGAATGGTCTGTAAACCGGTTTTACGTATGAACGAGTTACGTTCATCGGTAATAACTTACCGTTACATAACGTTCGTTAAGTTTATTACTTCATGTTACATAATATTTACGTTACGAGTTTGACTTTCGCTTAGAATTCCGCGTAGTTAGTCTCTAGCGCCTATTCCCGGTGAACGCGTGTAGGAGGTATTTATTATTATTATTTTTTTTTTGTATCGTCCATCTAAGGACCACATGCCAATTTCAATACTTTATTCTTTGTTCTTTTCTTTTTCTCCAGTATTATTTCATCTTCTCACTGTGTCTCTTCTTCCTGTCTTCAGTTCACTTTGAACCTGCGTTTCTCTCTCTCCTGCCCTGAACTCCTTCCATTTTTAACACTTTTGCCCGAAAAACTTCTCTTTCAATTGCTTCTTCTGCGTTTGTATTATTTTTTTCTCAATCCTTTTGGACTTCTTTTAATCCAACTTGATGTTGACTTCTCCCCCCACAGATATTTGAAAATTCGCTTTGTTAACCTATTGTCGTCAATTCTATATAAATGTACAAAAAAATAATAGTCTTCTTTTTCTCACTGTTTCTGTTATATTTTCTATACTTTGATATATTTCATCATTGCTTCTTAATTTCCAACCTTCTGACGTATTTTCTTAACAATTCGTCTTTCCAATATTTCTAGTTTGTCTAAATTATAACTCAATGCTAGACATTCACTTGCATATAGGTCTTTATTATTATTAATTGCACCGTTCAGAGGAGAAGTACAGTTACCGTTTCGTTTCGTTTCAGGTACGTGCTTCGGCACTAAACCATATTCTTCGTGTGGTATCGAGTCGGTAAACACGACATACGACATTATATATTTTGTCTTTTTGTTTGTTTACTAATAATTTAGCGTGAAAAAAAGTTCAACTGAAGCGGTCAGTTGAGAACTTATATTTGGTCACGAAGTTGTAAAGGGCGAATCAATATTTGTATTAATAACTGTGCAAGTTAATAACAGACATTATGGGAAATAGTTACAATAAATTATTAAACTTCTTATCCGTCTTTTCGTATGTAAGTTATAAATAATATCCAGAAACTTTGTAACAGTGCAACTAACTACGTTGGCGGGGTATCCAATTCACTGTGGCTAATAACAGTTGCAAACATTTGCCGATGGTAACGTTGAGAACGCGACAGGAATAGTTATACAGTAATTGTTCCTCGAAACAGCTGGATAAAGCTGATCAGCAGGAGTTGGACGAGTTCTCTCGTAATGTACGCTTTATGTTCTGTTCGGTCAACAAAACAGAAAGTGCGGTTTCCGCATTTGTTGCTCAGCTCGTATATCGTGGACCCCCTTCCGGACATATCCCGGGCACACGATCGAACTGGAACCAAGCACTCACGAGGTTCAGACACGCCCGGGTGACAAAACACAGCGGACCAGTTACCATTTCTCATCCGCGAGCCGCCTTCAGGCGTTACACCGAGCCATAAGAAGTCCCGGAATTTCTCTTTTTAGCTGTTTACTATAAGCATACTAATGATATGTAATATTTTGCCTTAATTAATTATATATAGGCCTACAGCTAAAATAATAATTAGACATGGAACGGATGTCTGAACGCGCAGTGTCAAAAGATCTTATTGCGCCTGCGAAGGGTTTACGCTTTCCACTCCCAGCTTGACGTGCTCCGCTGGTCGCAGTGTCCGGGCGAACCCGATGACTGCCTGATGCCTGCTTGTTACCATGATTAGCGATCTCGCGCTATTCAAGACTGGAACCTCCGTTTATTTATTTTTGGAAGGACAGGATGATGTCAGTTTATTTGGACCTTCGGACCTCGAAAAGACCCGCGACGACGGAATGGGGAAGGTCTCAGACACCTTTCGATTGAGAGATAGGAGTTACCTGCCCACAACGAGCAGGGCGCATCGAACCGCTCAGGAAAAGTCGCTTAGGGTTGCCAAGTGGCAATGTCGAGGCACGGAGAGAACAGAGAAGGAGAAAGCGCCCACCACTAAGCACACCTAAGGCAAGCGCAACCCCCCTCCACCACAGTCTGTCACTGAGCGCCGGCACGGACAAGATAGAGAAGGAAGGAGTGGGAGGGCAAAAAAATTCCTCAAGGTCGGTAGGATGGGGTTTATGGCCGGTAAACGGCTTACGGGGGGGGGGGTCATCGAGCAGTGCTCGGGAGCGTTTATGGCGTCTGGGTGGTGGGCCAACGTCTGTACTGAGACGACGGATGTGAGGATGGCTGGAGTCAGAGGCTCGGGTAAAGAGGTTGAAGGCTAGGGTCCGAACGAATTCGGTGAGAGAAGGAACCTTCAACCCTCGCCTGATAGCATCATTTCTGACAAACCCGGGAGAGTTGGGGATGTAGCGGAAGGTCCGGGATTGGAAGGCTTCCAAACGGGCGACAACGGTTGGGCTGAGTAACGGTTGACGTGTTGTTTTCGTCCAATCATTTTACATTCAGAAGCACATGGTTGGGTGTGTCATGGTTGGTCACCTCACACCCCACTTCTTGCACTACCTCCCTTCCCACCACTACGATCTGTGCGAACCGTTTCATGTCTCGCTATTTCATCTTTACTGTTTTAATTTGATGAATTAATTTTTTTTATGTCACAAAGGTATTTTTAAGTAAATTCATTGGGAACGGGCCCATGAAAAGCTTTACCCAGTCGCGGTCTAAAAAAAAAAGGTTAAAAAATACTGTTCTGAGTGAACCCAACGACGTCGGATGAGATCGTTTCTAGCGGAACGGCATCAAATTTTCCGTGAAATTGTCAGCTACAGAAGTGTCAGGTTTTTCTCGTCCACTCGGTCAGTGCGCGCACGTGTCATTTAGGTTTCAGGTAACATGTGCGGTAGCGGTAAAATTGTTAATGCCAGTAACAGCTTGATTTGGTCGGTACATTTCCCCCTTTTTATGACACGTCGCGTCTCTATACAGACTATAACGTCTCGGCTGTAGTGGTACCCGGTGTTGCTGCAGATATTTAGAGATCAGAATCGCACTGTGAATTTTAAAATTTATATTAAACAGAAATTTTAAATTTTAGCATAGATAGTTTCTTATTAAGGACGTAGTACTTGTTACATGTTTTAGATGTGTAATAAAATTATATTGCGAATATTTAAATGTTACGACGATCTCATTAGTCGTGAGCTACGAAGGGCAGAGTGTCAAAGAGTTAGTTGCACTTAAATAAAAAATCGGTAGGCTATGGAGAACCACACGTGACTTCCATGTTCTGAGATTTATATTTAAAAGCATTTAAATATACATTGGAAAATTTGACAAGTTTGACAAATTGAAATGAAATATTTTCATAGAAACTGCTTCTTTGTTGCGGATAACGTAGTACGCGTATAAAAATTACACCATTCCCCTTCAACTGTCATTTTAATTTATATAAAATTACCCCCCTCCCCCTTCAACTACCCGTTTCACTTATAGATATTTCATCTACCTTTCTACAGTGGACTATTATGCAGAAAGATTTTATTATCCTTGTTTTCAGGATACTTTATTTATCAAAATCAAGTACTTTACTCTTGTTAAAACGTTAAACGTTGCAGGTAAACTACCCCTTCCCATCAACCGAGCTTCATCAAAATCAACAGGTGTTGAATCCTGTACAACTCGGGCACATATGCAAAAAATTATTTGATTCTGTTTGAATTTGCGGCAGTTATCGTTCGCCATAAAAAAATTCTGCACACTGACGCGCACGCACGCGCGCGCACGCACACACATACAGACACTTTTCAGAAAATGACTTCTTCGTGTTTTGAGGGTAGTACAATCAGAATCAGCCCTTATCTCAAACACGATTTTTTCGCCATCACCATACTTCCATTTCCTTACGGAACATGAAAGTAAAAACAGCATTTGGAATGTTTATGGAAACTCTTGTATTTATCTGAAAATGTGATTGAAGATCTACTTTTCTACAAACTTGACAAGTTTGCCTAAACATTTATTATAGCATGACACGAGTTTTTCTATGCCACTGCTGAAAAATTCCCGTCCAACATCCGATAACCATTAACGCGTTGCGTTTTGGGCGTCTTTATCAGTGTGATATCGCCGCTTCGCGAGGGCCTCCTGTTTCATACGACGGGACATGTGGAAATCACACGGCGCAAAATGAGGAAGGTGTTCCCACTCAAATTTTTCAAAGAGTTCCTTCGTGACGACGATTCGCGCAAATTTTTAGACAACGTATAATTTTTAGACAACAGACAAAAATTACAATTTATTAATGGAAAAATCGGTATGGAGAACCATACATGACTTCCATGTTCTAATTAATAATCAGATTATTTTTAATGTGTAAACAACAACTCAGAACGAAACCAGATATATCAGCATGCTTTTGGCAAAAACGCTGATAAAGGTAATCAAAATACGATTGTACCTAGTTGTCAATAATTTAAAAATTATAAGAATTAATTTGATTAAATTATCTTGTATTTAAACAACTCGAAAAAACCCAATACCGCCCAGCGTTTGTTTAACTTTCAGAAAACGAAAAATAATTTTGTTTACGTATCCGTGGTCACATAGCATGGAACGATATCAGTTGTTAATATTTTATTGAAATTTTTAAGTTTCCGGTCGAATAAATTTATAACACCAACACAAAAATACCCCCCCTCCAACTAGCCTTTTCATTTATAAAGGGGTAGATTTCATCTACCTTTCTACAGTGTATTATTATACCTTCTTTTCAGGATACTTTATTTATAAAAATTATGTACTTTACTTTTGTTAAAACGTAAAACGTTGCAGGTAAACTACCCCTTCCCCTTAACTGATCTTCACCAAGATCAATAGGCCTTGAGTCCTCTACAACTCATATTATTATTTGATTCTGTATGAATTTGGGGCAGTTATCGTTCCCCATAGGAAAAATTCTACACAGACACTTTTCGGAAAATGACTTTTCTTCATGTTTTGAGGGTAGTACAATCTTAATCTGCCCTTATCTCGAAACAGTTTTTTCGCGATTACCATACTTCCATTTCCTTACGGAACATGGAAGTAAAAAAATATACATCCTAATTCGAAATACTATAACTACTTTAAAAAACTGAACCAATGTTCAGTAATTAAAAATAAACATTTAATCATTGTAAGTAAACCGGTTTAAAATACAACTGTAAATCATAGTAGAAGACCTCTTAAACATCACACACAACAATACTGTACACAGAAATTTAAACATTTGTCAACAGTTTTTAAAGCTCTAACGGTGTTAGAGAACGTACGAATGAATGGTCATATGTAAGCAACCGGCGTAGTAATTGCTTGGATTTTTGGAACCATATTTTTTATAAATTAAATTAATAGAATCGCCTGAGATCCGTCGTATGAATTTGTTTTTGCGTTAAAATGACGCGTTTCGGAACATATGTTCCATCTTCAGATATAAATCGCTCAGTCGAGGTCGTCAATGGTTAAAATCATGTCGCAGACGTTCGTATGGATGCGCTCCCTTTGAAGGCTGCCCGGATACCGAAGTTATCTATGAATGTTTGTGCAAATTCAAGGCTGTATCGTACATCGGGTTCGATTTAAAGTTTAAATGATCATTCAGTATGAAGTCCCCGACTGTGTATGTTACTGGAAGCTTTATAGATTTCGAACTCTTCCAAAGCGTCCATGCATTGGCCTTTATTGCAAATATGTAAGGGTTTTAAAGTAGATGTGAAAACAGTATAAGTATGATTGCTTGAAATTAAATGTCGTGCGTAGTTAGATTTTATGTTATTTAGTGAGTTCTGATTTTTAAAATTATGTTTCGGCGTGTGTTCGTTAAATCTCTTCAGAAAACCCCTCCCGGTTTGACCGATATAAAAACAGTTGCATTCATCACACGACAATTTATATACACTTGTTTTCCTCTCTAATGGTGTGATATTATTATTACGGCGGAGTATTTCCGGCATATTGTTATTTGTAGTGAAATGATGTTATTGTAATGATGTTAATTTTATTTGACGTGGAGGTTAGAACTTGTTGCATTATCTCAGTATAAGTGGTTGCAACAAACACTGGTTTTGCGCCTTTTCCTAATCGGGGTTTTAACCTCCTATTAACGACCTCGACTGAGCGATTTATATCTGAAGATGGAACATATGTTCCGAAACGCGTCGTTTTGACGCAAAACGAAGTCACACGACGGATCTAGGTGATCCTATTAACTTTTTTGGCGGGGGTCCTACAGTCTATGCCGCATCCCGCATTTCGATCGCTATTTCTCCCTATCCTTCCAATCATCATCTTCAATAGCTCGATCTCTCATCGTTTTCCTAATTCCTGTTCTCGATTATGTTGTCAGTCTTCCATTTCTTCTCCTGTTTTGTGGTGTGTAAGTCAATGCTTTCTTTGGCCATCGCTTCTCCTCCATCCTCATTATGTGATCATATCATAACAATTGTCTGGATTCTATTCTTTCACTGTTGTAAATATAAATACGCGCCCTGTTTTCCTTCTTATATCTTCGTTTCTAACATGTTGCATTCTATAAATAGTACACGCTCTTCTTAAGAAGTCCATTTCCACAGTTTATATCATCTTTTTCTCTTTATCTGGGATTCACAGCCATAAGTTAAAATGGGCTCCACAATAGTTGTATAGATTGTCAGTTTAGTTTGAAGTTTCATTTTGTTCGACCAAATTAACGAGTTTAGCAAACGAATAGCATATTTTTCCTGTTGTATCCTATTTTTGATGTCATTTTGTGTTGTTCCATCTTCTGAAATAATGCTTCTCAAATTCCTATTAATTTATAAATAAAAAAGTGACTTGGCTACCAATAACAATATGTATACATAAAATAGAAGTGTGTTTTTCATGTATGCAGTTAGTGACACGGGCGTGAACGGTATACAAATGACTGTGTGTTAACTGTGGGAAGTATTTCTGAAACAGTACGATACACATATTCCGAGAGACGAACTGTAAGATATAATTTATGCATAATGTGTAACGGACGAGGAAAGCACAACGGGGCACTAATTAGATGTTTCCTGCTTGTACAGTGTTTGTTATTCCACAAGCTTAGCGACACGCTTATTAAGAGGCGTGGTCTCTCCAGCACGTCTCTGTGTTTTCATGCATCGTGTTTTTATATTTATCATTCTGTCTGCATTGCAGGCTTACCGCGAAATCGTTTCCATACGTACATTGTAGCCTGTTGTTTCTTCTTCTTCTTCTTCTTCTTCTTCTTCTTCTTCTTCTTCTTCTTCTCCTTCTCCACCTCCTGCCTCTGTTGGCGGAAGAGATGCTTTGGTCTAGCTTCCATTTATGGTTCTGATTATTAATATTTTATTTAGTTAGTATTTTATTTAATAATATTAAAATATAAACCTAGTTGTTAATATTTTAAAAATAAAGAATTAAATTATCTTTTATGTAAACAACACGAAAGAAAGCGAATACCGCCCGGAGTTTCTGATCTGTGAATTTGAAAACGAAAAATTATTTTCGTATTTTTAATTGTTTACGTATCCGTCGTGGTTACATAGCATGGAACTATATCAATTGTTAATATTTTATTGAAATTTTTAAGTTTTCGGTTGAATAGATTTATAACATTGATAAAAAAAAATCACCCACTCCCCCTTCAACTACCCTATTCATTTATAGATATTTCATCAACCTTTCTACAGTGGATTTTTATGACCTTCTTTTCAGGATACTTTATTTATGAAAATTAAGTACTTTACTCTTGTTGAAAGGTAAACTACCCCTTCCCCTTAACCGATCTTCACCAAAATCAATAGGCCTTGAGTCATCTACAACTCGGAAACATATGCAAAAAATTATTCGATTCTGTTTGAATTTGCGGCAGTTATCGTTCGCCATAGAAAAAATTCTACACACAGGCACTTTTCGGAAAACGACTTTTCTTCATGTTTTGAGGGTAATACAATCAGAATCTTCCCTCATCTAGAACTTCCATTTCCTTACGGAACATGGAAGTAAAAATTGATTTTCTTCAGTTGAGTTGTAGCATTGACTCCTCCACAAGTTAGTATGTACACATTGGGAGTGACAGTATATTCAATAGAACACTGACTGTGGGGACGGGCGTTTCGTAAGCACGTGGGACTAAGAACAGAACAGAAATGTTTTCGCAGCCAGTGGAACGACAGTTGTGTCGCTTGTAACTCTGCGTTTTACTTGTAGATAAAGTTGTTTAGCTTCTACGTTGCAATATTTGCATTCCAAAGAAGAAACAAACGAGAGCATATTGGAATTTAATTAAAGCGGGGGCGTTGTATTGGCAACGAGAAGTCGTAAAGCTTCGGCACTGTTGATCGGTTCACTTTTTATCTTTGTGTTTCTTTGAGCCAAAATTCAAGGAAATCGTCTTTGGGTGATTAATGCCGAACAAACAAATTAATTTCGACCTAATTTATTTGTTTTTCTAATTTTGTCTTGTGAACTGAAACATCGAAGTATCTTAAATTCGATATTAAAGGGTGATTCAAAATTCCACGGCAATCTCTCGGAAGCTGATTCTGTAGCTAAAAATAAGAAAAAGTTCAAATAAACATATGTCCGAAAACGGTTCGTTATCGAATTACGGCTTGCGAACCAGTTTCGCCCTGATTTCTGCTCCCACGGTAAAATGACACCTTACTGAAATTCTTGGGGTGTAAAGTGAAGGGTAAGTTTAGTGGTTTCTTATGGTTTTTGATCTAAAAAATTGAATAAAAGAGGTCCCAGAGCTCTGTCTCAATTAGTTTAAAAGAAAAACTATGTAACACACACAAAAATAGAGTCGGTAAACACACACTTTTAGATTTGGGATAAAATAACTCCGTTAATTACCAATAAACAAATAACAATTTCTAACCAACTTTTTAGAGAATCTAATTATGAGAAAATTGACGTGTATAATGTCTATTAAAAATAAATACAAATTTGAGAAATTTGACTTTAATTAAAAACAAAACAGACCAAAGTGCGCCAGAAAAGTGTTACAATTTACAAGAAATGGGATTGTAAACTTTCGAAATACCCACACTTGGGCAGAAAAAACCCACATGAGACTGCTATAAGACATGACCAACATACTTTTTCATTTAATGTATGGTGCGGCCTTCTTGGTGATAATCTCTTAGGCCCTTTTTTCTTACCACCAAGGCTTATTGGAAGACAGTACTTACATTTTTTGCAAACGAATCTGATGGAACTCTTGGAAGATATTCCACTTGCAGATAGAGAGCAGATGTGGTTTTGAATGACGGTGTAGGCCTATCTGCTCACTACTGTCGTGATTTGTTGAACCATTTAAATAATACATTCGGTAAGCGATGGATTGGTCGAAACGGACCAGTAAAATGTCCACCTCGATCTCCTGTTCTCACACAGCATCCTTTGTGGTTGGATGAAGTCGTTAGTTTATTCCGCTCGTATTGGCACAGAAGAATTGAGACATTGCACAATAGAATACGGAGCTACTGTTAAAGAATAATCCTGGTGCTGTAAGACGTGCCCGGCTCGCCGAAAACGTAAGCCGGATTGGCGTGAACCTTGAAAACGATGAGAAACTATACGATTGTGGTAATTTGTGTCACATTATGTAATCAGATTTCGTGTGCTCGATATCCGCGATCCGGATTCAAGGACACTCCTGAGCAGGCAGCTGCGGGTAAAACAAAACACTTACCTGTCCTTGAATATTTTATTCAATTCGTGTTAAGTAATAGCGAATTAATTACTGGATAATGACGTGGCGTTGTGTTTTTTTCTATTTCATTGTATTCTCGCGGGAGAGGTGAGAAAAAAGTCGTGAAAATTATGTTGTTAACGTCATTAGAATCTAGGAACAGTAGTAGCAACAGGAGATTGCAGAGAAGAAACCACTGTACGAGTATAGCAATCCTACTTAACCAGATTTTACAAAGGACCGCCATAATTGTTTCTCCACGTCCCTTTGGACGCAGCTTTTGCGACCATGTTCCGTCTGGTCGCTTTCCCAAAGTTCTGCTTGCCTCCATTTGTTTTCTTAACCGGGTCACATTCCCAGCTTCTCCCTAATAAAAATGTAGATACGCTCTTCGAAGTAATCATTCTGTGTGTTTGTCAAAAACTGTCCGTGTACCGTGGGTTCAGTTCAGTAAAGTGTTAACACAGGATTGTGTCACCGCGTTTCCATAACTCGGTCCGTATTAATTAAGCGTGGCGTCGTCGCTGGTGTATTAAACGATGCTGACGTCCATTCATATAAACTTTGACTGCTGATGAGGCTAGTCTGTGTGTGCGGTGTATTTATAGTCGGGAGTGTATCAACTACCGACGCGTACTTGCTGTACTTGACGTCATCGGTGATTCTGTTTGACCTCAAGCGCCGTATACATTTCGCTAAAATTAGCGCGTGGATGGAGAATTCAATCGCGACGATGGGATGATCTCTGTTGCCTTCCAATTAACCAGCGCCGCTCTCATTATCGGCGCCCACAATGCAATTAAAACTCCACTGTACTAGTACGGATTCTGTGCCGCCGGTATAATACTGCTCGTTAGCGTCAGAGCGAAGCTTCATGGAAACGTACCAGAACGTGTATCGTTGGTTCTTTAATTGCGCGGTAACACCTTTGACGATTACTTAAGCTTAAAGATTGTTTACGTAACAAATATCATTTGGCATACAAATATGTGGTGTTAAGAAAGAAGGTGTAAAGTTCTATTAGAGTTCTGATTAAGGACCACACAGGTTTTAGAAGGACAAGCGGCTTAATGGTTATCGTGACTGACCACTGTGTTGCGCAGCTGCGTCCTGCGTCGACAGAATATAAATGTGGCTTTTAAGCGGTCGCTATCCCCTCGCCAACAAATATCATAACAAAATAAACATCGTAAGTTATATACAATACAATCGCGAAACCAATTACGTCATACGGGTGTGAGATATGCCCAGTAATACAAAGAACAGGAAAGTTGTTGGAAGCTGCTGAAATGGATTATTAGCGAAGAGGGCAGGGAGGTGAAAACTGGAAAAAGTAAGAAGCTTCAGAATCCGGGAGATAATGGGGGTACAGTACTCTACTGTCGACGACATAGAAACAAAACAGCTAAGATGGTTTGGGCATGTGCAAAGAATGCCGGATAATCGCTCACCAAGCAAATTTTGAGATGGACACCATAGGGTCGTAGGCGAAGAGGAAGACCTGGGTTGAGTTGGAGAGAAGGCATGGAATTGGAAGAAGAAACTTGGGTAGATCGAGACCAATGGAGACTAGGGATCTGAAGACGTAGGATAACGTTTGAACCGATTTATATATATACTATCCCCTCGCAAGGCGGGAGTTTCTATCCCTGCTGTTCGATGACTGCATTAAACTGTAGGAATTAAAAAAAACCCCTGTCCTAAGCCCGTCCTTTATACCGGTTTCAGAACCGGAGCACAAACCTCAGGAGCATGAGAATTAGCCTACAGACCAGTCTCCGGATCGCTGTCTCAAGAAGATGGTTATAACTTATGAGAAAGGGGAAGTAGATCAGAGGTTGTAGAGGAAGGGGATTGTCCAAACACTTCGCCAGGAGAAAATGCCAATTGCTGGGCATTTTGTTCTCAAGAATATAGAATTACGGTATTAGAGGAGAATGCTGGTAAAAGTAAACCTTGAGTAAAAATTGCCTGGTCCTCCCATGTTGGGCGTTAATGCAATGGGCCAACCCCACATTCATTGGAAGAAAGAAAATATTGAAAAAACCAAATAGATTGCAGCCGGATGGATTCAATAAAAGTAAACGACAAAAGCTACATAAACGGACTATGAGAATTGGAGTATGGAATATACAAGGTTTAAGGAAAAAGTAGGGCAAGTTATTAACGAATTCGAAAGATGAGAATTCAATCACTTCTGAAATCTTCGGTTCCGGAAAACGTGCAAACATTGTACAGCCGGAATAAAAAAGTGTTATTTCATAATAATAGAAAGTGAACGACTGGGATGGTGATTGTGACTTTAGAATACGGATAACCGAGAGTTGATCTTACAAAAATACGGAGGGAACGGTTTAATTAATACAAATGGCCATATTTAATAAATATGGTATACCACATAAATTTACGATCAAAGATTCATTTTTATATGTAACAGAAAACTTAAATGACAGAGCTGAATGACGGGGTACGTATACCATTTTCTGCAATGTTTTGACTCTGCCTATGCTCGCCTCAGACTGCAGACACGTTTATGCAACACGTGTATACAATTTGGAACAACCACCGCTGTATAGAATACTTGTTCATCCTGCTCTGAGGGTTAAGCAATTTTTAATAAAAATAAGCTGCCGAAAGACGCTGTTAATTTTAAACAAAATATAAAAATCAAACAAAAAAGAAGGAAAAATATAGGCACAAAAATATAGAGGCAGTAAAAGAGTCCATATATCTTAGCTTCTAGATAAACAGTACTAAGGACATCAGCACTGAAATAAGAACAATATATGTTGCAAATAAAACATATTATGGATTAAAAAAGCACCTGACATCTAGCTTCATCTTAAGAAGCACGAAATGCAAAATTTACAAAACACTTATCAGGCCAGTGCTGACATATGCTTCAGGAACCTGGACAATGACAATAAACAGCGAGAGACTTCTAGGTTTCTGTGAAAGACGGATTCTAAGAACAATATTTAGAGTAGTACAAGAAAATGGAATGTGGCGCAAGCGCTATAATTATGAACTATACCATCTTTACAAAGAGCCGGACATTTGTCAGGATAATTAAAATACAGGCTAAGGTGGGTTGGACACGTAGAGAGAATGGAGGAAGGACAGCCTACGAAACATATTTTCTATCAGAAACCAATGGGTAGTAGAAAAAGGGGAAGACCCCGAAGTAGATTCAAAGACCAGATAGAGGAGGACCTCGGAAAGCTGAACATAAGCAACTGGAAAGCGAGGGCACGCAATAGGGAGGAATGGAATTGACTCTTAGAGCAGGCCAAGACCCACCAAGGGTTGTAGAGCCGCGGCGGATGATGATGATGATGATGATGATGATGATGATAAAAATCAAATTCATATTGCTGTTTATACGTGTTCATATTTGACGCCGATTTGGAAATCGTAAAGAGATAAGCAATTGATATAACCAATACTGACGATAAGAACGGATCGGCTGTGTTTGATGTTACTGCACACGAGTATGTGCAACGTTGTAGATTATCTTATCGTACCTTACAACTATATACTGTAATAAACTTGTGACCACGAAACTTGTGTAACGATAACGATATTGTCACGCAGTTGTGTCAATGTTGATACTTTTGTGTAACTGAATTAAAACAGCAGCCGATAACGGTGTCGTCATTGTTCTGCCCACCGCGTATGAGCTCTTCCTCTTTTACTTCCATGTTCCATAAGGAAATGCGAAGTATGGTGATGGCGAAAAAATCGTCTTCGAGATAAGGGCTGATTCTGATTGTACTACCCTCAGAACGTGAAGAAAAGTCATTTTTCGAAAAGTGTGTGTCTGTGTGTAGAATTTTTTCTATGGCGAACTATAACAGCCGAAAATCAAACATAATCAAATACTTTTTTGCATATTGTAACATGACATAAGGTAGTGAAGATTCAATTGTATTTGATTATAAAATAAAAAGCTGAAGATAAGAATAAGAGGCAAAAACTTATAAACTTAGAGATCAATAACCCAGTAACCCAATAAATGACAAATGACTATTAACCTGACAATGACCTGACACAGTAGATCGGATAAATACCAAAGGAACCAAGAGACAATGAAGAAGCAGCCGAGACCTAAGTGCAATCAAATAATCCCAAATAATGACCAGTATATTGTAAATTAAATAATGAACTGATATTTGTAGTATATGAGATGTAACTAGGATAATAAGATTAATGGAAGGTAATAATATCACATATATCTTGTTGATAAAAGAATGTACTTATATAATATAAGGTAGAGAGTTAGAAACTAACCATACCCCAAACTAATAGTAATGATAATAGCCAAAGACAATAAACAATGCTTTGAGCCAAATAAAAGCAAAATTTAAGTAATAACTAAAAGTGATCAGAGTGATTTGGAAGTCAATTAGTTATTCATGACCATAATCACACAGTGATATAAAATAATCAGACAAATCGTGTGAATAAACAAGTGAGTAAGTTAAAAATGTGTATAAAATTAAATAAGTGGTGAAGTGCCAGGTATAGCATATAATGCAACAAATTGAGAATGGTAATAATTAAAGAAACCTTCTAATGAAAGGAAAAGTGCAGTGGGGGTGTAGAATAAAATATTATATAAGCAAACTATAATAAACAGATAAACAATTTTTGATAAACTGTACATTAGTAAGTAAGATTAAAACTAATTGTGATATTATAAATTTAGGTAATAGGATGTCAGAACTATATAATAAGGTAAGAATTAAGTTACTAGAATGAGTAGTAAATTAAGAAGGACAGACACTGTATTTAAGTGAAGGGGTTAGTAGATAAGACATATCAAGTAAGGAACAGTTTATCAGTAGTATATTAAGAGTTTTATTATTGTTCAAAACCATAGAATGTAGTAGATTATAGGATAAACAAGATAACAGTAGAGAAAATAAAAGGTAGTTAAAAGTTATTTCAGGCTAGAACCTGACAAGGAATTTTTATAATGAGAATTAGAGTTAGGAATACTAATGTTTATTGTTTGTTTTGTTTATAAAATTGTATTAGAATTACCAGATATGTTATTAAGAAATGTTAGGTGGGAGTAGAATAGAATCTAGGCTCTAGGCCAACTGTTGAATATAAATTTAGTAATTTTGAGAACAAATAATAATCCAAAGTTAAGGCAGAATATGCCAGATGGTTAAACCGATTAAGTGAGTATTCCTAGTACCAAAAAATATGTATAACAACTAATTTTGAATAAAATATATGTAAAATATAAATATGGAAAATAGTAAAAATGTAATTAGCTATTCAAAAGTAGGCATGAGGGATATCAAAATGATCATCATGGAAAATTAGGAAGAATGGTACCCATGTAATAACTCTAGCTATTAGTATAAGATAGTAATCTTCATTTGAAGATATTTTGGTAAAATTAGACTAAAAAAGACGTTAAATCATAACAATGACTTAAGTTAATAACCAATGAAAATTAGCATAATTTATTAGGTAACCATAGCAACAAGAATTTTATTGCCAAAAAACCGTTAGATTTTCAGTAATGTTCATTGACCAACGCTAGAGAGTGGATCGAGGAGCTCTCGTATTAAAATTTTTATTATTAAAGTAAATTCGAACCTAATTTAAACTAGATGGAGATAACTACAATAGTCCAGGGAATCCTGAACAATATTTTGTTAATAAAAAATTAATTAACAAACCATAATTATCTGAAGAAGACGGAACGACGCAGTGAAGAAGAGAGACGACAACGGACACCAAATGAAGATCGTTTGAACATCATAATAGAAGAAGACGGACGACAACCGAAGGAATACGAGGCCTGAGTCAGCGAGGAGAAACATCGAGACGAGGGAAATAAACTTCTGGAGAGTATAAGAAGACGACAGCCCAGGAGTTATCCATAGAAGAAGACGGCATCAGGATCTTCAACAGGAAAACCGATGAGTATAAACATTATGCCATTATCGAGTTCACAATTTTTGGTCAGAATTAATAAATAACTATTTCACTTCACTGATCACTATTCCGATTCAGAAATAAATGCTTTATTAAATTCACTATTTAAACTTTAATCAAGTAGAAATTATTAAAAGTAAAATATAATAAATGATTGACGAACCTTTTAATAACTAAATCTGACAAACGAAACCTAACCCAAAATTTCTTTACAAGTTTTCATTGGTAATTACTTAATTGAATACAATGAGATATTAATTTGTTTATGTAATTAGTATTAAGAATTGCTATAACTTTGAGTGTGTTAGCCGTAAGTATATATTTCTGTAGCCGAAAGGACTTTTATCACCCCTGAGAAAACTAATATATTACTGTAAACTAACGTTAAAGACTTGTATACAAACACTGAACTGAGCAAGTACCAACCGAACAAGTGTAATAGCCGGTGCAGAAAACGAATTTGATGTACTATAAAGTAATTGAAATATTCTAAAAGGTTAATAAATGTTCTCAATCTGCAATTCTGTATGTTTGATTCAGTTAATTTATAATAACAAATAAGAATTATCGAAGTGAAAGCGTTGAAGCAAGACGCTAGCCGAGTCAACACTGCAGAAAGCCGTGCGCCAATCAGGTGGCGAGGCGGCAACATTTGAATGCAGCAGAGCGAAATACGGTTTACCCGTAAACGACAGAGCAGTTACATTTTGACACGATTAACACTAAATAACACTAAAACTTTAATTTTTACAACACCACATAAACGTTCTGTAACAAAGTGGCTTCCATCGCGGGGCTTGAACAGTAGAAGCGGACACAAACGTCGATATTATTACAATATATGCCTGAGTTGTAGGAGACTTAAGGCTTATTGATTTTGGTGAAGATCAGTTAAGGGGAAGGGGTAGTGAAAATAATGTCATAATAATCCACTGTGAAGGGATAATTTTTTATATGTGTACTACGTTATCGGCAACAAAGAACTAGTTTGTTGTTAAAATTCCTTCCCGGGCTGTTTGGCCGTGGTCCAGTGTTTTCTGCAAAAACCAGACGTTTCGGCAGTGCCATCGACTGCCATCATCAGTGAAAATCGAGTGCGCTAACGTGAGGTGGTATACGTTACTAACCACAGTACTGTGGTTAAGGCTGAGGCAAGAAGTAGTTTCTATGGAAATATTTCATTTCGTTAATGAATTTAAATATAAAGCTTAGAACATGGAAGTCATATATGGTTCTCCATAACGATATTTTTGTTCCCCAGAGTGATTAAAAAAACGTCACACCTCATCGGAACGGGGTGGCAAATGAGCATTATACACACGATAGTCACTCGGTATAAAATAGTTTAATACAAACGAAGTTCAAATACTTTTGGATTTCCAGTTCTTTGCCGCCACTGATTTAAATTTAGGAATATTTGTGGTACGATTCATGGAAATCGTAGGAATAAAACAAAACACAGCACAGGGATTAAATTTTGTAAGACAGTTGCAACAGCCACGTTGAAATATGCGAGTGAGGCGTGGGTCATGACAAAAAAGGAATACGGCAAGATTCAGAGTTCTGAAATGCAGTTCTTCTAAGTACTTTAAACTGTAGATTGCAGGATAGAATAAGGAATGAGGATATCGGAGAAGAACGCGAAGTAGAGCGCGTAAATGAAATTATTTCAGCTTACAGAAGACAGTGGTGGGATCCATTGCAAAGGATTACTGAGGATCGATTGCCGAAAGAGGCACTACTGAATATTATAAAGCCATTAGTAGAGGAAACGTGGATCGTCAGAGGATAAGATGGGTGGTGGAACAGGTTTATATAACGTAATCCTTAAAGAGAAGCATAAGAAGAAGAAATGGAATTATAAATTAACTACTAAGAGAAAATAATATTAGGTACCTGAAAAATAAAACACGGAAGGATCTCCCAAATGAAATTGTATAAAACTGTTCCCACATTTCTATATCGTAGTGAGACTCGGAGTCTTGGTAAAAGGGACATGCAGAGGATTCAGGCAGCCGAAATGAAATTTCTTAGAGGAACACAAGGTTGTTTTCTCTTGGATCGGAGAAGGAACGAGGATATTAGACGCGATTTAAACGTTGTATCATTGCACCAGAAGATTGAAGACCACAGAAGGAGATGGTGTGAAGACTTGAACTGCATGCCTGATATCCGTATACCTGTGGGTGCCTTGGGGTATCATCCTACTGGCAAGAGAGATGTCGGTAGACCGAGGAGGAGATGGGTCTAAGGCCTAGTCGTTGGAGTGGTGATGATGGTGAGAAAATAGTACGGGGAGTTCAAATTAATGAACCACTCAAAACGTAGGCCTACACTTAAATTACTTAAAATTTGAAAGTATTAAAGTTAAAATTTAAAACTGAAAGAAACGCGTGTGTGAAAAAAATCAACAGCACACAGAAAGCTCGAATACTTTCTTACATCATCCAATTCAAGCGGCCATACAGTTAATAAGAATATACAGTGATATAGCCATTAGGCAATATAGCATCTGTATCGGCTACAAGCTACAGAGGAGAAAAACTCCTTCATATATGATCCCTCGCAGACGCCATTCTACACTCGACGCCCACGAGTTTAAAAGTTGTTCCTACACGCATGCTTACAGATTATTGTAAAATAAACATATCAAATGTGTTTTCTTAAGACGGCCGCCTGCGTCAGAGTTATACATGAGTCCACGATGTGTACCGACCGAGTAACGCTAACTGCCAAGTTAACTGGCGAAAGTTAACTGCGTCAGACCATAATATGATACATCGGTTCTGATTGCCAACGTCGTATGGTATGCCCGGCTACTGTTATTGTATTGGCCAGTTAATTCACTTCACCGTAGTGACTACGCACACTCGCAGTATCGCGCGCGCTCGTGTTTTGTTGTTAATCGGAAGTTTCTGGCAGGTATAATAAACCTATATGTCTAAATCCCTGTTGTTGAATGTGACTAAAATTTTTCAAACGGTTAGTATAAAATTGTTTTTGCTGAACGCGCACAGAATTATATTATCTTGTACAAGGCAGAACGACTGAAAGGTACTCTCAGTCTCCGTCCGTGCGGTAATCATTCTGTGTAACGTGCGTTAGACCAAAACAACGCATTGAAGAGACATTATTTTTATGATCACGTAAGAATTAGTGTCTTATAATGCAAGCAGCGACGTTGTGAATAAGTTGCATAAGTTCAACCTTACGTGTGGGAGACCATTAGGCGAACCCTTAAGTCAGACGTAAAGGAACACGTCTAAAATTCTGCAAGGTGATTGCTCTTACCACACTGCTTTATGGGTCTGAGAATTGGACTTTAACGAAAGGCCAGGCCACTTGCATCCAAGCGTCTGAAATGAGATTTCTCAGGCACGTGGCAGGGTATACTCTCCATGATGATAGAAGAAGCACAGATATACGGCAGGAACTGAAGATTATGAGTATACTCGACAGGATTCCCCAGTATCGGCTGAATTGGTGGGAACATCTTTGCCGAATGGATGACTGCCGCATCCCCAAACAACTATGGAACTACGTATAAGCCGAGGGGACGGAGAGGTGTGGGACGTCCGTGGAAGCGCTGGAGTGACCAGCTCTAATCTTTGCCTATTTGAGATCGGAACAAACCATTCTTGGTTTAATCCGTGAAGATGATGATGACACAGTTTAATACGGTCATGGACGGTAGAAACAGCAGTTACATTAAATGTACTGGTCATGTTTGTGCAATTTTTGAAACAATAAGACCATAAACTAACGTGACTTTGTGAGTGGACGGGAAAATGCGTCGTGGTACGTAAGGAAAACGCGTAATTGTAGGTCGTATGGTGTATAGGCCTACATCAATATTCCGCTCGCCACCGGGGAGTTACAAGGAAAAGAAAAACAAGCCGCCGCCGGATGTGCACGTTACCGGCAGTAAAACTATAAACACTTAATGCTTCTTGCATAATGCAATAGTGTTACAACAAAACAAAATTCCCGCTCGTCAGAACTAGTATGGCAACAAAATTAGCTTACAGCCGGCGTAAAGTAACACCAGCACGTAAATGCGCGCTTGAGACGGTGAAGAGTGAAACGTTATGAGTAGACTAGAGCTGACTATCATACACTGACCATCATTATGCATTGCAACTAATTAAGTGATCGAGGAACTATGAGATGGACTATGATATTGTTACAGCAATGCGCCGTACAGCCAACATCTTACATAATCTTATGTAAGTGTACGTCTTATGTATGGGCCCGACAGTCATTCGTGATCAGTAAGTTGCGCCGACCCAATGCATGAATTACTCCCACTTACAAATATAGCTAAGTTATCTAGAGAGAAGAAAGGGGACACGACGCTATAACATATCACTATCTCACTTCCTTATTATCTCCCTCTCTCTCTCACACACATGCTTCCATTGTTCCCTTCACGCTATGAAACACTGTACAACACTATTGTGCGCACGTGCGAAGTGAATAAAAATTTTGTTAGCCTCGCAAAGAGGTGTTTGTGCATGAGCATCTCTAAACCACTGTTCAATTTCTATCGCCAGGTTTCTAATTGATGACTGATTTAGAGATGCGCATTGGATAAACACCTCCTTGTTGTGAGACTAACAAAATTTCCATTCATTTCAAACATGCGCACAACAGTCTTGTACAGTGTTTCATAGTGAGAAACTTCGGCTGCAATAAGACTGGCGAGTACAATGAAAGCGTATGTGTGACATAGAGGGAGAGAGAGAGTGTGGAAGTGAGATAGTAAACTATTATTCCGTTGTCTCCCCTCGCTCCTCTCCAAATAACTTAGCTGTACATTTAAGTGGGGGTAATTCATTCGCTGGGTCGGCGCAGGTCAGCGACCAAGAAGGCTGTCGCACATGAGACATCACACATCCACGCGCTCTTCAGTAATCGACATCTTCCTGAGCTGTCGCGATTTATCGTGAAGATTCTACAAAATTCAAAAAAAGACGGTAAACTACTATTAATAGACCATTATCAGACATTACGATCTTGTTCGTGTTGACGCCGATTATTGAAATCATGTGCGACAAAAGCAGTCAGCGTTAGTCAGTTTCTGCGAATTGTTTATAGAAGCGATTAAGTTTAGTGGAGAAACTTAAGTCACCACTGTCCCGTCAGAAATTGCGGACTATCGATTAAATTAACTATCATTATTAGTTACACGTGACTTCTGTTATTTTATTACACATGATGCACTGAATAAGATAGAGAACTCGTATAATACGAGTGTTATTATTTCGTATAAATGTGGATAAAAATATGTCTGTTGCTTTCTCTCTGGAGTTTTTTAAATGATTCCGTTGGTTTAAAATCGTTGTCAATGCGAACTTTATAACGATAGTAATTCACAAAACCGAATACATTTATATGTTGCATAATGGAACTGAAAAACAGAATTATTCTTACAAAATGAGGGGATACAGAAACGTAAATTTTTTGTTTTTTGGGCTCAGCTATTGGAAAAAATGAAGGCTTCAGGGGCGTATTTACGGGAGGACGAACGGGACCGGACCCCAGAGGGTCGAAAAAAGTTGACGAATTTTGTTAATCTCGTAATTTTTAGGCTCTTCAGCTGTGTTTTCAGTTAGTAACTCTTTTATAAATATACAAACAGGTTTATTACACAGCATTTTCGTATACTTTTCAAAGATGAAACATAGGAAAATCAACTCGATCAGTATCTTCTAAACATTTTTTCAGTAATGCGTATTTTTATTGTGTTTATTACCTTTTTTACATTAATGGGATTGATTTTAGGATGTTAAACACGGTTTTCAACCACTTAAAGATAGTAATATTGATTAGTCTTGTTTTTTTTTGTATGAAGCCGACTCGACCGAACCCCGGACCCCCTCCCGCAGACCAAATTCTAGATACGCCACTTTTTTTAATATGTCTGTATATCAACTTAATTTGGCACCTTAATAATACAGTTAGCCGTTTCCTCAGAGACATAGACGACAGGGTGTGAGAGTGTGGGGGGGGGGCTCAGTGGTAACAGTTAATACCTGTTAATTATCCTTGAACCGCTTTCATTACTTCCTAAAATAAACCTGCTACAGCGCAGTTCGTGTTCTTCTAACAAGGCACAGCCAAACGATGTTTGTCCTCCTCTTTCACGTCATTATACCGTTAACTGTTATATATTAGCACTTGGGCTCAAGTTGGCTCAACTTCGATACGTTAAAAAATACCGTTATTTCTTTCACCGCATTGTATATTTTTCACGTACGTACAGTGAAATGGGCATACTCATGTAATAAAAAAACGTTGAGCTGAATATTTCATTATCCTACTTAATCAAGTACCATGCATTGCTCTCTCACTCCAGTATGCAACCTTATTTTGATATGGATATTCAGTCGCATATTTCAATACTGTAATTATGTTTACACCAATAAGGTGGCTATATCTACATTAAATGGAATCCTGTGGGATAAGCAAATTACAGCAGAAACGAAAACCAAAATATTTAAAACCATTGTTAGAACTATCATGACTTACGGCTCAGAAGTTTGGACTACTAATAAACACACAAGAACAAAATTAATGACAGCGAAGATGGACTTTTGGATACGTTCGGCAAGAGTATCCAGACGTGAGAAAATTAGAAATGAAGTCATTAAGGACAGAATGAATGTGAAAAATTCAATTGTCGACTTTATCTCTCTCTCAGAGGGATTTTAATCGGCTATTGCCCCATACGCACACCTTACCGCCATATATTTCTGTCCTGTACATCTTCTTCTGCCAAGTTATAATGTTCCATGGCCTACCTCATGTTTTCATATCAGGACAGTCTAGGTCTGCCCTCTGCCTGGGGGCCTCCACTGAAATATTTTCCTCGGCCATCTCTGTTCATTCATTCGGAGTAAGTGACCGAACCACTTTAGGCCTCTTCGTTCTACTCTGTTAATAATTGTGTCTTCTTCATGCATCCTCCTTCTGATCTCCTCGCTGGTTATTCCTTCCCTTCTTGAGACTCCGCCACTTCTACGGAGGTAATCCATTTCCACGGCATTCAGTCGTATAATCTCCGTGTCCTACGTTCATACCTCGCAACCGTAAGACAGAACTGATTCAACAAAAACTTTTCGTATATGAATCTTTGTGGCTGTCGAAATATGTTTGTCCCACCAAATAGAGTTCAAGCTTCCCAGAACTTTCCTGCTCTGTTCTGTTCGTTTTTTGATTTCGGGTTTTCCTAGGCCTTCCCGTGTTATTGGTGCAAACAACGTGTTAGTATTGTTGATTTTATTCAAACAAAGAAATTACAATGGTATGGACACACGAAGAGAATGGCACAGGAAAGATTGCCAAGGAGAGTTATGGAATAAACCGCACCAGGAAGAAGGCAAAGAAGAAGACCACCTATCACCTGGATAGAAGAAATTCAGACTGTATTGACGGAACGAGAAATTGAAGAAGATCTTTGGATGGACAAGCAGCAGTGGAAGATGAGAATTTAATCACTTCTGTAATCTTTGGTTCCGGAAAGTTTGTAAACATTGTACAGTCGGAATAATAAAATGTTTACACCAATTTCTAATCTTGATGTAGTTTTTTTAGGCTTGCGTCTCCATTTTACTTATTTAGGTCAGTTGTGTTACGACCAATGTAAATGTCAAGATAATGTTTCCATCTCTGATAAAAGAACGTAAGCTCTCACGGCCGGTGTTTACGTGTACATACGGCCATGTTACGTAGGTCTCACGGATCGTCGTATTGGAAACAAAATACAGACACCGATGGAATCGCTAATTACCAGCTTTAAATGAGTCACAAATAACAACTTGAAATCAACCACATACTCTCACCTAGATAAGTTTGCCCACGTGCAATAATAATGTCAACTTTTACACTTCCTCATTAATCAGTAGACACACAACAATCACTTCGCCACAATACTTCGATCCGCACCAAGGAAATCGCCAGGTGTAAGCCAGCCACCGTTGCTTATGTATAGCCTGCAGGTGTTCCAGAATAATTTCCCATTCTGTTGGCGGTGTGCCCGCAGAATTCGCGGAACTACAAGTACTAGAACATTCTGGAGTGGTACTTTCTTTACGTTCTTGACAGAAGGTCTGCACCTGCTAGGCTAGCCGAGAATCGTGTAAAACGACACTCTCGACTGTTCGAGAGCGTTCCGTAATTGTCGTAACGTTATTACAATTTTCCGGGACGTTAGACCACGGCCTAACAACCCGGAAAGTTGTAAAAATTTCGATCCCTGAGTTTCAAAAACCGTATGTAGGTTACATTGTCTTTCACTTTGTAGTTGTCTTTAGTTCTGCATCGACTTTTCGTATTCGTAAAGGCTAACTCGACTGTCACTGTAAAAATACTTTTCTGAAGACTATTTGTCATTGTCTATAGAATTTTCACTTTATTGTACACTATTTTTTGCACTGTTTTTTTCTAGTTGGAGAACTATTATTAAAGTCGAGTATAATTTAGTAGTGTAACTAACTGAAATAAATTACAGTTAAATTCCTAATCAAGTAAAGGAACCATTATCAGACGAAAGAATAAACTGGGAAGAAACACTCCACTCGGGTGATTTGACAGGTGACAGGAAAGGCGACAAGAAAAGGTTTGTGTAGTTAACCAATGAGGTTAGATAAATGTAGGCTACATAGTCTTGGTTCTATCATTTTTCACTATGTCCCACCAGACTCGGGGTGTAAACACTAACGTCAGTAGACACATCAAAGTAATTAACTTTTTATCAAATGGGAAAATTAAAGACGTAACACGAAATACAATAAAAGACAACAGCTCGGGCTAGAACCTATACAAGATAAAATGAAGGAGAACAGCTGATTGCTTTGGAACGTCCGCCGGATGACAAAAGGAACAACACGAGAAGGATATACGAAAATCAAAATATGTCTGCAGGGAAGAAATAAAAATAACGGAAAAAATTCGATACGCGGTATTAAGAAAGAAGCTGAGAAAAAAGATGTGGAGTGGGAAGAGAATGGATGATACAAAGTGAGATAGACTGAGCTGGGGAGAAAATTCTAAAAGTACAGATAGAAGAAAAATGAAAAAGTCTGACGTTTAGTCGTTATGTAAGGGTTTTTGTGATTTATGATATAGACGAATTTATTATTCGATGTTTTTTTGTTGTATTGATGTGTTATATTGATATACATTTGTGTTAGCTGTTTTCTTTTTTCTAGTTTGAATTAATCTATAAAGCAGTCTTTGTGTTTTGTGTTGTGCTATGACGTGAAAGGGTATGATATACTGTGATTTACTAATGTTTTTCGTTAATGTTATAGTGAGATTTCGTGCTATATGAGTGACGATTCATTTTGTATTTTGACTTTTTATAGTCGCCTTCACTTCACGGTAGGAGGGTATTTAGATTAAAGGCTAATGAATCAGGCCTTTCCAGTGTGCTGTTCCAACCTCCATTATTACTGTACTTTTGAATGAGTGACGGTAACAATAACGTATCAGGACCTATCGCTGACTCTTAAGTCCTGTCAACAGAATAAAAGCGGGTAACACGTGCTTATTAGGCCGAGGCATGGTGGTTGACTGAATAATAGTGCACAAAGTAACACATTCGGAAAGAGTTGAACATTTTTAATATCCAAGATCGTATTGCCGAGAACAAAGAGAGATGCTCATTTGAACAGGATGCCAGATGGCAGGTTGCCTGAGGAAGTTTTTTCAGTCAATAGCCTGTAGGACAACGAAGTAAAAGAACACCTAGGAAGCGTTGGTGAAGTGGATAATTTCTTTGGGACTGGAACAGGTGATTCGCCTAGTCCCTGATAGAATATAAAGAAGAAGAAACAAAGTTTCGGCCTGTAGAAACGTGGTTGCTCCATACACTTATCAGCTACCTCTGCAGTGTCATTTTCAATTGAGGGCCGGTGCTGGTCGGGCGACCGACCAGTTTAGCATGACCTGGACTTGCACCCAATGAAGATAACACCGCACAAGTGGTCGAAACTTATGGAACACGTTTCTACAGGACGAAACATGTTCGAACACTTGACTACAGGTGTGAATATTAGGGTAAGAAATCAACCGATTACTATACAGTAGAACTCCGTTTAACCGAAATAAAGGGGCGCAGATTCATTTCGGATAGCATGGTTTTTCAGAGGCTCCATAGAAGTTATTTTTGGCTGTTTTAAATATTGGAAAGAAATACAGGTGCAGTGGAAAATGATTTTGTTTGCACAGTAGGTTTATTAAAATAAGGAACTTTTTGAGTGACGGTGACGAGAAATTATGAGTGAAGAATTCAAACAATTGAAATGAAATTCTTGAGGAAAACCAAAGGTTGCACCCTTAGAGATCAAATACGAAATGAACACATAAGAACTGAGCTAAGTGTATATTCTATGGTCAGCAGAATAAGGGAAGGACCAATAAAATGGAGGCAGCATATCGAGGGAATGGAAGATATGAGGCTACCTAAACCTAAACAAGTAACAGGATACAGACCTCAAGGAAGACGAGATATAGGTAGACCATGGAAGAGATGGCTTCAGTGAACCCGGAACAGGCTATAAGCCTATACCTTGACGTGGAGAAGAATTATAATTTTTTACACACTTTTCTTTAACTCACTGTCACGTCTGTCTGTCTGTAATCAAATCTTACAAGCTCTATTTCAGACACTTATTGTCGATAAAAAATTCTGAAACTTTGCACAGACGTTGGTCTTGGATGACAATACAATAATCTATGGTCATACACACGCGCGCGCGCACACACACATGGATTTTAACTGACAAAACAATTTAATTTAAATAGATTTTATTTAATTTAAATTAAATTTATTTAAATTAAATAAATTAATTGTTAAATTTAAATTTAATTAAATCATAATATTTGAATGCATTAGAAACTCATCGTCTTCGGGGCTGACCCTGGAGGTTGAAGGTACGCGATGCGGGCTTATATAAAAATAATAATATTATAATTATAATAATATTAAAATAATTATAATAATAATATTTAAAATTATATACGGTAATTTCTTGTATATATGTTACCAAAACCAATTATCTTTACAAGTACAATAATTTAATAAAAAATTTGCTCATGCAAAATTAAAATGAAAAGTGTGGGCGCTCATAAACTTTGTTCATGATAAGAAATTATTACAATTAACTTTTAGTATATTTGATAATATTTGTAACTGAGTTTAGCAAAACACTTTCATCTGTGCTTGCCTCATTTCTCTAAGCACGTTAATCACTTCTGTACGATTTTAAAGAGTTATTATTTTTCAGCTACGATCGCTTCGCTTAAGCTGAGTTTGGCTATTTGTTTTGCGCACAAATACACTAAAAACTCGTTTATGCGAATCGCGTTTATCCGAAAATCCGGTTTATCCGAAACACAATTTGTAGAAATATTAAAAGACTCGGGTGCACACAGTTACAAGAAGAAGTCGTATCCTAGTGGATTAAGTCGGAAAAAGACGATCCTGGATATCAGCTGTTATCCGATGACAAAATTGTTGCACAATGTTCACAACAGCCTGGTGAGGACAAAAGCTCTGACGATGGTGTGGAAGGGAAAATGGGAGTCAACCATACCGAGGCAACATCAATGTTTGAAGAGCTACTGTCGTATTTGGAGCGACAAGACGAAACTTCCCCTGCAGAACTTCTAACAATGAAACGACTTCGAGATAGGGTAGCCAGCAAACGAGCTTCAAAGCTTAGGCAAAAACTATGATTGATTACTGAACGAACAAGCAATAGGACTGTTCCAGTACTATAGAAACTATAATTTACAGTGCGATGCCGTTTTATAGTTTACTGTTACATATTCACTGTAAGTAACGTTTAAATTAATATTATTAAATAAAGTTAGTGTACTTACCTATGTATTATTATTTAATTAGAAGTTTCGGTTTACCCGAAATTTCGTTTATCCGAAACGGGTACGCACGGTGCCATCAAATTCGGATAAACGAGTTTTTAGTGTGCATTCAAATTGTTGCAGAAGGTACACGATTTCAGCGGTACAGCAAGTTCAGTCACGTCCGTCTTCAGCGAAATGGTTGGCTTCAGCATTGGTTCCATAACAGTGGCACTCACGATGTTAAGAGATTTCTTGTCATCGTAGTTTGGTCGTACGCCAGCACAATGTTGGCACCAATAATTTTTCTTCAATCACCTGGGGCTAGAATTTTAAACGTCGGAACGGCGCCGCGACGTCAACGCGGTTACATAATAATTTGTAACAAAAATTATTGTTTCCTGTGTATTACGAGTGTGGAAAACATTCTTCCAGACGTTTACGACAAAGCGTAATAAGTAATGTGCCATTAGTAAGTGATATGAAGAAGAATTAGTCCATTGCCAGTTACCCCTATTTATTTAATCAGACAACAGATCTGATTATTTATAGATTTACCACTATAGGTTAATTGAATCCTTTAGTACGTTCAAATGATTTCGTAGCCCTTTAAAGAAGGTTATCGTCGTATAACGAAGGCTTTGTCGATAAGATAATGTAGTTGACGCTTTGTATTGAGGAAAGTTTTCTCGTCACAAAAGACGCAGTTACAAACGGGACGCACACTGCATACATTACTCGCGCCGTCATTGTTGTACTATAGGCTAACGATGTAATGGTAATGTATGCAGATTTATGTCGTGCAAAAGACTGTATTTATTTATAACTCGTATTACAGTGTCTGACGTCTGACTGTGTCAATCCATTGTGTTTGTTCTCACGTACTCACGCAGTTACTTGTTGCGCGGGCCTTCCTTATCTTCACTGTCCTTGCGCGGCCGTTGTGTCAATCGGATTATGAGATCGACAAAGTACTGTGTGGAGAATGCGGAATGTAGCAAGGGGATAACGTAAGCCGAGAAGTTCATCACTTCATGGATAGGATTTCTCCTGATCCGGCCTCATGGCTCCCGCCATCCTCCTGCCTACAGATCCATTATTTCCAGTCCGGCTATTCTCTTGAGGCTTACTGCCACGGTACGAGCGTTGCACAAGGCTAGCCGAGTAGTGGGGCTGCCACTTATCCGGCTCTGAGCGTGCGGTGATGTGACATCCTCCCTAGATGTGTTGCCTTCACCACGGCTACTGAGCCACATCTACCCACTGCATACCCCGCAGTCGCAACTAAATCCACCTAGATTTCTGCCTATAATATTCCAAAGTGAAGCCGGTCCAGAATCATTTTCCTCACGTCTTAACTTGGTACTGGTGGCTACTGCTGCCCTCCACCAGGAACATTTATCGACCTTCCGGTCTGGATCCGTACTGTTCTGCAAAAAGAGGGTCACCTCTTGTAGGACGTGGCTCTTCACCACGCAGAATGGTCTTGGCTGGAGAGAAGCTAGGGGTCCCCACTGGAGCGCCATCACCTTCTCCAACCCTGGGCCTAGTGAGGACCAGTGCCCAGTCAACCCAGAACAAAGGTGCTACCTCTCCATCTCCCTCGACCCCTCCGAGAAGTTATCTACTATTATTGGCTACAATAATAGATGAATTATAAATATATTGGAAGAGGTCAACTTTCAAATTTTAGTTCCCAAGGCGAAAGTTATGGCTTTTAAAGGCAAATAACACGTGAGATTAAAAATGGTAATAAATGAAATAATAGAACGGGTAAACGTCATCAATTTTGTAGTGTGCACAGTCTACAAAATTGACTTTTCTTCTGTTCATAGGACAACCCAAAATATTTGTCATCCAGGAGCTGTTTCTTCTTCTCTCTTTCCTCTGCTTCCACAAAAACCGTTGCTAACAGTGCACTGGTTCTCAGGATATGTTTTGAATAGTGTTTCCCTTTTTATAATCGATCCAGCGAACTAGACGCACTTTTCGAGAACTAGACGCAACCATGAACAAGAAAGTAGGTAGGAGGTAGTTTAACGAGACCAGGCGTCGAGATCTAGACGTAATCGGGAACAGGAAAGTATAAAGATATAAATACTTTAACGTGACCTGTAAATATAGGCTTACGTGAAAGAAAAAAGTTTGATGAAAAACGAAGACAATATTCTTTAAAGTAGTATGAAGTTCTGTAAATGCCCGTCGCTGCATTTTTTATGTGTGGGGGCGAAAGTTACAATTGGGGGGAGGAATAAAGTGGGTGTACACAAAATAACCGAGGAGGGGAGAACAGTTGGATCGATTGTAAAAAGAACTAACGGAAACACTATTGGATATATCCTGAGAACGAGTGGACTGTTAGCAACGGTTTTTGTGGAAGCAGAGGAAACAGAGAAGAAGGGACAGCTCCTGGATGACAAACATTCTGGGTTGTCCTATGGACAGAAGAAAACTCAAGCCTGTAATGACACGAGTGGTGACGGCGCGCGATGAGATCTGGGGATCTGGTACATGGCAGAATACCGTGATATTGATACCAGGATCATGTCCACGCTGTGGAAATGGGATCAGAAGGGTTGCAGACGCGCGGGTCGGTTAAGGAATCGTTCAGCAATTGGGCACTAATAGACCTTAGAAAATCCGGAATACACTTCCGATAGTCGCAGAAGTTTGGGATGACTCAGAAAGGGCCGGGGCCACTATAAAATTCAGTCTGCGCAATACAGGAGTAGATGAGGAAAATTTCAATTATTATATAAAATACAGAGACACTGTATGATAATATTGAAAACAAATTATATTACGTAAACACGATGTCTGACGGCGATTTGTTTATCTGGAACCTAATGAATCTTTAACAAAAAAAAGGGGTTTCGTATTTTTTATTAAGCGTTCTGTGAGGACGTGTTACGTAAAAACACGTCTGAGCGTGATTTGTTTAATTAAAAACAAAAACAAAAAGAAATCTTGTACGAAAAAATGTGTTTGTGCGCCTTTCTAGAGACTTCTCTTAATATAGGGTCATCGGAACCTAAACGATGTTTGTCTGTTGTTTGCTATTGATTATGTGCAACTGTTGTTGAGTTATTTTCGTAAATATCCGGACAGACCGACTGTCTCCGGCAGACACGTTAATAGCATGTCTGCACTGCAAGGACATGAGAAAGTGGTACCGACGGTTGGCGTCTATATACATAGTTCATTAATACACAGATTTACAGTTTTGTGGTTTGTGTGTTAAAAACCTGTTATGGTCAGAATAAATAAATATAAGAAATGATACGGCCACATAGTGAGACATGGACTCTCGGTAAAAGGGACGTGCAGAGGATTCAGGCAGCTGAAATGAAATTTCTAAGAGGGACACAAGGTTGTTCTCTCTTGGATCATAGATGGAACGAGGATATTAACGCGATTTAACATTGTATCATTGCATCATAAGACTGAAGACCACGGAAGAAGAAGATGATGTCAACACTTGAATCGCATGCCTGATATCCGTCTACCTGTGGATGCATTGGGTTATCATCTTACTGGGAAGAGAGATGTCGGTAGACCGAGGAGGAGATGGGTACCGGAACAGATCTAAGGCCTAGTCGTTGGAGCGGTGATGATGATGGCACAGGCACTGGTCAGTAGACTCTAACACAGACGATTACGATGAACATGTCCGCTTTAAACGAATACCATACAATAGGTGGACAAATAGAAAGATTTTCGAATCAGATCCGAGATGGACTGAAGATGTCTATCGTGAGAATCCTCGTTGCTACGGCCCGGTAGAGTTTTCAGTCCGGCTCTAGCTGTAATGTTTAAAAAAAGTGTGAACAACCTTTTCAGGATTTTGGAAATATTGAGCCCTCTGCTTGGGTGTATTTCCATGCCATGGAAAAATTTACAGCTGACTTACACTTCTAATTAAGTGAGCTTCAGGTAAATGGAACAGGCTTTTTTTTTTAATACAACAAAACTGCAGTTTATAAAAACTTAAACAAAATCAGCATTTCCGAACTTGAAAAAATTATGCTGAAAAATAAATAGCAGTGTCTTTGTTATATTCGAGTGAACAAGTTTTTTAATCTTTTGAGTGAACTTAATTAAAAACAATTTAGTATGCAGAGTATTTATAATCTGTGTGCGTTTCGGTGCAAGGTACTTTTGTCAGATGTTTCATATCGGTTATAGGTTTAATTTTCTTCAATTAGGTGTTAAGGAAAGTAATTAATAATTTAATTTAATATTAAAACGCCTAAATCGCCAGAAGTTTCGTTTCTTTTTTTTTTAATTGCTCCTTTTGTAAGTTTGCCCATCCTTGGTTTATGTGGACGGACGAGGGAGGTTTCGTAGAAAATAACTGTTCAGACGGAAAAAGCACCTAATCTCTGTTTACTGTTTGTACAGTGGCGGCGCTAACGAAACGGGGCCCCCCCCGCGAAACTAATTAGGGGGCCCTATAAAAATGGTTAAATTTTGTATACGTAATAGGGAAAAACACTCAAATGAGTTTCTGTTTACGTGTGTTTCACAACAATGGTTTGTGAATACTTTCTCGTCTATCACAAAGCGTTTGCAATTTGCAAAGGACGTTTTACACGTGTACAAACTCTTAAAATTCATTGTTGCTAAATAGACAAAGTTCTATACAAACTATAAAAAAACCAAAATAAAAAGAATGATTTATTTTTACGTCAAAGATCTAAATTCAGACTATGAAACAGTACCGCACACAGAGTGGTAAAAATTTATTATTTAAAAACGAATATCAAAGTAACATTCTAGCTTTTTTCAAACATTTAAATTAGTTTGTAACTGAATTTGTAAAATTCTTGAATATACTCTATACAAGTTCTCCTTAAGTCTAATCCAATTCAATAACACTCGAACTCAAGTAATGTACAATATTTACAGATGAGGATCAACCAAAGTTCACTGTTTTCCTAAGCCTAGTCTTCTTTTTTTAATAGCTAAGAACTTTTCAACCACTTCGTTGATATTAGTTTTCTGTATCTCACATGCTCAATGCTTAACAGTGCCAAGTCACTCAACCGAGTTTGGGTCATGGTACTCGTGTGATGGTACTTAAGTATGACTTAATTTAATTAATTTAAGTTTTGAAAAGCTTCTTTCCGCTGTAGCTGTTGTGACAGGTATGGTTAAATAAAGCTGCAAAGCTGTAGTTAAGTCTGGGAGGCAACTCATAAGGCAGCTGTTTTCTTCAACCAGTAAATTCATCATTTCTCGAATTCTTTTCTTGTGTAAAATTTCTTTGGCCATCAGAGCTTTGAAGGATATTACTTGGTCAGGCAGTGATGTGGAAAGGTCACCAGGATACACATTTACCAGAGCCTTACTTTTCTCCACTATTGTCTCTTGTGAGAAGTTTACTAAATTCTGAGGCGTCAGGAATGAAAACCTATCATCAGTGCAATGCAATCCTTCGAATCTCATTTGTAGCTGAGCTATTACAATATCTAGTGTTGCATTGAAAACTTTTACTTCAAATGATTTCACTGGGTCGTCAATTCTATGGTCAACTGATAATTCAACAAAGAAGCGTTTTACAACTCGTTTACGCTTATTTTTCATGTTACAAGTTATGTCCCATGACTGGGTCAACTGGGGGCCCCCATGAGGGTCGGGGCCCCCCCGCGCCGCGGGGTCTGCGGGGGCCTGATCGCCACCACTGTGTTTGTAGGTACTTGTTTCAGTGAGATGTTCTCTTCCTGGATAAAGTATTTTTATAAAATTTTAGACAAGAGATTGCAGCGTGTACATTACATCCCATTGTATGTACTGTCGCAGAAAACCAAGCGCATTAGTTATAACAACTCCCTCCAAAGAGCAGTTCGTTTTCATGCGGTGAATAAAATTGATTTGTAGAAAAACTATTTTCTCGAAATCATGTGATATTGACTTGGCTCACTATGGTTGTAAACGAACTCGTCGTTCGTTTTGTTCGAGCTTCACTAATTAAAAATAAGTCTCTTACGTTAGGTTCGACACACGTTTTGTATTGATTAACACAAACCTTTCGCCTTCGTAGGTGTACGATCCTCAAGGGCATAAGTTCGGTATCAGTTTAACCGCTTAAGTAGGGGAGCGAACGTGTGGCGTTAAACAGAGTAATACTAGACTTTTTTTCTAGTGGCCTAAAACGTAGTTTTTTCATTACCACGTTCTGTTTTCGTAAGCGCACGAATAACAATAGCTCAGCTGTTGGAACATCTAAAACGGTTCCCAAAGTTCGAGTCACCGCCCCCTGTGATCGCTGGAGGAATTTGGAGATGACAACTGCTCCGTAAGAGGTTGGGGGAATGGGAAAGATAAAAAGACGCTAAAATAATTTGGTCGGATAAACATTTAGATATAGGATTCTGTATCGTATCCGTAGTAACGTTTACACGTTTAATTTGTATCGTCTACAAAGAAAAATAATTTAAAAATTCACGGACCCCTTCTATGTTCTGAAATAAAACAAACAGTAAATATGATACAAACTCTTATATTTCAATTGAAATGTATTAAAATCAAAATTCTCTTAACTTGCAAAAGTATAATATTAATGATGTCGAACATAGTTAATGCGAATAATGAAGCTGCTTTTGAACAATTAGCTCTGCAGCATTGGGTTTAATGTCTGATAATTTCAATATTAAGTCACTCTCGACGTCGAGTTTATTTATTAACTTTGACTTCAAGTACGTGAGCAGGGAGAATGCGGTTTCACACAAATAAGTAGAGAGAAACGCTTCAAAGCTTTTTTTACGGGTTCAGGATAGTCAGTCATTACGTATATAACCAGAAGTCAGCTAGCCGTAATTGCGAAAACTGTCATTTTAATGAACTGTCACTTGAAAGTTCTGCCAATGAATCTTCTTTTTGTAGTGTAAGACAGAGGTCTAGTCAGTTCGGCTGACAAACAGATCCGCTACACGACATGATTTAAAGACATTATTAAAGCCATTAGTTTGAAATTACTTTTACAATTACAATTACTTTGAACCTCCCACAAAAAAATACTGGAATCTTTTACTAATTGTTTAAGATTCTAAAATTTACATTTTTGGAGCATAAATAAATCACAAAATTACGGTATATTCTAATTTTTCTTAAAAGTGTCTGCGGACCTCCTGAAACATTGTCGCGGACCCTACTTTGGGAACCACTGGTCTAGTCTGTTTCAGTTAAGCTGTGATGTAATAATGGAAATCTCGTGCGGCCTGTTTGTGGACCGGAACACATGTAGAACTGATTTCCCTTCAGTGTAGAGCATGGAGTCAATATCGAGAGCGAGCGTGTGTGTGTGTGGGGGGGGGGGGGAGAACAGGACTGTCGAAATTTCTTCAGAATTTTATTTCCTAATTGTTTTAAAGTATCTGTCTAAATTCAAACTAACAGACATAGTTACACCTACAATTACATTATTAGTCGAAGTAGAGTTGGGGCTCAAGGGAGCAATGAGCCAAAAAACACTGCTACCAGTTTGGCCCTAATCGAAGCAAACAGTGAACTATGCTGCCACTTCGTTTTTTGTATGCCATCGTATACTGCCACCAGCGAATTTTCTTCAAAAATATCTAAGAATGTTCACCGCTGCGCATAATCACACGGGCTAAAATTTTGTTATGGTGGCGTAAGAATAACTTTGATATTTCGGATTCATGTTCATCGAAAAATCGTCAGACTTTTTTTATCTGAAAAATAAGGAACAGAGACAGGACTCGTATAAAGAGGTGATTTCTTTAAAAAAAATTGCTTACGTAATACCGGAAGACGACAAAAAGTTGTTGCTGAAAATGTATTCACATTTTCTTTCATCTTCTCACAGCTTATATTCTGAGCTCCAATATTCTCGCCCTCAATCTCGTTATCTCCTTCCCACCATCGATCCGCTATCGTCCAATTTCACCTTCCCTGGCAGTCAATCACTGCAGGAGCAAACACACGCGCCTTTGCATCACTGCATGTTCAGAGTTCAGTTTTGTAAATATTTTAGTGAATTTATTGTTCGTATGCATGCATCGACTGTGTTTATTATCGTGTGTCATTTCCATAAGACGATTTAGCGGTTAATCGTGAAGAGTATCTGTCCACACGCGTGGAATGAGAACCCACAAAGGTAAAACAGACCCGGTGAGAGATGCAGGCCTTCAAGCGTCAACCAAAATAAAAACTGCTGCGACACTGACGCTCGCCAGACAGTAGACATTTGACAGTAACAAACTGTCGCATGGCGCCTGCTAACGTGCGCGCGCACAAAACCGACTGATTCGTGTTATTTAACGAGTTTTAAATAATATATTAGGTATAATGGACGGACGTTGTTTCTCATAATTACATTTTTGTTTCATTTTCCGTATACTAGAATAAATTTATAATTTTGTTTTTTTATTTCTTCACGGTATTCTTTTGTTCTTTTTTCGAAGCATTAGATTATTGATTTTTTTGGCTACGTAGTTCGGAGCGCCTTTTGATTGCCTTTACGAAACAAACCGTGTTGATTTATCGGTTTTGTTCTTGTAGGATGTAATGCAATCAAAGTAAGTTATCAGCTATTTTATCTGTGTTGGCAGTCTTCATAACAACGTTGTCGTATTTTGTTGCTTCTCTGCTATGTACAATTTTCCCTCGAACGAGGCCTTTCGGTTTCGCAACCATTATCAAGTTGTAGTAAGAACTTGATAACGGTTGCGAAACCGAAAGGCCTCGTTCGAGGAAAAATTGTACATAGCAGAGAAGCAACAAAATACGACAAAGTAAGTTAACAGGTTCCTAAATGATAATAAGTAAATGAATAAATACTTGAAATAAACAAATGACAGTATCGAAAAGAAAAGAAAATTAGAATATAAAAGTAGAAGTGAGCTGTGTGAACAACAAATTTAATAATTACGTAAAAATGTGTGAAGTGTGTCAGTTGAAGTTGTGAAAACGTCCGCAACTTAGAACATAACTTGTCTTTGAAATATTAACAAATGTAACGCATAGGCGTACATACTCTTGTTAGGCCTACATTGCTACTCTTGATCTGTTGCTTCGATGTTGTTTTCTATGATTCCGATGCCGATATGATGTGATAATCCTCCTGTAATGCTACTACACTTTTCTCGTCACATTGCACCGTATCGATCTGCATCGGCAGCGCTGTGTGCTCTCACTGTGCTGTTTGCATCGGCATTCTTTCGAGGTGGCCTGTGGTTTCCAACTCTTAAGGTATTCGCTGGACCGCGATGAGTGACGTCTTATTTTGCTCAAAATTTTGTCTTCTTTATTCTGATTTACAGTTTCGATAGACTTTAAAGTATTTTTTATTCTCATATTTATTAAATTTTTCAACAAATCTCTATTTTGTGTACGTTATTGTAATTGTGTCGCACTAAAAAAACTAAAGAGCACTTCAATTCGAATCTGATGTGAGTGGTTTATTTAGTTGCCTAGCTCTTGTGGTCATTCCTGAGAGAATACCTAGAACTCATTCTCTGTAGTTTGGCTGGTGAACGAAGGCGGCTGAACTACCCAGCGTAGGTTCACTAACACAAACACCTCACCCGCACGTGTGAGTTACTGAATAGGTCTTGTCGCCAGGTCCAAGCTATGTCGTTTGACGGCCTGTGCCTTTACGTGCTTTGGCAAAGCGTCCTGCTTGTCCGGCCACAGTATAGTGAATCACTATTAGTGATCTCTCTCACGTGTAGCGTACCTCGAGTTTTTCGATGGCCCTGAGAACGTTTTTGATATAGGTGGATTATCTCTCTCGTTAAAATCAACGTTATTTTATAATAAAGCGGGGTTTAAAAAAAAAAAAAAAAAAAAAACTGCTTTATTTTAAAACATGCTGTGGTTTTCAGTAGCTAGAACGAAAGTGAATGATGGAACATATGAAGCTCTTCTTTTTTTTACATTAGTTCCTCCGTGTATACGTTGGTGTCGCGATAGGTAAAGATTTATTGGCGTTATAATTAAAACCGGAAGCGTTTGGGAAGGTGCATATTTATGAAGGAATTATTGTGGAAAACGGTTGATAGGTAAAACGATAGGACCAGCCAGTCTGTGATTAGCCAATGCGCTGCTGCTTTGCAACACGTGACAAACGTATTGAGAGATAACATTTGGACACAAAATAATGTCGTGTCAACGACGTACTCAGAGAGCCCGGAGTCCAGATCGCCCTGTTTGCCGACGACACAGCGGTATATACCGCCGATCGGAACGCTGACAGGGCTGTCATACGACTCCAGCGCGCACTCGATGCGTACACGACCTGGACGGAAAACTGTAAAGTTGCTGTCAACGATACCAAGAGCTTCGCGGTGCTATTCTCAAAGCCCCAGAAGGAACCGCGAGGACGAGTGACACTTGGTCGAACGTACCTGCCCTGGGCAAGAGAAGTTAAGTACCTCGGTGCCCTCCTCCGCTTCTTGGATGACACCGTGCGGCGACTTGCACGTAAATTTTACGTCCGAGCTGCAAGGACCCAGGTTAACCCCCTCATAGCCGGTCTTGGCAAGTACCGATCACGTCCAGGTGATTCTTGAAAACGGCGTTGGGAATTATTGTACTAAAACGACTACGAGCATGCCGTTGTAACGGCCCTTAAATTCTAAATTAAAATATTCCGTCTGTACACGACCACTAGGCAGGAGCTCCGAACTAGGAAACCATAGGGACGTCTCACGACGGGTATCCCCACAGCTCTGACAGACCAAAATAATATTGTATTCAATCGTCACAGCCACAAAAAACGTGTGTATAACTGGGCCAGCTAATATTGGCAACTGCGGTGCGGAATGATGAGCAAAGCTTATTACCTCTCGGAGTGGCTACAACAGAGCGTACTATGATGTAGTAGGTGACCTCTAACAAGGGACTGCAGTGGAATGATGTGTAGCGAGTTGCGTGGACTGAGTACTAGAGACGTCTTATTTCTCGTATTTTACGCCGTGAGACAGTACATCGTAACAGTTCGGGATCGATGAAATTGTGAATTGTGCATGAGATATAATGGATGAGAAAACGCAGACGGCGTGTGCGACAAAAGCCTGCTAATCACGCCACCGGCCACTTGGCAACGTTCAGTCTCTCGCCCACGCTTGCTAATACATCTCTGGCAAACGTATTACAACTAATAAACCAAAAACGACCTAGTTTATATAATGTATGTGCGGCGCTCCTTGAACTGCCAACACGTGTTCGTTTTTTGTTTCCGTGGGGGTCGTTATTGTCACAGTTTTTTACAATTTATATTTAATAACTGCCAACGTTGCTGCGGTACGGCTGGCATCTTCACTGGTTATACTGTTACGACGGTCTAGTGGTCGTCGTATGATACAATGGAAAACAAAATACAAGTCACTAATCACCAGCTTTAAGTATCATGTGATAATTGTGCAATTAAACAGTTTGTAATCAACAAGATTACAACATTACAACAAATCAAATAAAAATTGTTCACACGCAATAAAAATGTCAACTAATAAAAAACACATAACACTTCGCCACAGTACTTCGACCCGCACTGTGTAAATCGCCGACAATAACTGAAACTGAGCGTCGCTGAGTACTTGTATTTATACCCCGCCTAAATTCCAGAAACATCCATACTACGCATCAGCGCTACACTAGAACGTAATTGATTGCGGCCTTGACACAGTGCGCGCGGCTGGCGAAGTCTAGAAAAGCCTCGCTAACGCATGTTGAGACCACGTACGCACACAACATTACAGCCGGATTCCACTGGAACTTCCGACAAACACGTAGAATGTTTTGTAATGGTGTAACACTTTTTCCGCATTACGTAACAGTACCGAGAGTGACGCTTTCTAGAAGGATGACCATACTTATATACTGTAAACTTTTCAACTTGAGATTTCGAAACGACGGTTCTTCTCCAAGCTTTCCCATCATTTAATGTGCTCCTAGCTTTGTTCAGTTAAGTATTCCCTTGTTCGCGATGTCATCTGTCTGACTGGTGCATGCTTTTCTAGGTCGTCTACGCTTTCATTGGTGTCCTATTCCCACATGGTTATTGCCGTTCTTTCTTCTATTATGCTCATCCATCTAAGCTAAGCTACAGCTATCGTAACCGTTTAATTTATTGAGTTTCAAATTTTCCTAATATACATGTCACCTAATTATACATTCACAATATTTTTCTCGGAATCTTATCTGTCTAAAGGGAATTATAAATGAAACTCGAATGTTGTATTTACTTCCCAAGTGTTTTTTTTTATTTTATTTTTTATTTTTTTTTTATTTTAATATTTTTAAGGTTACCGCGAGCTAAAAATTAAAGTCAAAATTTTGAAAATTTTTTTAAAAGATCACAGCATCGTAAGATTTGTATTTCATGTACACGACAATTATTTGTGATACTTCACATATTGCTTGCAACCTTTTCATTTGTATATGGACACAAGAACCACATAAAAAGTAACAAAAAAATTAAAAACAAAATATGAGAAACGATGAATGGTGGTAGTTTCGTGGTGCTTGTCTCGGCTAGCGCTAAGAATCATACATGCGAATAATTTTTCTCACGAGTTTAAAATATTAAAATTTATTAATTTGATTTTGAGGTCATTGGTATAAGAAGACTATCGAGGTACTCCCATTTTGACTATTGACGATTGCATGATGTGTAAAAGTCGATCGGAATTCTATACATAAGGTTGTAAACATTTTTTGTATTAACGAGTTTTATATAAATAATATTTTATATTTTGAAAGACGACTATCTTATTAAGAAATTTAACGTTCAAAATTCGCATTCGCAGATTAGTTTTTAAGGATGCCAACGTATTAAAAATAAGTGTGCATTATTTAAATAAGAACTGTCTTCCATTTGTATTATTAACAAAAATTGATCATTTATTTAATTTCAAAAAATCATACTTAAATAAATCAAAGTGCCTCCTACTTTTATAAAAATACTTCTGTTAAAAAAAAAAATCTGTAGCATGCGGCCTAGTCGGCCTAGTGGTAAATCCGGCACTGCTTACTACTAATCAAATGATTCACATAGTTTATTGTTTTTAAAAGGACCGATAATTATCTCTCTCTGTCTCGTAAAGTCGTTGTACTGTATTGGTTAGCGTTTTTAACAAATGATTCACGTTTGAAGGGTTTATTAAAATGACCGGTTTAATAGAAACTGTAGAATTCAAACGCGAATTGTGTCTCGTCTCGCATTAATATTTAAAGCGACCGGCGTCAGCCTTGACAGTTGTCTGAAACGGAACTTGATTTAATTATTACTGAAGGTACAGCAGGGTACGTTTTGCCTCCATAATCTAGTTGTGTGAACCTTTCCCACTATTGTAGGCCGCAGGGTTTTACAAGGTGCGCGCGGCGATCAGTTTTGGTCGCTCTGAGGCAGATGTGAAAAGAAAAGAGGGCCACTGATTTATAATTTCTTATGCTGTTACTTCGTGGTTGCATATAAACTAATAAAGCTGAAATTAGTATATGCGTTGTGGTTAGATTCAGAAATTAACAATTTGGGCGTTGGTAGCGCTAATATGGAATTATTCGAAGTTGTACGTTAACACACACACTTTTGTTACAATGCCTTTAGTATATTGTTAGATTGAGTCGTACGGTAGAAAACACCGTGGCAATCAAAACAATACAATACAGGTATAAAGTATAATCTATACAAGATTGGCCTGCACGAAACCCAAATCTTCATATTGGCTTTCAGTTCTTGCTTTGAAAATTTTTCCATATAACGTTGAAATGGAATTGGTTGCACTTGCTCCTCTGTAATTCGAAGTATCTTTCTGCTGCCTTTTTTGTGGAGGTTATCATATACGGTGCTCCAACATGGCGTATGCACATCCTATCCTCCTAACTCCTGACTGTACGCCTGAAACCTTACAGCAGGGGTCTACAAACCTTTTCACTTGAGGGCCGAATTGAAAACTTGGAAGTCAGGCTGGCCAACACACACACATATTGTAAACTTTTTTTTTAAGTTTACGAAATAATCAAGTCAGTAAAATAGGTATTTAAATAAAAATTAAGCAGACTTATCCAAAGAAAACAAATTCATTTATTCAGAATAATGTAAATAAAAGTAAGGAAAAAATAACATTCAAAGATATTTCTTATGTATTATTTTTTGGCTTTCTTATGTACGTATGGTATGTGTGGAGTTGCTTCTGACATATAATGTCTGTCCATTTTGGGTCAAATTTTGATGGTCCTATCGCTAGAATGGATTTCAAGTGTTCGTCTGACAAGTTAGCTATGTACCTTGATTTTACAAAGTTCATTTTTGAAAACGTTTGTTCCCAGATATAGGTCGATCCAAAAATTGAAATCATTGCTCTTGGCGAGCGCACGGGGAGAATAGGAATCTTCGCTTTAGGTTGATACGAGTGAAAAGCATGATTCATTGAAGGCAGCCAGACGAACATGCACATTAACCACGTAAATGTTTTAAACTTGTACAAAATATTGTAACATTTTACTGAACTTATTTCTTGTTTAGTTATTTAGTAAAATGTTATAATATTTGAGTATTTTGATGATCTATTTAAAAACTGCACGCAGCATCGGCCGGGATGCCGCGGGCCGTAGTTTGGAGACCCCTGCATTACAGAATAACTGAACGGCGAGCTCTCCAAGTTACCGTCGTCCTCTCAAAACTAAAGCCAGTAATACTGCTCTGTATTCCCTCAATAAACACTTCCAATCAGAAAGCCTTTTATTGCACGATTTAATGGAAGATTATGGAAAACAGTAGCAGTAGCATAGAGAGTGGAGGTGTACGATCACTAGCGATGGTTAAAAGCATATTCCTTCGTTTGTTGCTGTAACGATGAAATGTGAGTAGACAAGAAATCAGTTCCGCGATAAGCTTAGACATAATAACACCACATTATATCCTCGAAATGTTACTGCCGTTCACTTGATGTTTTGATGGGGTTTTACAAGGCGCTCAGTTCTGGTCGCTCTAAACCTGATAGGGCCGCCGTTTTAGAATTTATTATGTTGTTATTTTCGTTTTCTGCATATGAACTAATAAAGCTTAGTATATACGCTGTGGTTACATTCAAAAATTATCAATTTGGCTGTTTGTGCTACACGACTTTTTATTTCTGCTACACTTGTGCCGTCGTTAGTATCCATAACTCTGCGAATGCAAAGTTATGAGCTTTTCATCATTGACAGCTATTACCATGTAGCAACAAGGTGCGTCTACAACGTTCTAAAGCTGACGATCTCGTCTGACGGATGTATAGCCCTATGCCTGAAGACGGAACGATCCTTCCCAAACGCGCCACAAAGCAACTACGTAGCAGTCACAAGGCGGAACTGTAATAAGTTAATACAGTAGAACTCCATTTATCCGAACTAATGAGTCCCAAACGTAATTCGGATATGCAGAAATCCGGATAATTGGGACAAACATCAGAAAAAGGTTATGTTATGAAAGAAAATTGCTGATAAATCACTTTTGTTTCATTTTATTACATGATTACAGTATCTTAATAAAAACCAGGTCACACGTGTTTTGCAAAAATTTCACTTTTCCTACAAAAAAAATTAAAAATAATACTTACACATAATAATAATTTTTCAGTTGAACATGTCAAACAAAGGTAATTGTGTTGACGTAGAAACTCGTTTGCGTGCAGCCAGGTCCCGCAAACGCTTGACGGAAAGAAGCTGCACGTGGTCCCATTCAGGATGCCGTTCCGTCCACTTTAAGGCAGTTTCAAAACAAGCGAATGCCTCACTCGCCGTTGGTTCCTTTTCCGGTTTAACTGAAGCAACGTTGTCATCGTCTTCGGCCACCTGCTGAGATTCATCGTTTACACTATGGATAATTTCATCGTCGTCCAAAAATTGATATCCAGGACTCGGTGAATAGCATGCAACTACTCGTTTATGTCGTCCAAGTCACTCTCGGAACAGCCAGGAATTTGTACAATGATTTTCTGGACGTCTTCAGTCGATACACCTTTGTTTTCTTCGGCACTTTCTTTTGCTCTTTTTTCCTCTTTCCTCTTGTTCATTGCCTCTTCTTTTTCTTCTGAATTTGTTGTTTTGTCGAAATTCCATTAATTTTATTCCGTGCCATTTCCTGATATCGATTCGGATAACTGGAGTTCGGATAAATGGAGTTCTACTGTATATCAATTTCATAAAATGTTCCCTCTTGTATGGACCCCCCCCCCCCAAGTTGCGCTTTGATCGCGCCTTGTATAAACCAATTTTGCCAGGTGACTGCTCTCAACTGTCGGTAAATGGAACATATTTGCACGAAATTGTACACGGGTAATAGAAGGCGACGAATAAGCGAGGGACGTTAAGTCGAGGTTCTGTTGTATACACGTCTGCTTGAGTGTGTATAATCGAATTTTTGCGTGCGTCCATCGCCCGTATTTTTACTCTCGTACTCCCATCATCAGTACTGTTTGCTAAAGCACAATTCGGTAATGTGCTGGAAGCGATCGTGTGAAGTGGCAGTGCAGAATAACGATCAAACGCGTACAGCGTGTGCTACCTTGGCGACGGTTGAATAACCTTTGTTGTTGAGTCCCACTCGCCGCGCCGCCACCGCTACTGAAACTGCTGTTGACCCATTTAATGCTGACGGCGCCCACACACAATATTACGTATTATGTATCTGTACTTTGACTTATGCATCTATTGATTAAAGCATATCTTGAAAGTACTTTTAAACAATATTAATCTGTTATTGATACATCAAGAAAAGAAACGGTACCGTGTTAAATAATGTGTGTGTGTGGGGGGGGGGGGAGCGAGAGAGAGATACAGAGTAGTAGTAGTATATAATCTATGTACGTAAACGTATATACGAGGGATAGTATAGTAGTATCTTCCTATAGTATTATTCATTACTTATATGTATTCATAGATTAAAACATATCTTGAAACTATTTTAAATAATATTAATCTATTGTTGGTACATCAAGAAAAGAAACCGTACCAAGTTAAGAATGTGTGTGTGTGTGTGTGTGTGTGTGTGTGTGTGTGTGTGTGGTGTGTGTGTGTGTGTGTGTGTGTGTGTGTGTGTGTGTGTGTGTGTGTGACAGAGCGAGAGAGAGAGAATAGTAATAGTAATAATATCGTCCAATAGTTTGTTCATTCTTTTCATTGCGTACATTAAGTAATAAAACAATTTTTTTATAAAGATTAGTTTTCATAATATATAAACATACATATTGTTACCAATAATATTTGCCCCCCCTATTGTCAGATATTTGTTTTGAAAGAAATGTCTTATTTACAGTTACGAATTATTCTTTTCAAAAGTGCCTTTTTTATAACAATTCATATTCGTAAACAAATTTCTTTGCAAAACATATATGTTATGCTGATAGTCCGTGTATTGAAAAACATATTGTTTAATTTTTATGTTAATACAATGTGCCTGCGGTACAGAAAAGTGATATACGTGCGCCCGCGTACACACACACACACACACATGAAATGAACACTTTACCACGTACTCGCATGCTTTTTGAAACAAGACAAAAAAAAGACGTATTTAACCTTAGCGTCTGAAAAGTTCCTTAATCAAATTTATTTAAACACATGTTTCATTGAAAAGCAATTGATATTATCTTCTTAAATTGGTATGAAGTATATTTTATGACAGCACATGTTCCTTAAGTTCGTGAAGATTATAGACAGAAAAGTATAATCGAAAAAGATTATTCTTTTCCCAAAAGATTGTTCTCGACGACGACGATGATGGTTAAAACCTTCGAAGTACGTACAATTTGTAATATTTATATTAACAAAACGTTAACAAGGATATTTATATCCTTGTGTGATGAAGTGTTTATTTATTTATCTATAAAACTTATTCCAGGAACGTGTGAGAATTTCTTATTTTTTTTTTTAATATACAACGTTTAGTCGAAAATGAGAGACCCCCTTTTGCCACATATTTACTAGAAAATTTGAGACGGTCGTATATTCGACTCGGGTCTCAGAATCGAATATCCGCAGACAGGATATAAAAATGAGAACAAGGAATGTAACTTAAGTCAGTAATGGGTACGGGTGTTTATTAAATCAAACTGTAATACACCAGAAATACAATAGCATCCCAGTGTTGGGCCAATAATATAACACTAAAAACCAGATCAAATTTTAAAAAATAAGTTCAGCCCATAATGCGAGGGACATTCAATAATTAAAGAGACAAACTGATCTAGAGAAAAAATGGTGTATTTTTACAAAATGACAATTTTCCTATTTTTCAACATCCTCCCCCCCCCCCAACACTAATACACTTATCCCAACGATGAATCAGCTTTTTTATGCCTGCAGCAAAGAATTCTTTATCTTGACGTTTGAACCAGTCTCCCATAAATTTTTTGACTTCGTTGTTGTTGAATTCTTACCACGTAGCGATTCCTTGAGTGGGCCAAACAGGTGGAAATCTGATGGTGCCAAGTCTGGGCTATACGGGGGGTGTGGTAGTGTCTCCCAGCCAATAGCGTTGCTTCAGCTCTGTGCACACTCTGAGTCTGTTGTCCTTGTGTTGTTGCGTTAACTCTTTTGGAACCCATCTTGCACTTGTTTTGCCGTACCTAAGCTTGTCACTGATAATGCTATAAACTGTACCAACACTTACTTGCAAATTTTCAGCCATTTGTTCAAGTGTAACACGACGGTCTTCACGAATCATATTGTCTATTCGAGATTCAAGCGCAGGAGTTGAAACTTCCTTTGGACGTCCAGATCGCTGTTCGTCTGTCACTGAGGTTCGACCGTTTTTGAACTGATCCACCCACTTATAAAAATTTCCGCGATTCATGCAACTTTCACCATTCTGTTTAGTCATTCTAGAATAGATATTAGACGGTTTTTCACCTTCAGAAAGTAAAAATCGAATCACTGACCGTTGTTCAACTAATGTGGAAATTTCTAGCGGACTTGCCATTGTTAAATGAGATTTTGAGGTTATAAGCAGAACAATTTTCATGAAACAGCTGCTCAGAGATCATCTCAGGGATGCCAACATGAAGTCCTAAAAGTACCTAATTTTTCCTGCTAACCGTTTTTTTCTCTAGATCAATTTGTCTCTTTAATTATTGAATGTCCCTCGTATAAGGGGGGGGGGTTCAACTTTGAAGTAAATACCGTTAGGTCGGTTTTTAACGTCCTCCGTCGTTTCCGATTTCTTATTCCAAATCTTTCTACTTGTGAACAAAAGTGAACATTATAATATAATAGAGTTCCTAAGGCCGGGTTGTTAGGGCGTGGTCTAGTGTCTGTAGTGGTAGGGTAGACCTCACCATCAGAGACCATCATCAGTGTCTGTAACAATTGTCACGGTGTCAGCCAATTCACCCCAGTGAAGAGGAAGAGACTATGGTATAGAATGTAATAATATTTATACAATCCTATACATTATATAATATTATATAGACTATATACTATATAATACTGCACTGTACTATCTTATATACTATCATTTACATAAGTGTGCGTGCGTGCGCGCGCGCGCGCGTGTGTGTGTGTGACCTATTATATAATGATATAACAAAAAAATCTCTCATAAATTTTATAAGTCTCACGAACAACGAATGCAATATGTAAAGTAAATAATAAGACCTGCAATATTGTCCGTGCCAAGTGCTACTCAGCGCTGTGAACAAAGAAGTATTAAAACTTGTGACCATTCTAGTGTCATAGCAAAACCGTTTCAACTATTTAATGCTTTTTACACAGGTGTCGACTTACGACATTCCCAGGTCACATGCGTAGGTGCCCTCCTTTTGATAAATGCAAGAAGACGACTCTAAATACAGCGAAACTTGCTTATAACGAGATTCAAGGGACCGGACAAATGTGGTTTGTCGCTAAAACCGGCTTCTCACTACATCCGAGTTGTCGACTTGCAAGCGTAAATTTTTATACCGTGATTATCGAACACACAACAACAACAAAAGTTACTATAGAAGAGGCTTTGCACAATAAAATTTTGACATGTTTTACATTCTACGCTTAAAAGTGAAATTTAGACTGTAAACCTTTTTTTGACACTAACATTCTTTGCTGAATATTGGCATATAGTGCATTCGCGAAATATAGTAAAAGTAACTGTGTAGTAAAAACTAACCAAACATCAGCCGGCTCTTTGACAAAAAACGCAAAACCTCCATGCCACAAGTACAATATTTATTTTTAAATTACAAGAAAATTCACTCTAATTTATTTGTCTTTCTGTTCTTCGTTCTAAATGGAATCGTCAAAATTATATTTCACAGAATTTAATTAACCTTAAAAAAGTAACTATTTTCGTTTGTTTAGTAATTTTGTATGTGTAGATATCAAAAGAGTTGTGTAGTTAATTTAAATATTCCACGAATTCGTGACTTACATTATTACTTTCACTAAATTCCGTTAATGATTTTAAACGAATACTTAAAATGCTGTATTGTAACGAACATTTGTTAGGACCCTAATCCATGACAAGCCTGCGATAAAATGCTCGTTATAACCAATTCTCTAAAGCGTTCCTACTCGTTAAATTACCATTACTAAGATACAAAACCAAACAAATCTCGTACTTTTGCTCGTTACATCCGAGTTATTGTTATAAGCGAGTTCCACTGTACATCCATACGCCTAATGGCTTTTGCTCTTTTATTGTACTTTTATGTCTATACTTGCTGAAACAAATCGAGACTGAAAAAGAAAATAACATTGACAGCAGAATCGGTGGCGAAGACCTAGTTTTCCTGTTCGTTGGGCTTTTTGCTGATTATCTGGTGCATTGCGGCAGAAAAGGTGGAATCAAAAGTCTTGTTTTTGTTCGGTGGGGACCTTAATAACACTCTTTTGTACAGCGCGCGCGCGCGCGCGCGCGCGCGTGTGTGTGTGTGTGTGTGTTAACACTTTAAAATGTATTGGTAGTTGTGAAACTTAATAGTAAGAAACTAAGAAACTCAAGTATTAACTGTTTTTTCAGAAGTGATGAAGACTAATTCTTATCATTGATTTGTTGGTGTTAAGGAAACTATTTCAGGTAATAGTGTCGTATAATATCCATAAGGTTGATCTTTAGTAAATGAAAAAACAAGACACATTTATCTGTCTTACCAACAAATTTATTATATTTAAAATTACTATTATTAATACCAGCTTTCTATGCTTTTTGACATCTTATTATCATTAATTAATTTAAACATGATTTCTACCAATAGACAATTATCAGCTAATATCTCTATATCTCAGGGTTCCTTTGATATTTTTGTATATAAGCATGAATTAATACTTACATCTAATTGTTTATTATACTACGAAATATATATATTCAAATGGATTCATTTAAAATATGAATGAATTTTGTAAACAATGTACATATTTCGCTTTTATATTCTAACCATATGAATTTAAGTTTTAATGTGCAATTCGTAGGTGAGTTCTTTTAGGAGGACAGACAGGTGTATCGTAAAATAGTATTAGTACATAAAATTTTTACTGTTGGTATGCATATTCCAGTCTACAGTGGGCAGATGTACTGTGATCTCATCTCCGGCTCCTTAGGTGCGTCTAGTAGATGATGGTTCTCTCCCAGCTTCTTTGAACACAGGGTCATTTGGATGAATCATAGTGTGGTTCGCTCTCGTAGTGATTGATTCGTATACACTTTAATAACTTCGTTCTACCTACGTATATCCGGTTTCTTGCGATATTTACTGTAGTGTAAATACTGTTCACTAGTTGCAACGGTTACTAACACATGCTAGACTCTCTCGATTTTACTTCATGCTAACAAAACTCTCAGTTCTCACTCTTTCAATATTTAAATACGTTACACAAACTGTTCACGCATGTTGACTCTAAGAACATGAAAGTAGACTCTCCGAAAATTTACAGTAGACTCCCCTTGATCGCGCCTAAGTTAATTGTAGGCTATGTATTCCACACACATAAGTCCCCCACTAGTTTCCTAATTTTCACTTTGCTCAGTTTTAATTGGTCCTTCTCTCTCTTCTTCCAGCAAATTTCGCTCCTGGAAACACACCTACCTCCAAGGCTGTTTTCTGATAGGCGACCTCTGTTCCCCGTTTCTTTCTTATCCTTAGTTCACTCACCTCTGCTGTGGCCTTCTCGGTATATCATAATCGTAAATCTCTCTGGCGTTTTTGTATGCCTTTTAGCCAGAACAACCCCTTAGTTTCTCCTGGCGTCCGGTGACCCTGCTGATTTATGATACGACCATATACATGCACGTCGACGTTGAAGAATTTCACACTCTTTTGTACTAACTTCCTCTCCTATTCTAGTTTCTCTCCATATATCAATGTCATTGCAAGCGCGCACACATAGTTTCTGTTTTTTTTAGCGTTATAGTGCGCGCGTGCGTGTGTTGCAATTTCCACAACGTGAGATTAAAAAAGACTTGTACACGTAGTTGTGTTTAGTTCAGACAGTCGATTGTGTGCAAGTAGGATACAGTTTTCTGTGATGTGTGACAACCTCTACTAGTATTACGGAACAAATTTGGTCAAACTAATGTTTGTTTACGGCTTCTCCCGGAAATACGGTCCGTCGCAAGATGGAGGGATGACCCGGTTGTTTGAACTGGGCAAACATTGTTGAGAATAGATATTACAGAAGATTGTGTCTAGAGCAGAGAGCAGATTCTTCAGCGACATACTGTACCATTTATTATCACATGTTAAATAAAGTATTGTCAATTCACGGGTATACGGGGGGATAAGGGGGGGGGGGTTAAATCCACAAGTATTAATTGAATTAGTTTTAAATCGTCAGCGAGTTTCGTTTATTCTTGTTTCCTTTTTTCATTCTAATAATGTGTGCAGTTTTTTCAAAACTAATTTAAAGCTGACTGTTTGTGTTCTCTCTCTCTCTCTCTCTCTCTCTCTCTCTCTCTCTCTCTCTCTCTCTCTCTCTCTCTCTCTCTCTCTCTCGATCGGTTCCTGTAAGTTTTTCAAATTTATTATACTTTTAATAAAAAATATTTTCGTTTTGTAAAAAATATCAGTACGTGTGTACAGTGTAGAGTGAAACTCGGTACTTGTTCAGCGTTAATGAAACAAACGACAAAGTGTTTGTTTCACACTACAAGATGATACTGTATTCGTAATATTTTGTGTCTCATTTTTATGTGTTAATGTGTAACGCGTAATTAGAAACTTTTAATTCTTGGTCAACCAGTTTTAATTTTCTCGAATTTGTTTATTTTAGGAGGGACAGCAGTCTTTACATAAAAAAGATAAATGTGGACGATGTAACATTTTTCATCTTAATCGGTTAAGACTTTCTCATTCTACAAGGACACAATTGTATTCAGTTTTTAATGAAAATATTTTTAAACCTCTGATTCTTCGTGACTACTTAATGAAATTTTAACGACAATAACGTTAAATTGTTACGCAGGCTATGACGGCCGGAGACAGTGATAAAAGAATTTATATTCAAGTCGATTGTTTTGTTCTGTCATCGTTTAAACGTTTCGGTCACCCACCGGAGACCTTCTTCAGTAGAAAAAGTTTGCTTTTACCTCGGTTAGGGGTACGTTCGGCTCCCCACCTTTTTGCCAATTCTTTATAAACTGTTTTGTACTGAAGAAGGCCTCAGGTAAGTGGCCGCAACCTTTAGGCAATGACAGAACAACGCAATCGACCATGGCAAACAGCCTGGGTATAAATTTTTTTATCATTAAATTATTATTTTTCAATTGACATACTAATATTTAATATAATGATTGAATATTCAATGTAGTATATTGTATTATGTATTTAACGTAATATGAAATAATTAACCTGTTTTGTTCGTGGTGTAAGCTTTCCCTATGTAGCAGTGTATTTTTTGCAGTAACGTTTTTGTTTCTTTAATTAACCCTTCGGTAGGAACATATGCCTGCCAGGCATGTATGGTTTACCTTTTTGCTGCTAGAAGCCTCCTGCGTGCTGCTGGGCAAGTCCCCCTCCTAGAATTCCTCAATCAGTTGTTGTGTGTGACAGCGAAAGTGTCGTCATCTCGTAGCTCTCCTCCGTTTGACCGTAAGTTACCTCTTTCTAAAAGTTACCGTACCTGTCAGGCATGTATTCCTCTAAATGTACGTCTGATTTCATGGCTTCCAGGCATATGATCCTCTAACCGTACGTAGTTTTGCATGCTTATTAGGCGTATGTTCCTTATAAGGGGGGGTCAGGCAGATGTTCCACTGGGAGGTGTGTAGTACCAAACATATACCAAGTCTGCAAAAAAATACATATCAATGTGAAATTATTACAATGAAGTAAATTGGAAAAGAAGAAATGGTATATTTTATTTTCTAAAGTAGTTATTTTGGCATTTTTATGAAAATATGAGTACCTGCCTAGGAGGCAGGGTGTTCCTCATAATGTATGTATTGTATATGCCTGTGGGGCAGGGTGTTCCTTTAAGTGCAAAATGAAAACATGTTCCTACCGAAGGGTTAATAAAATTGTGTTCATTCGAAAAACTTCAGAAGGTTAGAAAACAAGAATTAATGATGAAATATATCAGAGAGTAGAAAATATAACAGAAACAATGAGAAAAAGAAGACTATTATTTTTTGGACATTTATATAGAATGGACGACAATAGGTTAACAAAGCAGATCTTCAAATATCTGTGGGGGAAGAAGTCAACATCTAGTTGGATTAAAGAAGTCCAAAAAAGGATTTAAAAAAATATAATATAAATGCAGAAGAAGCAATGTAAAGATAAGTTTTTCGGGCAAAAGTGTTAAAAATGGAAGGAGTTCAGGGTAGGAGGGAGAAAAACGGAGGTTCATAGTGGACTGAAGACAGGAAGAAGAGACACAGTGAAAATATGAAAGAATATTGGAGAAAAAGAAAAGAACAAAGAATAAATAATTGAAATTGGCATGTGGTCCTTAGATAGCCGATAAAAAAAAAAGTTGTGTTAATGGTTATAATCACAAACAGAATTAACACTGTTGCACACCACCGTAGAAAAAATTATTCCGATTAGCGCTTTCAAGCTTCACAGTTCATCATCAGATCGGAAATAACAATAATGATTTAGTGTAAGAGAGGCTCTAAGTCAGGGAGGAGCAATTATGGGCTGGAGTAATGTGCTCAGATTTGTTGACGTTACTGTTATTGTAGCTGAATGTGAAAAAGACCTTGAAGCCGTGCTAATAAAACTGGTTGAGATTTCGTGAAACGTATGTAGCCCCTTGATGATTATAGTTATTTTCGATCTGATGATGAGCTGTGTAGCTTGAAAGCGCTAATCGGAATAATTTTCTGTAGTGGTGTGCAACAGTGTCAATTCTCACCAACTTTGTCACTACTTATTGCCACACACTGCTAAATACTTCGTTCTTGCCGAGGCCTTTCGGTGTCTCCCCACCATCTTCAGGTCTTAAACGACCTTAAAAGAAAAAAAAATGGTGGAGGAGACACACCGAAAAGCCTTGTCAAGAACACGAAGTATTTAGCAGTGTGGCAATAATAAGTAGTGACAAAGTTGGTGTTAAGATGGCTGCTAATAAAACTAACAAAACTAGTGTTAATTCTGTTTGGTTTTTGTTTCGTTCTAATAATCATGACTTGTGTACAGCCTACTGGTAAAAGGTCATTCTGAGGTATCGTCGGTGGCAGTTTGAATGTATTCTGTCTGTATTAGATCCAACGGAGATAAGTAGTCGTTCATTTCCGAACCTCGTACTCTGATACGTAATCAGGAACACTGGACGTGACAACAGTTTTCTTGAGTCATGTAACCGTGTTTGAAGATCGATAACAGCTGCACACAGACTGCGTATTACCGGTTGTTGTCATCTACGCTGTACAACATTAAGGCCAAGATCGATGATGAAATATTACGATACATTTGCTAAACCGCGCACAACGACCGTTGACAGCCGTCGTCTTCATTAATTACGCTAACTACGCCTTATAGACAGACGTAGTCTCTGCATTAATATGCAGATGAGCGCTATTAAAGCAGCAGTTATGGTCGGTTGATCTAGTAACGACCAATTACGTACAGTAGCGGGGCAGCCTGAGAGATTTCAACCCGTTGCATCAGCCCGAGTTCAAATACATTTGGCATGCGGCGAGATTCGTCGTTCTATCCTCGGACGGCCGAGTAAACAACAGCTACCGAAATGACAGCGGTTTTCAGGATTGCCCCAACGAAAACCGTTATAATGATAGTAATAGTAATAGTAATAATACATTTGGCATGCGGCGGGACTCGTCGTTCTATTCTCGGACGGCCGAGTAAACAACAACTACCGAAATGACAGCGGTTTTCAGGGTTACCCCAACGAAAACCCTTATAATGATAGTAATAGTAGTAATAATAATAATAATACATTTGGCATGCGGCGGCATTCGTCGTCTATTCTCGGACGGCCGAGTAAACAACAACTACCGAAATGACAGCGGTTTTCAGGATTGCCCCAACGAAAACCGTTATAATGATAGTAATAGTAATAATAATAATAATACATTTGGCATGCGGCGGGATTCGTCGTTCTATTCTCGGACGGTCGAGTAAACAACAACTACCGAAATGACAGCGGTTTTCAGAATTCCCCCAATGAAAACCGTTATATAATAGTAGTAGTAATAGTATAATAATAATAAACTTGTGCTATCACGATGGGATGACCGATCGATTCATGTGAGTATGAAATTGGCCCCGTAGCCACTACCGCGTAAGAAAAGCTGTTGTTTGGGCTAAAAAATTCACTTGTATAATAACGTACATTCTGTTTGTGGATTACGTTAAGGTCTTCGATACACAGTAGCGAATCTAGAATTTGGTCTTGGGGGGGGGCTTCATACTAAAGAAAAAACAAGTTGAGACTAATCGATATTACAGTCTTTAAAGTGGTTGAAAAACGTGTAATAACATACCGAAATCAATCCCATTAAAGCATTAACACAATTAAAATACTGTAAGCGCTATTGAAACATTGTTTATAAGATACTTATTAACTTAATTGATTTTCTTGTATTTCATATTTCAGACGTACACGCAAAGTCTGTGTAATAAACTTATTTGTAGATCTATATATTAAAAAAAAGAGTTACTACTGTATTAGCGTACACAGCTGAGAAATTAATAAAACTGTTTAAAAATTAAGAAATTAACAAACAAAATTTCTTGTCAAGTTTGGAACACTGGGGGGGGGGGGACTCCGGTCTCCCCCGTCCCTTTCGATACAGGTTTACGGAAAACTTTGGGCGATAACGGATAGGAGCGTAAAGATGGTGAAAAGAGAGCGAGAGAGAGGTGGTTTCTAAAACAGTCGGTATGGTTTTGCGACAAGTCAGTTGTACGTACTATCAACAGTTCGCCTTTGCAGTTCAACAAGGAATGTGGTGACGTATGCCAGTCCACTCACGCATCACTGTAATACTACACATTTAAAATACATGCAACAAAGTTTCGGTATTACTTGACTGTCTCTCACAAGGTATTTCTTGTAGCGAATAAAAAAAAAAACACTAATAAAATATTCAGTAAATTACACTTACATACAATGTATGAACGTTCAATCTAATACGCATACAACAATACAACTAAATACGTGTGAACAATGTGTTCAGAAACAGTAATACCGCACCAACACAAGCACGCACTATCATTCAGTAGACTCCCCGCTCATCAGGCGTCTCGTCAGCAAAGCTCGGGGTACGTACATATGTCATCAGTTTTGTTTACCATTGTCCATTAATGTGTTCTATCTAATATAAATGTGTGTAGCGTGGCGTCCATGTAACCGCTGTTGCCGGCGGCAACAGTACTGGAAATAAAAGAAAATAATATTAATTATATCACAGAGTAAATACTTTATTGAGTAATTTGAAATCCGAACAATATTTGTAGGGAAACTTGAAGAAAAGCATAGCATTGCTTTCGAACTGCTGGGCACTTACACAGTCTTGTGTTGCCGGCTCAGACATCGGCAGTGTTTTACTGCGTACGGTCATTGATCTCGTAGTAGTTGTCAGTGTACAAGCTAAGGGGAAGGGGGATACATTCGTTCACCCAATGTGTTGCCGCTGTATAAACCGGCAAAACGATCAGTTGCCAGCTATGTTTGTTTCGGAACCAACGTGCAGCAGTAACCACCTACCTATTTGTATTTTGTTCGTTTACTTATGTGTTCCTCAGTTTATCTTTACTATTTTTAATTCGATTATTTGTGTTCTGATTTGTTCTGTGTAAGTATAATGGGAGTCAGACCCCGTTGAACCGGGACCCTCTTCTTCTGCCACCGAATGATAGAAAATACTCTAAAAAATATTTTGGCCCTAAAAAGAACACTTGGTACAAGAAAAAATTCGAATTAATTTTTAGGTTAAGTTTTAGACCTATCACAATCGGCAACAGGTGGGTATGTACCCACGCCACGCCACTGGGTGACAACGTAATATTATTTTTAATTTAAGTGTGACGAGATCGTAAAAAAAAAAATTGTTTCTCTAAAAGTTGCAAACTTTTTCCACTTTGATATAAATCGCTAGTGAGTTCTAGTTTTTTGTACTTATAAGTTAAACTAATAGTACCAAATCTTTATTGTAATTCGTTATGTTATTGTTGTGTATTGTCTGTGTTTAGTTATATTTAATGTATTCTACTCGACTGATTTTTTCCTATTGTATCAGCCTTACACTGATAGCAGTGATAGTGCCTAGTAAAATTATGGTTCGTAAAAAAAAGTTGTTCAGTTTTCAAAAAGTCGCCAACTTCAGGCTTTGGTGTGGACGCAGAATTTTCCTCGCACGGTCGTGACTACCGTTCGCGTGGAAAGTTTTCGTATCGTGTGTTTATACAAGTGAGCGAATATTGTGTGCAGTGCAAACTGCGTCTCAAACGCGTTTATGGAGGTCAAGGCGTTCATACAGCTCGGTAATAGTTTACAGTTTAGGCCTACACATCTGTGAGTAACACGCGACAGTACAGCAAACAATGCCGCCAAGGTCGTCACCGTAATACCCACACATCGTCTGTTTGCGCATACAGTAGTTCCATATTAATGGCAACATTTGATTTTTGTTGTAGTTCCATATTAATGGCAACATTTGATTTTTGTTTGTTTACGTCTTTTATATTTTGTTTACGTTTTAGTGGATTATAACAGCAGCGTAACTCTTTTTCCTGGCACCCGCAGGAATCCTTTCCGGCCCCCTTACTACTCTGACTTTAATTTATTCCATTGTTCCCTCTTGCATACTATGACTGAAATTATATAATGTAAACAGAATACGTTCTCCCAAAAACCTCCGAGTCAATCCCAGCTTCATCGCTCATTTCTATCATCATCGTCATATCTGCAACGATTAAACCAGGGCTGGTTTGTTCCGGTCTCAAATAGGCAAAAATTAGACTTGGTCCTCCAGCCCTTCCTCGGACGTTCCACACCTCTCCGTCCCCTCGGCTTATAGTTCCATAGTTGTTTGGGGATGCGGCAGTCATCCATTCGGCCAAGATGTTCCCACCAATTCAGCCGATACTGGGCGATCCTGTCGAGTATACTCATAATATTCAGTTCCCGCCGTATATGTGTGTTTCTTGTATGATCATGGAGAGTATACCCTGCCACGTGCCTGAGAAATCTCATTTCAGCCGCTTGGATACGACTGGCTGAAATGAAGTTCTTGAGAAAAACCAAAGGTTGCACACTTAGAGATCAAATACTAAATGAAGATATGAGAACCGAGTTAAATGTATATTCTATGGCCAGCAGAATAAGGGAAGGACAAATAAAATGAAGCCAGCATATGGAGAGAATGGAAGATATGAGACTATCTAAACAAGTAATAACATACAGACTTCAAGGAAGACGAGATGTAGGCAGACCAAGGAAGAGATTGCTTCAGTGAACGCGGAACAGGCTGTAAGCACATACCTTGACGTGGAGAAGAAGAAGTTCCCTCTGGAATACTAACTCTTCCTTATAATAGCTGTGGCAGCTACTAAAAGTATATAATGTAAACAGAATGCATTCTCCCCAAAACTGTTTAAAATCTCTTCTGAGTCTGTGCCAGTTTATCAATTATTTCTGTAAATCCTAGAAACCTTTTATGAATTTTTAAGTTGGTGGGCCTTCTTACTTCATCTTGTGAAATCGAGACACATCCGATTGTTCGACACAGTTGATCTTTTCACGTAATGTCGTGTGTACAAAAAAAGTTGAGCAGATTCAGTCCGGTTCAAAATAATATTTTCAACTTTTTTGGATTTCAGCTGAATGAGCTCGTTTTGAATTTTTGGTCACATATACTGCTCCCTGTTCTTCGGACCACTGATTATGTCTAGTAACAGTGGATCGAATTTACTCAAAAGATTAATAATTATCAAAATGTTTCCTCTATTGGGTTAGCTTATCTTCTCTTTACGGCCTCTAAAGGCTAAATTTGAAGCTGCCAATGTCAGAGTAGCATTTACATTGCGATCCACTACTTTGGCTCATTTATTAGTTGCCTTTCGTAGCTCATAACGATTAGGTGGCCTCGGTGCATTCTTAACTGGAATCACCAAATTATGCAGTTAACCAAATAATGTATACTCTCAAAGCACATGATTACTGGTGAGGTATACTGGTAAAATAACAGGAAGAACATTAATGTTTGTTGTTGATGTTAAATACATGCTGGGAAATTTGGTTTTACTTAAGTTCAATGATTTGTATCCATTCTTGAAAACATTAAGGGAAATGTTAGAGTGGTCTCCACTAGTCCGCATTAAGGGCCCGGCTTTTATGTCATTGATGGAGTTTAAAAGAAAAGTTGGCTTAGCTAAAGAAGCCTTTCGTAAAAAGGCGAGCACGTTTTGCATCAGTGTGAATCTGGAAATGAGAAAGAGATTGTGGAAGTACTAACATGTGAGGTAAATTTCGTTACAGGAACGTGAAACTGAAGAGACCGAGAGGGATAGGGTTCACGCTTTGGAACGCGGGTAAAATGGCGGAAAAGGTAGAGAGTGAAATGGGTTGGCAGAACGAAATAAAGGAAAACAGAACACATTTAGATCGAATTCTGAAGAGCAAGAGAACTGGATAGTGTATGTTGTGAGAGGAAAAGGAATGTTAACGACTGCTCTTGAGACCACAGTGGAAGGGAAAAGGAGAAGAGGAAGGAAGAGTTTAACGACAATAGAAGATATAAAGAGGAGGTAGTAAAACGACTTCCGGTAAGAAGAAAGGACACGGGTATTGTCCATTTTACAACAACTTTGTTTTTCACGATTTCAGTAAGATTGGTATGAGATGGTTATGAGACAGACTGTTAATGTCCTCGCATTTTATGTGATCTAGTTGTGTTCGTCCTTTTTCTGCCTTAATAACCCGTTTCTGTAGCTTGTAATTTTTTCAGGTCTTTCTGTTTCACGTCTGTTTCCTTCTGCTTATTTTGGCAGGACCCGTAACATGTTTTTGGAATTTACGTAATTTGTTCCTCTAAACGTCAGCATCGTAACAGTAATCCATGTAGTGTAAAGACCCGTTTTATTGCGGTTCTGTAGACGTGTTTATTTACCTGGTAGTTATTTTCTATGAAAGGCTTTTGCATGTGTTTTGTGTAAACGATACGGAATTGCAGTGAATTTGTAATGGCGACGTATATAATATACAGCGCAATATATAAAACAATCAGCTATTGGCGTCTCAATACTAATACGATTTTAAGTAACAAAAATTAAACTACCAGATGTGGCTGGTTACATTTTACGTTTCAAGGAGATTTCAGTTTTGAGAGACAAACAGGGAACTTGTGAAGCAGGGAAGAGTGTTAACAATAACAGTGGCGTATCTAGAATTTGGTCTTGGAGCGGGCCCTGTCGTGCGCCTTCGTACAAAAGTAAAACCAAATTAAGACTTATCAGCATTACGATCGTCAAAGTGGCTGAAAAACGTGTGATAACATCCTGAAATCAATCGCATTAAAGCAAACTATAATAACACAATAAGAATACGTGATATTGGAACATTGTGTACGAGATATTTATTGACATTGGGCATTTAAAAATGATAACTATAGTTTTAATAAAGGAAAGTAAATGTAAACCAAGAACATTTGAAAACAAAGTACAGTACATTGTTTGAAAATGTTTTAGAGTTTAATGTCGATTCGCCTTGATTTTATGGCCATTTCGTCAACAACTTCTTCCGGGGTCACTGAATTGACTTTCCTATATTTCATATTTCAGACATATAGGAAATCTGTAATAGGCGTTTACCTGTTTGTATATTTAAACAATAGTTTAATTACTACATTAGCGTACACAGCTGAACAAATAATAAAACAGCTTAAAAATTAAAAGATTAATAAAATTCCTTGTCGATTGTTTCGACCTTCTGGATTGGTCCCGTCCCGTTCGTCTCCCCATCACCCCGTAAAAACGGCCCTAAACACTAATGGAGCGAGTAGAACGTTGGTCTTCGGTTTTCTGGTTATTCGCTTACTTAATACGACACTCTAAATCGATAGCTTCAGTAATGAAAATCGCTGAGATGTTGTTATTTGAATAACATCTGTTTAAATCGTTTTCAGAGTGTGTGAGAATGTTTGTCAATTTGTGTTTACTGACAAACACGCTGTTACATACGGCATATCTACACGTGTGTGTTACAGATGTGATTCCTTTTTAAATGAGTGCATATTTGCAGAGAATAGCGTTGTATTCAAGTGCGCGTTTAGGTTTAACGTGAAATGCTCACCATCTGTTTCTTATTTGGCTGTATCGCTAATATCGTAAAGGACCGCTGGGTGCTAAAAAGTGGTCAAGATTTCTTCATCAGAGTTTTACTCAGCGAGAATACCATCACTGGTTTGTCTGTGCTCAATGCTCAGTAGTCTGCTCCATTGGAGTCGCCTCCTACTGACGATTTCAGTTTGAGTCAGTTGACGTCGTTGACATGTTAAAATCATTGAAGCATTGAGCCAACATACTTGTGCAGCAGTTATGAGCTAACATACTTGTGCGAATACCTTGGTGAGAATGGACGAGGGAAGGAAGGAAATCGATTGCAGAAAATGGCTGTAAACGTTTTGAGAAATACAGTGATGTGATTTTTAAACAGAAACCGATTAGAGGAATGATATGATTCAGAATTCATTGAACACCTCCGATCACCCGGTTGAGGGTTACAAGAAGATGATTGTGTGAACGTTTTTTACGTAAATGACTTGCAATTCGTGCGCGCGCGCGCGTTTTCGGTGAGCGTTTTTTGTTTAAACATCAGAAAGTATCAAATGAATGTAAATACTTCTTCAGAACGATTACAGTATTGTAATCACTTAAATTGTGTTGATCGTTTCGATCAGACTGAAAACGTCTGGCGTTTCCGAGCACAAAGATAGCGGCAATTTAATAATTCGCTTTTATAAAATCGTCTTTGCAAACAAATCCTATCTGATTGCGTCTATATAAGCTGTGAAATTCATTTGTTAGCACGAAGCGAATACGATTTCACCCGCTCCGACACGTTCATATCTGTTTGTTCGTCGTCTTGCAAACTCTCCCATGTATCTGAACAACGGGGGCCCGGGAAAATATTACCGACAGACACAATATAGCACGTCCTGTGTTAGCGACCCCCACTCATGGCTTGGTGTCACAAATACTGTGGACAACAGGAATGTTGCGAAGAGTGCTGACAGTGAGTCACTCTGACACCTGCGGGGGTAGACCTTGAAGTCACAAACATTTGACATGCGAAGTGTGCGGACACCACCAATTTCCACGCTTCTGATATATTTGTTAGAAATAAGTTTTAAATTTTAACTTTACGTATAACATAGCAATACATCTAGGCTACTCATTACTCTGAAAACACATATAGTTTTTGGTATTTTTCGTATTTGTATTAAGTTTTTAATTTAATTTTTCAAAGCCACACAATGTTTGAATAGATGTGAGCATGGAAGAAAAGTGGAGGAAAGATGGACGAAAGTTCAAGAGTATAACGTAACAGGCGATATTAAATCATGCTTAAAAGCTATTTCTTGCATTAAAAAAATTTTAGAATTAAAAATTGTGATGAAATAATAGAGGGGACTCTGCTAATATTATTCTCTGTTAGGCCGTGGTATGGTACTGTGTACAACCGATGTTCCGGCCCCATCGTCGTAGGCCGTCTTCTGTGTCTAGAACGATTGAGTAACTTACAAGAATTTACACCAGTTCCCACTCTACTGTGGTACAGAATCTGAAGACGTGGTACAGAATTCGAAACATTGAAGATGGGCTCAAATGCTGGGGTCGAAACGTCTGTTGTAAACGGTAATATATCGCGGTCTTATACCTCGAAGGAGAAAGATATTAACAGAGTTGAGGCCGGCAGTGAAAGCCATCATACAGGGAACGTTAAAAATATCCGTGATGGGACACCCCTCACATACGTACACCCGACAATGATTTGCTGCCTCACAGATTGATAATATTAAAGTAACATTAATTTCTTTACAATCAGTGGCGTGGCGTGGGTACCCGGTTGTGATTGACCTAAAAATTAATTCGAATTTTTTCTTGTACCTGGTGTTCTTTTTAGAGCATTTACATCATTCGCTGCCAGAAGAAGAGAGCCCCGGTTCAGCGGGATGTGACTCCCATTGTACTTACACAGAATAAATCAGAACAGAAATAATCGAATTAAAAATAATAAAAACAAACAGAGAAACACATGACTAAACGAACAAAACACAAATAGGTACGTAGTATCTGCCGCACGTCGGTTCCGAAAATGAACCTAGCTGCTAACTGAGCGTTTTGCCGGTTTATACAGCGGCAACACATTGGGTGGACGAATGTGTCCCCGTCTCCTTTTGTCTGTAAAGTGACAACTACTACGAGGTCAATGACCGTACGCAGTAAAACATTGTCAATGTCTGAGCCGGCAACACAAGACGGTGCACAAGTGCCCAGCTGTTCGAAAGCAATGCTACGCTTTTCTTCAAGTTCTACTAATATTGTTCGGATTTCAAACTATTTAATAACTAAAGTATTTATTCTGTGATATAATTAATATTACTTTTTCTTATTTCTAGTATTGTTGCCCGTCCGATTTCCGAGGCTCAGTTGAGTTCTGCAAGTAAATATTGTTTTACCTAAGCAGATTACTAGCCCACTGTAAAACCCCTAACCTGGAGGACCAGGAGTTTGATCTCGGAGTCTTCTTCTCCTAGGCCAACTGCTATCACCACAGCTACAAACCTTGGCCTGACCCTGGTTTTACATCGGAGTATCCTTCTAAAGGGGAAGAAAAGACAATTCAGGCTGCCGAAATGAAATTTCTGAGAAGTGTCCAAGGATTCTCCCTTCTGGATAGGAGAAGAAACATAGACATTAGACAAGACTTAAAGATCCAGTCTTTAAATGAGACGATTAAGGAGTATAAGAGGAGATGCTGTGGACATGTGGCCCGAATGTCAGATACCAGATTGCCAGTGGTAGCTCTCAAGTACAAGCCGAGTGGAAAGCGGGATGTTGGTAGACCGAGGAGGAGATGGGTTCCGGAACAGGCCAACTAGGGCCTAATCCCTGTAGTGAAGATGATGATGATGAGTATTGTTGCCGCCAGCAACAGTGATTACATGGACGGCACGCTACTGCTTTACATTAATGGACAATGGTATGGACACACGAACAGAATGGCACAGGAAAGATTGCCAAGGTGAGTTATGGAATGAACCCCACCAGGACGTAGAAAAAGAAGAATACCACCTATCACCTGGATAGAAGAAATTTAGACTATTTTGAGGGAACGAGAAATTGAAGAAGATCTTTGGATGGACAAGCAGCAGAGGAAGATGAGAATTCAATCACTTGTGTGATCTGTGGTTCCGGAAAATGTGCAAACATTGTGCACCGGAATAATAATAATAAAAAAAAACATTAATTTCTTATTGTAACAATAAACAATTCAACATCAGAAAATAAGAAACAGTTGCGATATAAAACTCTTTTTAATCTCTCACGGTGAAATGATGCGGTGTGAATGTTGAGTTCATGATAAGGGCAAACCACTTACGGAGATGTAGTGTACGCCCAGATCCCTGGGGTGTACTGCTCGATGTCAACTTGCGGTGCCTGTCTCCGAACCATTATGTTGATTTGTTTTCCGCCGAGACGTTGTGTCTCTCGATAATAAATCGTTTGCTTGTGTATACATGTTTGCTTAAACATGCTGAATGTATGTGTGTCTACACGTTTATTGGGAAAGTATATTAACAGAAATCTGTCGCAAAACAGATCGAGTGGAAATTTTATTTTCTTATTTTACGATAACAAAATATCTTTATCTTATTATACGGCCACGGTAAGTTTATATTTCCGTTACTTTGTCCAAGAACTTAATTTTATTCGGAATTCGGAAAAGCCGAAAAAAAAACATCGCCAGTTTATTTATATACAAGAAGTCTCGTAAATTTGGCATCGTATTACAGATTTTTTCTGATCGTACGTACGTTTGTATTTTTATCTCCCGCTGTACGCCCCGAAGCGAAAGTAATTTCATCATATTGCAGCCGTCACTTCGGTTTACGTTATTGTTTGAAATGGAACAACACCAGTATTGGAAACTATTTTAGCAACGAATCCATTTTTTCTTGTTTTAAAAGCGATCCGTTTTCTTATCGGTACACGTGGGTACGGCTGGTTCGACTAACCTTTATTTGTAGAAGAAATTGTTCACCATAGACAGTAAAACAGTGGCAAGTTTAATATTAATAATAATCAAATTAAATGAGATTATAGCGGCTGAAATGAGATTTCTCAGGTACGTGGCAGGATCATAGAAGAAACACAGATATACGGCAGGAACTGCATATTATGAGTATACTTGACAGGATTGCCCAGTATCGGCTCAATTGGTGGGAACATCTTTGTCGAATGGATGACTGCCGCATCCCCAAACAACTATGGAACTATAAGCCGAGGGGACGGAGAGGTGTGGGACATCGGAGGAAGTGCTGGAGTGGCCACCTCTAGACTTTGCCTGTTTGAGACCGGAACAAACCGTCCTTGGTTTAATCCTTGCAGATGACGATGATCAAATTAAAACAATAATATGTGTTTTAATCTTTACAGCTCAAGGCAACCGAACTAAATGGCAAACACTATATCCAGCATGCGCTGTTCTACTTCTTTCTCTTTTACAGAGCTTAGATACTCTGTTATCTTTTAGTCTACTAATGGCACACACTGATTAGCACAGACAGGCAATGCGACAGTTCTGAGAACACATTATCATAAAACAACTTTGAGATGTAAACGTTAAAAAATTAAAGTAACAAAATATTTTATTTAAGCAAATTGTGTGTCCCTTGTGTCAGATTTTATTAACGTATTTTTCTCTTTTTGTTGCAGGTACGAAATTGAAATTCTCTCTACTGTCGTAAGTAATAAGTTTGATTTTTCTATTATTATTATTATTATTTCTATTATTCCGGCTGTACAATGTTTACACATTTTCCGGAACAAAAGATTACAGAAGTGATTGAATTTTCATTTACCTTTATTGAATCCATCCGGCTGCAATCTATTTGGTTTTTTAACATTTCCTTTTTTCCAATGAACGGGGAGTTGGCCCATTGCATTAACCCCCAACGTGGAGGACCAGGCAATTTTTAATCAAGGTTTACTTCCTTTAGTCTTTGATAAACCAATATCCAACTACAAGGCAGCAGCTGCTAGTACTGGTACGCCCCGGGTATTTTATTTCCCCCGGTACCCACCATATCTAGTGAGCATACCCCTATCCGCCACCTGGGGAGGCGCCCGATGGGAGACTAGCAAATTACACACGGGTTAATTTTTCTTTGTTCTGTTAAAAACCAAATTTGAATCGTTTGATGTTACAAAAAAGGGGGGCGTATTTGCGTTGCGTAAAATTTTGGTTGAGTGGAAAAACTGGAAACCATACAGTCGTACATATATTCAATTCCTAATGACGTTTAACGCAGAGTGATGCGCCTACCTATGTATTATTCATTTCTGCCAAAAACATATGCAAATTAGAAATATGTTGATTATGCGTTTTTAACATGAATGAATCACTTATTGGATGTAAACAATAAGTTAGCGTAAATAGAAAAAAATGTAACAATTGACAGGGGCGTATTTACGGGGGGGGGGCGAACGGGACCGGACCGGACAAGGGCCGGGGGCGCAGAGGGCCGAAAAAGTTGACGAATTTTGTTAATCTCTTAATTTTTAGGGTGGTGTATTTTTTCCAGCCGTGTACGCTTTAATAGCAGCACCTCTTTAAATATACAAACAGGTTTATTACTCAGCATTAGGGTATACGTTTGAGATATGAAATGTAGGAAACTCACTTAAGTCAATAAGTATCTTTTAACAGTGTTTCTTTAACGCGTATTTTTATTGTGTTATTACCGTTTACTTTAATAGGACTGATTTCAGGATGTTATCACGCGTGTTTCAGGCACTTTAAATGTAGTAATGTTGATTAGGTTTAACTTGTTTTTACTTTTTGTATGAAGCCGACCCGACTTCGGCCCCCCCCCCCGCCCGAAAGCCAAATTCTGGATACGCCAATGATCCTAATAACCGAAGACGCGTCTTTGCTTATACCTTGCAGACGACAGTAAAAAGATAAAAGGCGATGCACTTGAATGAATTGAATGTGAACTTCCAAGTCCTAAATCGATTTTGATAGACGGAAATCTTCATCAGAATTCCATTAAGTACATACTCTAGCTCGCATTCGTACTTTTAGATGTGCTTTGGAAGTTTATGTGTCGGAATATATTATTTGAGCTGTGAAACCAGATAATGTCTTCAACGCCATTGGAGGTATTACTTATATTGTACCTAATAAACGTAACACGATGCAGTAAAGAGGGCAATAAAACAACCCACTTGTTCTGTCGTACGAATTGTATTTTCTTCAGGGGCCGTATTTATGGGGGGGGGGACGGAACCGGACCCCCTCCCCTAGACGGTAAAAAAAAACTAGACTTAATCTTTTAAATTTTAGGCCGTTTCTTATCTTTTTTTTAGGCTAGGTACGCTAATATAATAGTAACTCGTTTTTAAATATAAAACAACAGGTTTATTGCACAGCTTTTGCCTATATGTTTCAAATATAAAATACTGTATAGGAAAATCAATTCAGTCAATAAGTATCTTGTGAACGATGTTTCAATAACATTTTTATTGTGTTATTACCGTTTACTTTATTGGGATTGATTTCAGGATGTTATCACACGTTTTTCAACCGCCTTAAAGATAGTAATCTTGATTAACCTTAACTTGCTTTTACGTTTGTATAAAGCCGACTCGACTGGACCCCCTCCGATGGCCAAATTCCAGGCCACTGTTTTCCTTTTGAGGAGAATTTACCACTCACTCTTACCAATACTCCCCCTCACCGACCACGTCGGTATTTCTGACAAGTAACGTCGGCGGCTTATAGTAGATTGGTGTTCATATCGAGTTCAAAGGATAAACTCAGCCTTTTATTATAAGGAACGTTGTATTATTTTAACAGAAACATTTTAAAAATAAATACTGATCGTAATTCCAGAAAAATTAAATACTCGTTTTTGTCTTTTAAATGCGCGTTCAAATTTCGTGCACAGTAAATTACACAGGTAAGATTTACTTTTTGTTTTAATACCGTGTAAGTAGAAAGTAAAATATACCTTAATTTGAACGTGCAGACTTTCCATTAATTTCTTTTTACGCCCACGCTACTCACGGTCGTCTAAGACAACGGTATTGTGTGTGGTGTGTGGGGGGGGGTTAACAGCGACTGTGCGCCCTCCCGTAAAATTATGTGGAGATGCTTTTATCCTACGTAGTTTTTCATTAAGAATTATGATGTCGCGTCAGCGGTGTGTGTGTGTGTGTGTGTGTGTGTGTGTGTGCGGGCGCGAGAGAGAGAGAGAGAGAGAGAGAGAGAGAGAGAGAGAGAGAGAGAGAGAGAGAGAGAGAGAGAGAGTAGGGTAGGACCCGGAAAGATGATAAAGGGTTCGTGTATAACGCGGGCACACGAGACGCTATTCCAACAGCGTTATATATCCTTCATGTCCGATGTGACAGCCGGATTTGTAGGCTTTCATATTGCTTTTCTGAGAAAACGTAAGTCCAATGAGACCTATATGCGGCTGACCGGAACGTGAGTTTGTACATGTTTCATTTTGTGTGTGAGTGTGTCTCTGTGTGTGCGCTCGCGCGTGTGTATGTGTTAAAAATATATATCGTCATCATCTTTACGGATTAAACCAAAGATGGTTTGTTTCGGTATCAGATAGGCAAAGATTAGAGCTGGCCACTCCAGCGCTTCCTCGGACGTCCCACACCTCTCCGTCCCCTCGGCTTGTACGTAGTTCCAGAGTTGTTTGGGGATATGGCAGTCATCCATTCGGCAGAGATGTTCCCACCAATTCAGCCAATACTGGGTGAACCTGTCGAGTATACTCATAATATTCAGTTCCTGTCGTATATCTGTGTTTCTTCTATGATCATGGAGAGTATACCCTGCCACGTGCCTGAGAAATCTCATTTCAGCCGCTTGGATGCGACCGGTCTGGCCTTTCTTTAAAGTCCAATTCTCAAAACCATAAAGAAGTGTGGGAAGAGCCATCACCCATCACCTTGTAGAATTTTAGGTGTGTTCCTTTGCTTGCTGACTTGAGGGTTCGCCTAATGGTACCTCACATAAGGTTGAACCTATGCAACTTATTCACAACGTCGTCGCTTGGATTGTAAGACACACTGTAGCCCAGGCATTCTAAATTGCTAACTTGCTCCAGCACAGCATCTATAACAATTTTAGCACGTACGGGATCTGTTCCACGAAAAGCCATCACCTTGGTCTTACGTGTGGATATCTGCAATCCAGAGTCTTTGCAGATTCGATATAACAATATAGATAGGAAGTAAATTATAAGTACATTTGGTCAGATGTGTAACACGTATGTAGTTTATATTTGTGAACGTGTGCAAGCAACAAAATAATATGTCCACGGGCAACATAGCAATCAACCTTAGTGGCCACCTTCTGGCCCGATACCTCGCCACTTTCATTTCATTTTGTAATTCTGTAAATGGCATCGTGTATTCTACTGTAGTAGCGTATATATATTTACTGTATTTTCTTAGCACAGTGTATCTATAAATCGGTTTCAGACCGCTCTGTGCCGACTCTCGATACGAAACCGCCACTGTTCATATTGTTACGACGGTCTAGTGATCGTCATTTGGTACAGTGGAAAACAAAATACAAGACACCAATTAAGTCACAAATCGCTAGCTTTAATTATCACAAACAGTTTGTAATCAACAAGATAGTCTCTCGCAACAAATAAAAATAAAAATTGTTTACACGCAATAATAATGTTAACGAATATAAAACACAGTTGTATTACAATTGTCCCGCACAATTATAAAACACATAACACTTCGCCACAATACTCCGAACCGCACTGTGTAATCGCCTACAATAACTGAAGTAAGCGCCGCTGACTTTGTATATTTATAACCCGCTGAAATATCAGAATATTCCTACTTACGAGTCAAGAACGCTAGTAGAAAACACCAGAACGTAATTGGTTACGACCTTGCACACAGCGCGCGCGGACTGGTGAAATCTGGATCAGTCTCGGACGCGTGTCACGTACAGTAAAGTTCACTAGACGTGAATCAACCTTTTTCGTGCTAACGGCGCATGTAACGAATTGCGCATGCGTCAGCAGAGAAACAAAACTCAGTTGCCTCCGAGACGTCTGTGGAAATTATTACGTGCGTACTTTTCAAAAAAACATCAGTATTCATCAGAAGTGTAGCGTTTAGTTTCATTTATGTAGTTTGTTGCTTTTTTTCCGGTTTGTCGAGTGAAATGGATCAGTCTGGTTCACCGTCGACTTCTGTGCAAAGGAAAGTCATACATAGTCAGAGTCGGAAAATAATTTATAACGTTTACAAGTTTATGAAATCTGAAGGCAAAGAAACATCAGAAAGAAAATTAGAGGAACGGGTAGCTCAGGCGTGTGGTGTGTCGCTAAGTAGTGTTTTTAGAATCATTAAAGAAGCATCCGCGTATACGGGTGATACAAAATCTTTCAGCACTCCCCATAAAAAGCGTCCAAGAAAAAAGTAAAAACCGATAAAGACGATTTTGACAAGTGTACTATTCACGACTGTCACACAACGGAAGGGGAAAGACCAACATTAAAAGTTATTTTAAGAATTTTACGAGAACGAATTAATTATAATGGTAGTGTATCTAGTCTTAGACAAATATTCGACAAATGGGATTTCGTGGAAACGTGCTGAAAACAATAGAAAACTTTTAATAGAGAAACATGACATTATAAACTGAAGAGTAGATTTTATAAGAAAAATACAACAGTACAGAGGAGAACGGCGGGCGAAACCTATTTTCACAGTTCAACGTCAGTTACAAAAACGTTGGCAGACAGTGATAAAAGTGGCCTAAAAAACTCCAATAAATAAAGGACAGCGGGTTGTTGTAGTTCATGCCGGTGGTGAAACTGGGTTTGTATCCAATGCTCTCTTAATGTTTAAATCGGGTTTCGAAAAAGGCGATTATCACAACGACATGAACTACGAAAATTATGAAAAGTGGGTGAGTGAAATGCTTATACCGAACTTGAATAAGAACAGTGTAGTAGTAATAGACCAATGCCTCCTACCACAATGTACAATTAAATCCACCTCCAACATCATTAACAAAAAAGGGAGACATGATTAACTGGTTACAGAACCATAACATTCCTTGTAGTCCATCTATGTCAAAACCTGAGCTCTATGCACTAATTAAGCAACATAAACCAACATACAAAACTTTTAAAATAGATGCTATTTTGGCAAACCATGGACATTCCGTTTTACGACTTCCACCCTACCACCCGGATCTTAATCCTATTGAACTGATTTGGGCAACCATGAAAGAGCGTGTTAAAAGAAAGAACATGCATATTTCTGTAGACAGTGTCATAAACGTAGCGAAAACAGAATTTGATTGTATTTCTCCCGCAGACTGGAGATCAAGATGTGACCACGTCATGAAAATTGAAAACGACTACGTGAGATTGGACCAAATAATGGATGCTGTGACACATCGTTTAGAAATTAATATTGGACGGGATAGCAGCAGTGAATACGATTTGAGTGATAGTGATAGTGATAGTAACAGTGACGGAAATATTAGTGGGGTGGAAGAACTGACCTGAATAATTGTAATTGCACGTTAAGTAAATGAGCTCTATATTACTTAAATAGTTTTAGTCTAATTGTTGCGTTAATATTGTCTCTCCTGTTATTTATGGATAGTTTACATCTGCTTGTTTAAAAAAACACACAGGCAGTCATTTCACATGCGAGGCTGTTGTTGATGTTACTCAAACAAATTAAGATGCCAGAGCAATGTGGATCATATATTACTACGTTTTTTCGTGATCGTAACATTTACACAAAGTGTACACATTCCAAAATGTACAACTACTATTGTTGATGTCTAGGCTCGACTTTGGAGAAACATTGCAACAGACACAACACGCCAAGTCACTGTTTACAAAATAATGGCAGTATTAAACATTTTATAACTGTGTGAAAGCCTTATTACATTGTCTCTTTCTGTTGCGTCTGACGCTTGTTTCGTCTTAAAAATGCCCACGTTTACTGTCTGATCGTGTCGTAATAGAAATCAAAACTTAACCTACAACCAAATTTTTTGTATTTAGTAACTTAGTAAAAAAGCAGTGAATTAAGTATAAAACGTACTACTAAACTGTAAAAACCTTAAAAACAATTAAAAGAATAACAAAACAATTTGAAAATTATAAGAATATTGGTTAGGTAAGTTAGTAAAAAGTAAGTTACGCGCGCGCGCGTGTTTGTGTGTGTTGGGCTATAAAATTTAGTTGGGTAAATTTGGTAATATAGTTAAAAATGTAGCTAATGAAATGTAGACAACAATAAACCCATAAAACGTTACAAATTAAAAATAAACAGTTGAAAGCATTAGCCTACAAGAATGCATAGACAATACAAAATTAAGTAAATAAAGTTATAAAAATAATAAAAAGTAAATTATTGTGAATCGACAAGGCAGTATAACTGCTTTATTTCAGCTGTCATTATAAGCGATATCAGTTTTTAAATTTTAGTACTTTTACAGGGAAAAACGTAAATTTTACTTTTCTTGCATCTTTAATTAAAGATGCGTAACTTCGGCACAATAGGTAGTCTATAAAAAGTTAATCCGTCTCAAAATAGATTACTCATCTCACACATGCGTCTCATTCTCAATTGAGAGAGTAAGTCGATATTTTCAACTGCGTTAGTAGACATTTTCCTCTCGTGGGTTCCACCGCTCCTGACTTCTCCCCACTACAACCTGCGCGTTGCTTCTTCATGTCTATTTAATATTACTGTAACTATTGTCCTTCATCTCAGTAGCAGCAATACGTACGCGCGCGCACAAGAGCCGACAAACACGTAGACTGTTCTGCAGTGGTGTAACATTATTTCCGCCATACGTAACAATATCGTGTATAGATCCGACTGGACGTCGTTTTTGCTGTCCTCGTCGCACTCTTAACTGTTGCTCGCTGAGCTATCTTAAATAGAACAGTATAATTCCACCGGAAAATGTAAACGTCCACTCCGCACGACAAAAGCGCGATATTAATATGAATTTAATTTACTTTAATGAAAATCCAATAGAACGTTTAGGTTGCTTTGTTAAAAGCTTTGTATCTTTAGCTTTTTTCTTTTTTCTTTTTGTCAACTACATGTTCTGGAGAACATGATTTTTTTTTATGACTGATCCGTGGGGTTTGGGGAAGTTGGAGAACGTACCATTTGTAGCCAGGTACGCATCACATTATTATTTCGTGGACACGTCCGTTCCGTTCGCAGTCAACAGCTTGTTCGATGTTATTAGTTGCTCTGTTTCGTTTTCTCTGCGTCAGTGTGTTTGTTTTTTGTTGACATTTTTTTTTTATCAGCGGGGGTCCTACAGTCTATGCCTCATCCCGCATTTCGGTCGCCATTTGTCCCTATCCTTCCAGTCACATCTTCAATAGCTCAAGCCCTCATGCTTTTCCTAATTCCTGTTCTCCATTGTGTTGTCAGTCTTCCTTTTCTTCTCCTGTTTTGTGGTGTGTAAGTCAATGCTTTCTTTGGCCATCGCTTCTCCTCCATCCTCATTACGTGACCATACCATAGCAACTGTCTGGATTCTATTCTTTCTGCTGTTATAAATACGCGCCCTGTTTTCCTTTTTATATCTTCGTTTGTAACATGTTTTGTTGACATTTACGTATTTAAATTAGTAAGTAAATACGGAACAGTATCAGGAGAGAAACAGTGCTGACTTCATCGTAATAATGCTGTTTTAATTCCTGTTTACTTGTCGATTGAGAATCTTACGAGTAATGGTCGTTGTTGATGTTTACGATAAGTAGGCTACATTGCTAGTAATACCGTTGTGTGCCAGTTCGTCATCCAGCGTGTGTTATATAACGTTTGTTAAGCGGAACCGTCTGTTTTTAGGCAATTCTAGCGACCTCTTACTAATATTGTTCAGGATGACATTAGCAGCTGCCCACTAATGGTTTTCGGCTTGTACGTGATGTCGTTTTGTCGCAGTCGGGTCGGATTCTCATCGTATTGACGTCGTGGTGGTCTAAATGTCAACTTCATTTCAAGTCGTGAAGTCTTTCACGGCCATCACATTCACAGCACTAGGAATTATCTGCTCAACCACATACTGTGAGCAGTGACAATTTAAGGTTTATTCATGTCCTTGCTATACAGTTAATTCGACAAAAAACAATCTGTCACAGGTTCAACTAGCTCTTATCCCCAACAATTTTCTTACATATTTATTGTGTAACATCACTGAAACCTTATACAAGACTATACTAAATGTTATCATACACTAACAAAAAAAAAGAGATCCCAAACATTTTCAAAATTAACCCCAACTGAGTAATTTTTGAAGTGAAAACTTCTATAGGCACGTTGGGCGATTTTTGGATGGGTAAAATCTTATGAGTTCGCGTCACCGACATGCAAATGCTAACAGTATATCTGTAGCTATAAGTATGACGTGTTGCGCGTGGCCAGCAGTGAAAGTATAGATTATACTTGTGTGTAATACTATTATACTACAATTATATTATACAATTGTAATACTATTTATACTATTTAACACACTTTTATCGTTTACGTACTTTATTTTGGAGTTTCTTACGCTGCCGAATTTGCTATCGCGTGTTCGATCCCTAGCGCGATTTCGGCTTTCCGTATTAACAATTAACGCAATACTTATGATCTATTTTACATTATTTTTATTCTTATTAATTACTTATACTATATTATATGATATTTACATAATTGTTATTTGTCCGTCTGGCTGTTAACTTAGGGTTTTTCGTCATGTCTAATGTCGAAGTGTGTATTTTTAATAGTTTTTTTATTATTGTAAGATTGTAACATTAGTGCTGTGTATATGTATATAAGTAAAGTTAAATTGACTACGTGGAAAGTTTAATGTGTGTATACTGTGCATTGTTTAAATTGTGTTTTAGTTTGATCATTATTTTAAATGTTCAAATGTAGGATCACTGTGCAATACAAAAGTGAGTACTAAATATGTTAATATTTTTATAGAATAACATAAACAAAGCATGTATTTTCAAATATTTCCAATATTCGTATCAATATTTCCGTTTAAAAATTTGATATTATTTATTTTTTATTTTTGATATTTGACCTGTGCCATACATCATGCAATGAGTATTTCATAGTGGCTTAGGAGTTATCTTACTAGCGTGGTAAAACAAATTTCTAGTTGTTCGATAGTATTTTTGCCGCGGATTTTAAAATTAAAAATTCTATAAAATTTTATAATAATTTTAGATTTGTGTGTTGAATTTTGAAAATATGGTTACTAATTCAAAATTATTTTTTATTAGCTTATATTATCGAAATTTTGGATTATGTCAATTAAGTTGTATTTATATTTTGTACTGGGCTTGCGCAGCCCATCATATGTTTTGATTAATAAGTAAACCATATAAAAATGTATATAATTGTTGCTCGGAGTGCCGACAGATGTGAAAACCAGACTGATGTTAAAGATTTTAATTTACAAAAAATTTTAATTTTTGATACTACAATTAATTTGAATATCCAAAAAAACCACTGTTATTTCATAGTTTTAAGTTTTCACTTCTGTCGGCAGTCCTCAATGACTGCCTATTTTTAAATTTGTTTAACCTTAATCTACATCAACACATCAATGATTACAACTAGGATATAGTATTAACAATTATTATCAATAATATAAAATAATTAACCTAATATTTTACAATTATGGCAGTATAGTATTCAACTTTCAATATTCAATATTTAGCATACAATATTCAACTAAACCTGATATAATCTTTACAGAATAAATGAAATTATTATGACATTTGTTAACAATTTTTAGTAATAAACAAGTCGTGAATACTCTTACACCAGAACTGAAACTAGCTATATACTCTTTACAAATAAAATTACATAAATTAAATTTCTCCGGTTAATGATAGCATCGCGTGTGGTTAAAATTATTATTAACGAAATTCAGTTTTGTCACTGTTTTTATGAAGAAATTAAAAATATTATTTCGGAGGCTCCGTAAGGCGTGGACTCGGCGTCGTGAGGTAGAACTGAGTAGCTGTGAGATAACAGCGGCGCCTCCTGGTTGTGAATACCGCAACTAGCGGCTGGCGACGCTTTGTACTAGCCATACAGCCGTCCACTAAACGCAAAGGCCGCGCGGTGTGCCTTGCTCCTTTACGGGCTATTGAGCAAAGGTTTGTAAAATATTATTTAAAATTTTCTGCTTTCAGAACCGTACTTAGGGTTCTGGAATTATGAACATACGGTTCTTGAAGGAGAGCTGTTCCCCTGTGGATCGTATAATGTAGATTCTTCGACATAGCGGTCTTCGGGAGCTTTTCTAATCTACTTTTGGATTTATTGTGTCCGTTTTTTGCGTCACCGTGTCTGGCGCAGAGTTCTCGAAACAGCTTTCTTCCTCAATCGTAGCATCACAAATACGCGGTACGCAAAGTGTATAGCTGAATCCGTTAACTCTACTAATGCAATTGGGAGAATTTGCCTGTTTGCTGTACACAGTCTGCTCGGAAAGTATTTTTTTGTTGGAAAATTACTTCTCGGGACTGCGATGGTCGTTAAAATCCGTCGTACCAGTCGGTAACGTTTGTCGCTTTCCTTGTTCTATACCGCACTGTAACACCTACGTTACTTAGGTCTACAAAAACACTCAGTTATGTAAGGGCAGCAGTCGAATTCATGAGGCGGGTTGGTAACTACGTGAAGAAAAGGAGCTGGAGAATTATTTTTGCATTGGCAAGTCAAATATTAAATTAGTGAAGAGTGTGTACCGTATAAAAGTGATTTCTTGGTTTTGGGAATCATCATCATCTTCACAACAAGGCACAGGCAAGGTACTGTCTGTTCCGCCTTCAAACCTTCGGTCTGCCCACACACCTGTGTCCTAAAGGTTTGTATGTCCGGACTTGATTGGCCTGTCTGGAATCTGACATTCTTTGTGAGTGTTCTTTCCACCGTTGTTTGTAATCTTTTAATTTTTCGTTCCAGTTAAAAACTTAACAACTCTTCTAACATTAAGATTCTAATTATAATTCTAACATTATAAACTTAATAAAGCTTAATAAAAAATTAATAACCCTTCTCTTATGGCCTCATTCCTTATACGGTTAAGTTTAGAACACCTTTTAACGCCATTTTCGCAGCCTGTATTTTACTCTCTTGTTTCTTGGTTGTTGTCCATAATGCACTCCATAGGAGAGTACAAGGACTGCCATAACTTTCTAGAATTTTAATTTTGTATCTCAAGATATCTTGTTTGTAAAAGTACGGTTTATTGTGCCACAGTTTGGAACTTACCTAACTTAACATCAATATCATAATTCCTATCATAGCGAATATCATTTCCTAAATAATTAAAGTGGTTCACCTGTTCTAGAATTCGATCACTAATCATTATGTTTCTTCTTACGGTTGGTTGTGGAAATAAAGCGTGATATTCCATAAATTAAAGTTTTGACGAATTTTTGAAACGAAGCTAATGATTGTACCTAAGAACAAGTTCACAGACTGCACCCTTAATATAAACCAAAGCCCAGTTGAACGTGTAAGCAAATTTACATATCTTGGCACTATAGTCAATGAACAATGGGACCACTCTCAAGAAATAAAGAGCAGAATTGAAAAGGCAAGAGCAGTGTACACTAGAATGAGCAGTTCATTCAAAAGTCACGATTTAACAATAAACAAAGATGAGACTTCTACGCTGCTACGTATTCTCGATCATCTTCTACGGTGTAGAATCTTGGACTTTGACTGAAGCCACAACTAAGAGAAATGGGAATCTTTCGAAATGTGGCTCTGCCGTAGAATACTGAGCATTTCGTGGACAGCACGTATAACTAATGTTGAAGTTCTTGAAAGATGAAGAAAGATAGGGACGTTATTAACACAGTGAAAATAAAAAAAGCTTCAGTATCTGGGACATGTCATGAGAAATGAACAGACTTTACTTATTGCAGTCCATACTACAGGGAAAAGTACTTGGCAAGAGAGGAGTTGGGCGACCGAGAATATCATGGCTGAGAAATTTAAGGACCTGGTTTGGCATGAATACAACTGACTTATTCCCTACATCAGTGCAGAAAGTTAAAATAGCCTTTATGATATCCAACATCCGAAACGGATAGGAAGTATCAGAAGAAGAAAGTTTTGAAAGCGGTAGTACGATGCCACTTGGATTTGTTTTTATTCCTACATTATATCTGATAAGAAAGAGGTGATGTGTATATTGCTGGCCTGAGACGTTCCGGGTTTTTCGAATATGAATCTGGTCACATTATTTAAAGTGAGAACGGCTGCATATTCAGCTTAAGCCTCATGTTTATATGGAAGTTATATGTAGTGGACGATGAGTACGGAAGTGGCGACTGTTATATAGGTGTTATAAAGATTTACGATATCTACCCTTCTTTCAGGATAACGTAAAGTATTATGCCGAGGCGATTGAGAATTTCGATTGTCAATGCGATATTCTTAGCGCAGGCTATTTTCACACGCTCGTAACCATAAAATGTTTTGGTTTAGACAATTTTTGTTTGTTTGCCGAGTTTATGAAGTTTATTTTTATAGATCCGCGTTCAGCGTCCACTAGCAATCAGTGGCGTCTCGTCCATAAGGTTCAATGGTTCCTTGAACCCCTAAATAATTTAAATATGTTTAAGGATTTGTTGAGATAATGGTTTCATATTTAAGTAACAAGATTTGCAGGATTAATCTTATTGACTGGAACAGTAATGGATCGCGTAGTAGGCGAATTGCTTGCTACTATTGCTTGGAGGGGGAAATCAGTATACACAAAATTACATTCAACAGTCCAGCAGTCGCTAAACCCGAATGTTAGCGATAGACACGAATAGTTCCGATGTGGGCCGAACCGCACCGACCGGGAATTTTAACATTTTCATAATACCGCCATTCGCCATTATTATGATTTTTACCACATGATTTGTCAGTTTTGTGTCAGATTTCTCTATTTCATTTAGAATGCAATGAAAATGTGTGCAGTAAAGTCTTAAAATCAAATAAAATAGTGAAGTAATTGTATTCCGAAAATAATGCGTGTTTAATGTAGTCATTAAATAATTGTATTAACGTTAAACTGATCGAAGCGTGTATAACCTTCAAAGTGTTTGCTGGTATTTGTGTGCGGTGTGTTCAAGTATTTCTTACTTTTTTGTTCAGTTCATTGCTTTAGTAAAATGGACAGTGTTCAATCTATTTTAAAAACAAATCTCCCCCCTCTCTCTCTATTAAAGGTAAATGCAAAATTGAGCAACTCGGTAGGCCGCTTCCCGTTTTAAATATCTAACAGAAATATTTAACTATCCTTTTACTTCAACTATATATTTTTAGAATAATTTAGACCTACAAGCAGCATAACACACAACTTAATATTAGGTCTACTAAAAGTTGTCAATAGTTATGTCCCCGTGTGTTATTTGGAATGGGACAATTGCTCTTATCTTGATAGAAATATTCAGACGTTGAACCCTCAACTATCAGAACCACGAGTCGCCACCGCTAGCAATCGTATTAACGAGTTCACTGACAGCCATGTCTCTCTGTTATGTAACGTTGGAAATATACGTATTCTCGGTTTTGCGAGATATAAATATTAATGACTGTTCAAGCCGATTAGCGTCATCGGGTAATAATAATAAAAACAACAACTAACGTCGTCGAGTTATTTGGTGTTGTGTAACTTTACGTTAGCCAATATAAGATAGAGAATGTCTGCCATTGACCGCGACAGCTGTTGCAAGCGTCGCGAGGTCACCCCCTAATGTCAATATAAACAAAGTGATGTTTTGAAAGTGGGTGTTTACCAGACTTTGTGTAGTTTATATTTGTTGTTTGTCTTTCATCGGTTATGGGGGAATTTCTTTGTTTATCTTGATTGGATTGTTTACGGAAAGGAGGGAGTCGGGATGTGGTCTCCCACGTGACTTTATTTAACGCAACGTACCGAAGGAGTTGGATTAGTTTTAAGAAGAACAGGACCGACAGCCGGTTAGAGTAGAAGGCGAGTTAAAGTTCGGAGAATAAAAGTTGGCGTGATATTTTGCGGACCGTATATAATTGTGACGAAGAGCGAAGAGGAACTAGTGAAAGTATTAAAAGTACCGAAGATCATTAAAAAGGAGGGTCACCAAAAGAGCAAATGCATACATTTAAATATTGAGGAGTGAAAATAAGCAAAAATGAAAGAACGAGACTGAAGATTGGAAATTCCCGTCAAATTGCTTCACCCTACTCGCTGGATACGTAATGAAGGAGATAACGGTGCATCACCAAAGCTTACAGTCCACAAAACCATTTTTAGACCAACATTAATATATGAAAGTGTCAGCTGGGTATCGTCGCAACAATACCCCGTTGCATCGGGGTACCGTTGCAGGCGGTGAAGTGATGCATCGAAAGAGGTTATGCGATAAACGATTTGGTGAAAACTCGTGTGAAGTTTGAACCATTGACCAAAAGTATCCAGTGACAACAGTTAAAGTGGTTTGCCCATGTGGTGAACGGCGCAGGAGCGACAGACCAAGAGGATGTGTCAAGTGAGGCAGCTTCAGGATAGAACCGGAGGTTGACCGAGAAACGATTGTTTAAAAGATCGTGAATCTACTTGGAACGAAGGAATCAGTGTGACTTAAAATACGAAAAAATTGACTACCAGTTCTTGTATCCTGTTTATGAATGTCGAAAAATATTATAAAAATTAGTTTTTAGTAATAAACATAGTTTATTGGGGTTTTATAAATACATAGTAAGTTTGTATTTTTAGCACAGCAAATAAAAACTTGTCAGAATTCATTTTCTTTTTAGTATGAACAAATGGTCACCAGTTTGTCGGAAAGCCTACTGAAATACCGATTTCACTTAGTAGCGACAGCATTCTGCCAACGTGATCACTCCATCAAAATTATCGTTGGTTTAAATTATCGTGTTTTGTAAAGCGGCCTACACACTTATCATTTCGAAGTAACACACCGAAATGATCTTGTCTAGGGACAAAATAATCACACTGCTCATACCAAAAGTGTGATTATTCGGCATGAAGTGTGTCATTTTCGGCATGAAATCAGGTAGAAGTGAGCTTGTGTAGGAGTCGGCTCAGTTCCATCCTTTCAACCGAGAAACTAGTGAGAGCACTTTTAAATAAGTTTCTCACCCACTTTTAAATAATTGTGTCAGTCTATAGAATGAAGCTTTAGCTCCTTCAAAACATTTATTTGTGAATATTTTGCTCGTTATGAAAGCCAGTCTTTAACGCGCAGACTTCATTTATTTTTCTTTCTTTCTACAAGCGCACAGCCTACAGCACCCACAATAGCAGTTGCTGTTCCGTCGACATAAGCTACAAAACCAACTTTCGGCACAACACACGGCGAGTGCGTTCCAACAGAAGACGGCGCGGCGGTATACCGATGCGACCGTATGTAGGCTACGCATCACTGAAGTAATAGTAATCGTCAAAAAGTAAAACTGGTTGTATAAATAAATCGTCTTTTTATTGTTTAAGAAAAATATCGCTATGGAGAACCACACATGACTTCCATGTTCTAAGATTTATATTTAAAATCATTTTTCGAAATGAAATATTTCCATAGGAACTACTTCTTTCTTCAGCCTTAACCACAGTACTGTGGTCACTAACGTATACCACCTCAGTTAGCGCACTCGATTTTCACTGATGATGGCAGTCGATGGCATTGTCGAAACGTCTGGTTTTGCAGAAAACACTGGACCACGGCCAAATAGCCCGGGAAGGAATTTTAACAACAAACTACCTCTTTGTTACCGATAACGTAATACACATATAAAAATTACGGTGTCGCGACAAAAGCGCCCAGCGACATAAGCGCCCAGCGACATAAGCGCACAACTGATAGTGGTTGAAAGGGGTGCGAGTGAATGGGTGAGGCTGCATATTTAGGAAAAACGAAAGTTTAGTATTTTAATAATGATTACTGATTTTTTTCGGTTTCCAGTTAGGTATAGCTTGAATAATTAGTCGAAAGAGCTTGACGTATGTTTCTTTCTTCTTGTCTGGTAACAATGCAAAAGCCACGGGGTATATATTTGTTTCTTCTTCTGAGCTTCCAAAATCTGCATGGATAGAGTAAATCTGCGAAAACTGTTTGCTGGAGCTTTTAAAAGTTCCGTCCATTAAAAAATCTTCACAATTGTTTAGCCCCTCTCTTCCTATATTTCCACTAAAAATCAATATTCTTTCACCGAGTGAGTTGTCATCCGCCAGTAGAAAGCTGCTACCATCATTCATCTTCAACAAATCTTTGTCAAGAACTACGTCTTCACGATTCTCGGGCTCTGTTTGATTCCCTTGTGATTTACATCCCTGTCGTTGGAGAGTTCTTTTAGTCGTGGCCTGAGCTGGAATCTCTGTGGCAAAATCGAAACCTTTGTTGTGAAGTTCACCCAACTCTTGATTGTAGATTCTCGAGATTTGCGTTTCCTCTTCACGGGCACGCTTTTTTACTTTCTGAAGTGATTTTTTGACTTCCAGTCGTGCTTCGTCTGGAGCGCCACATTGATGTTCACTAGTACTCAAAACTTCGCCAGACTTACTCTTCATAAGTCCTCGGCATCTTGTAGACCTCTCTCTTGAACACCTCCAGAATATTGCCCCTTCCACATTCTGTGCCGCTTTAAGACATACGAGTAGCCTCCGTACAGCGCGCACGGCTTACCCTTATTTGTCGTCGTAAGTTCCATTTCACCAGCCAGCAAAATTATGTAGCACACACCGCACCAGCACACACGTCTTAATAAACGAAAAACTAAAGCAACAGTGGCAAGTGTCGGCGAGGTAGAGGGTTGGAGCTTCGGGATTCCCACTTCATTGTTTTTCAGCGAGGGTGTTGACCGCAGGTAGCTAGAGGCAGGTAGCTAGAGGCAGGAAGGGGTAGTTTGGGCGCTTATGTCGCAAATTTCAGCATGTGCGCTTATGTCGCTGGGCGCTTTTGTCGTGAATCCAAAAATTACACCCTCCCCCTTCAACTACCCTTTCCATTTATAGACATTTCATCTACCATTCTACAGTGATTTATTATGACCTTCTTTTCAGGATAGTTTATTTATCAAAATTAAGTACTTTACTCTTGTTAAAACGTAAAACGTTACAGGTAAGCTACACCTTCTCCTTAACCGAATAGTCACCAAAATCGATAGGCCTTGAGCCGGACACATATGCAAAACATTATTTGATTCTGTTTGAATTTGCGGCAGTTATCGTTCGCCATAGAAAAACTTCTACACACACACACTTTTCGGAAAGTGGTTTTTCTTCATGTTTAAAGAGTACTACAATCAGAATCAGCCTTTATCTCGAAAACGATTTTTGTTGTTGCGATCAGCATATTTCCATTTCCTTACGGAACGTGGAAGTAAAATCGTTTTCTTTTGCCTTAGCTAAATAATGATGTTTACTTTAATACTAGGATCGTATTTTTTCGCCGAAAAGTTTGGAGATTGAAAGCGCAACCGTTATGCTGGGGAACTGTGTGTGTGTTCGCGCGCGCGCGCGTGAGAGAGGTGTACAGGTATTAGGTATACTAATACTAAGGTTTTGGTAATAACAGTAGTAATAATGTTCACGTCTGACCGACGTACTCATATATGTATTTATAGCTGCATAAAAGCATAAAACGTTTTCCACGCAGCAGTATCAGTAGAAAGCTTTCCCGGTATTATTAAAACGGTAGCGGGTAATTCACTTTATCCTCCGTTGTTTAGATAACTAAATGGTTTTCAATTTAATACATTTCCATTCAGTCGACGTTCGGTGAAACACGTGAAGGAAAGCTGCTGTGGTGACGACGTTGTTAAGCTCTTTTTCATTAATTTAATGTTACAAAAACAAACACTGTCGGGTAAAACGTGTAGACTACTCCCTACCGTATGGCCATTAATGGAATCGAAACCATGTGATGTTGCGCTGTATTCGAATCGTTATAGTCGGCCATAAATACCTTGGCTGTATCGGACGCAAACGGTTTTACTTTATAATTGAATATAGGTGATGATCACTTTAATTATGTGAGAAATGATATTGGCTATGATAGAAATTATGAACATTGATGTTAAGTCAGGTAAGTTCCAGACGATCTGTGAAACAGTCAACCGTGTTTTTAGATCAAGGTACGTCGAGATACAAAATTAAAATTTTACAAAGTTATGACAATCTCTGTACTGTCCTGTGTGTATGAATTGTGGGCAAGAATAAAAAAAAGACAGTAAAATACAGGCCTCGGAAATGGCATTCTTAAGAGGAGTTAAAAGGTGTTCTAAACCTGACCGTATAAGAAATGAGGCCATAAGAGAAGAGTTACAAGTTTTTAGCTTGAATAAAAGTCAAAAGATTACAAACAACGGTGGAAAGAACACTTACAAAGAATGTCAGATTCCATACTGGCCAAACAAGTCTGGAAATAGAAACCTATAGGACACAGGTGTGTGGGTAGAGTCAAGCAGAGATATGGCTGGAGGATTTTTGAAGGCGTAACAGCCAACACCTTGCCTGTGTCGTGTTGTGGATGCGATGATTATGATGATCAATAGTAATTTATTAGTTGGTGAATATTTATTCCTACTACAGGCCTACTCAGTTAACATTGTCTCCTGTGTATCCATGTTTGTTATTAAAGGTGAGATTTAGAAACACAGTAGCAGTGGAAATAACGGAATATGACTTCGCCGTTATGTTTACAAGAAATGAAACAAACGTGGAGTATAACTTGGAGATATTTATTTAGAGAATTGCTTTAGTGACAAGAAATTAACAGATAAATGCCTGTAGAACTAAAGTAGTGGCGACATACAAGGAAAACATGAAAATATGGTACTTTCACAATAACCGTGCCCACACTCATTATCGATATGTCGTGAATATCGCATATAATATTAGTTAGATAATATAAATCGTGAAAATTTATCTGTGTATGTTACAAAATAGTTTGGTGACGGTTGCAATCGTGTTTCATTGTCATATTACTTACGAAACACGGATGTGAGCGTGTGGCGCCAAAAGTTGACGTTAGGTTAACACGCAAACAAAAATTATACCTGAAACCAATATGGCTTTAAAATAAAACAAAAGCTTTTTGTGAAATCCTCGTAAAAAAAAACGAACTCGGGATGCTACACACGTCTCCACTTTTCTTTTGTCTTTCGCACAAAATTCGCGCTCCGTGATGTTCTTTGTTTTTGTTGTTAGGCCTACTCTCTTTCAAGCAATGTGTATACACATTAATCGTCATGTTTTTCACAAGTATGGCTTTTATTTCTTTGAACAGTAAGCTAAAAACCAAAAACCATTATCGCCTAACCTCACAAATGAAAATACGTATTTTCGCTTTCCATTAAGAAACAGAATAATTTACAATTAGTACACCTTCTTCTTCTTTTTCTTCTTCTTCTTCTTCTTCTTCTTCTTCTCCTTCTCCTCCTCCTCCTCCTCCTCCTCCTCCTCCTCCTCCTCCTCCTCCTCCTCCTCCTCCTCATCATCATCATCATCATCATCATCATCATCATCATCATCATCATCATCATCATCATCGTGGTATATCGATACAATCGCATATTCAAAACATCGAAAATGTAGTGTGGGTACGTGTATTGGGAAAGTACCGAAAATATAAATTAACTGAATGTGAGCAAAAGGCAGGGTTTAGGTCAGTTGTTGGCCAGAAAGCAACACTTCACAAAGTAGGAGAGTGTGAGTCCAACACCAGTATCCTTTAAACTTCCCCATTTTATGAGAACGGATGGCCATTATTGCTGGACTGGCCCATCGATTGGAAAAATGAGATCCACTTTGACTTGGTATTAGCGCCCATGATGCGTCACTTTTACAATGTTTATTGTCATCATCAGGACCTGTATATGAATACAAAGGAAATGTCAAACACAACAGAACAATTATTTGAGTAAACGTGTTTGTGTATGTGAATGTGTGTGCACACACGCGTGTGCCTGCGAATGTGTCATTGTATATGTGAATGTGGTGAGATAGTTTGTTTTACATCTTCAAATGTTTTCTTTAAAACAACGAGAAAATTATATCACAGAACTTAATTTATACAATATTACAATGTAAATTACTCATAATATAATGATATTTTTAATTAAAAGCAATAATCAGCAATTAGATATTAGATTGGTACAGACAACGTTTATACATATACCAGTCAACATATAGCATAGAAATATATATTATAGCTAAATACAGATTATAGGGATGTTCAATTTGGAATTCTTAAAAGTTATTTTTAACATGTTTCACTCCCTACTGGTATTAAAAACAATCATTAATTTTGAAAATTCTAAATTACACAATAACTGTAGAACTTTACTAACTTACATCAGTTAATTTACATAATATTACAAACACAAGTTTATAAAAGTAATGTTTATTACAAAAAATAAAAGTGCGTTTAATATGTACGAGGTTTGATCAAAGATTTCGCGCACTTTTTGTTTATTTAAAAAATTACGCATTGGTTCATCCACACTTACAATCCCTCTTTCAACATAGAATCAATCGGTTATAACACGATTATGCTAACTTTTTTCAGTCTTAAAAACAGTTCTCGAAAACTTTTTTTTTCCTGCAACAGTCGCGAAACCGTTGTCCTTTCGTGGTGCTTTTCATTATTCGGAAAGAAGGAAGGTCTTGTTGGGGCGGTTGCGGCGTCAGTACAATGTTTTGTTTGCTTAACATTCTTGGAAGAAGCAATGACTGGTGCATTATGGGCGTGCAATTTCCATAAACATTCATAATAGCTTTACACACATACACATGTGGCGTAAAATACCAGACGTGTGACCGTCCTTTTTACTTATCATTGTTGCACCCAGTGGTACAAACTAATGAAAAACAAAACTACACTCTTCATATGATAATCATGATCTTCAATTTGTTCACGACAGTCTTTGAAGCTTCTGAACTGCTTGTGCATGCATAGCAGGGTTGCCGGAAGTCTTCTGCCACACTTTACCCACAGCAGAACAGTTTGTGTAATTCTTTACAGAAAATTTACTCCATATTTTTCAATCTTGCATTGTAGCATGACAAAAAAAAAATCGCCAAATATTCCAAAACATAACTTACTCAGGTAGCTGTCAGATCTAAACCGTTCGTCGAATAGCGTTACAACTTTAAACGATTGTCATTTAGATGGGTACAAACTTCACATTAAAAACATTTATAGTGCACGTAATCCATTTACAGTGAAATTGCAGGAACTTTTTTTATCAAACCAAAGATCCTCATTAGTCGTATGACGTGTGCTGTTATATGAAGTGAGATTGGGTGTATTATATATAAATCAAAACTCGACGGGGTAAATAATAAATAAAATCAAATAAAAAAAAATTATAATTAAGAAAGTGTGTTAGTGGTTAAAATCACAAGCAGATTTATCACTGTTGTACACCACTATATAAAAATTATTCCGATTAGCGATTTCAAGCTTCACAGCTCATCGTCAGATCGGAAAAATCTGATTTTTCCGATCTGACGATGAGCTGTGAAGCTTGAAAGCGCTAATCGGAATAATTTTTATATAGTGGTGTGCAACAGTGATAATTCTGCTTGTAAAAAAAATTATAGTCGAAAATATAGGCCTATATGGAGCAGAATTGTGGGAAATTAATAAAAAAAAATAAATACAAAATAAGAGCTGTGGAGATGGTGTTGTTAGGTGCTGTAGACTAACAAGACTAGATAGAGTGAGAAATGTAGAGATAAGACAAGCGACGGAAATCGACCTTCACATTATAGAAACAATAGAAGCAAGAAGACTGAATTGGTTCGGACACCTAAAAAGAATGTCGGATGACAGATGGCCTAGGAAGGTATGGGAATGGACTCCATCCTCTAGAAGAAAAAAAGGAATACCTAAACATTCATATAAAATGGACGTCGAAGATGCAATGAATGCAAGAGGACTTGCAGGACAGCACTGTTTAGACCGGCGCCAGTCGCCGCACTGTCCGGCCGGCGCTAGGATGCGAGAGGCGGCGCCAGCCGTAATTAAATCGCAATAAAAAAAATATCAAAAATAAGTAAATCAAAAAATAGACTGAAAAATAAATATAATCAGAGTATTCGTTAACATGAGCGACACCCGAAGACTGCGACGTAACGATATTGACGGATCCCGTTTGCAGAAACTCCCAAAATAAATGTAAACACGCGCGTCATTAACTGGAAAGTTTCGTGTCATTGTGTTTTCATAACATTTAGATAATGGAGGAATATAGTAGATATGTCCCGTCATTGTGTTTTCGTAATAAATGTTTATTTTATGAAGTGTTATCAAACACCACACTGAAAACTATTAATTTGTGAATTATTTATAACTGTAAATGATTTTTCCATTACGTAGTGGTGTTTACGATATACGTAGTTATCGTGCCTTTTTTAAGTGTCAACATGTAAGTAATATACAGATTTAGTTGTAATTTCACGGGCGATTAATGGCAAGCACAAGAAACATAAGTCGTTTTACAAAAAGCTGTTTACTTACTCAGCCGGTACAAATTAACATGTTGATCGATAAGCTGACAATTTCTGTCGACAATACCAGAGTAATGGGTTTCGGACAAACCCAAGGGCTTAACATACAAAATTACTAACAAGTCTCTCATTGGCTTGCTATGTGATGTCACATTAACGAACTTGACAAAGCTGTTGAAAGAAAATTAACCAAGTTTCAAGTGACTTTTGGAACTGCTAAAAGAGGACTGGGTAAAGAAACATAGATTAAATTCTATGAAAGTTATGGCTGTACCGCCTATTATATTTTGTTGTTCTAAGACGTGAGTATTAACTGAGAAGACAATTCGCATGAAGAATACAGACATGAGGAATTTCAATATGTAAAAGAATATACGATTAAGACAGTAGTAGACACCATGTTGTAAGAAGTAAATTAGATACGCTCCGTTAACGGCTAAAGTGAAGAGTGTAGGAGGTTTATGTGAGTAGAAAGTAGAAGTAGAATGGAAGAAAGAAGGATTCCTAAACAATTTTTAAATTATAAACATATAGCCAGACACCACAATAGATAGCATGAAAACTCTCTAACGGTTCTCAAAGTTCTCAAAGACCGCCTGTGACCCATGAAGCAGTTTCGACACCATTACAAGAACTTACTAGATGTACGGTATAATGTAGAGTGGAAAACGTTGAAACGCGAAATGACGAGGACCATCTGTTTTTTTTTCGTATTAAACGGACAGAAAGTGAAACAAAATGAAAAGTGAAACAAAAGTGAGATAAATGAACAAATACTATATAGATTGCTTACTGTACAGTATAGTAAAATAAAGCAAGAAAGAATATTCAGAAGGTAAACGTTTTCTACCCTACTGGAGAATTTGTGGTTAATTTTTCTTAAAATTTAGTACGCCTATACACGCGCACTATAGCTATTCTTAACTTAGATTTATGATTTAGGTTTTCATGTACAATAATGTTGTATGTTCCTATGGTGACATTTTTTTTTTTTTTTAGTGATATACTATTTTCAATTCCTTAGTTTCTTTTGCACACAATTCTCCACTACTTTATTTTCTACAAATTGTTCTAATTTATCAATGTGGTCGAACATTTCACCTTCCGAGTCGTGTATACTACAAATTACAGAGTACAGAGTACCAGACTTTCGAAAAAGTTCTGATACATGCTGTTCACAACTTATTATGGAATGTGCAACATCTTATTTGGTCCATCATTGGATTCCGTCAAACAGTCAACTCTGCGTCCCTTATAAACGAATGTGTTATTTCGTTTTTCGGCTGCGCCGGTAAAATATGTTAACAATACTCTAGTTTCTCCGTTAATTCTCCGATATTTCTTCACAAACTGTGTCTTCTGATTTATGTGTACACCAGACTTCATGACAGTAGAACTAACACCACGGGTTCCCGAATCGTTACGATAAAAGTTACATAGTCCTTGATTAGCTAACTTATCAGACTTTCAGCTCAACTTGGAAGTTGTCTTAACTTTAACAGAGATATCTCTTTTTTATTTGGTGTTCGTACACACCACTGCTGAGACGCTGACGAAATAAATTACAAATGAAGTCACCCGCGCGACCACTTTCATCTAAGTCAAATATTTTGTTACCTTTATGCAGCTGTGCCAAAGTTTTCTGAAAGTGAGCGCCGCGATATTTGAGGAAATGCCACTAAAATCTCTGTTTGTTATTATTGGCACTACTTTCGCTTCTGTTTTCAGTTAGTTGTTTTTAATTGAGTATATATAGACGGCTTTCATGTTAAAATAAATCGCTCAGAAAGTCAGTAAACGGCTGATTCTTTAAAAAAAATCTTTTGTATGACGCACGTGAGAAATTGTCTACGGGGATATATCTGTACGCTGTAAAGTTACGCAAATAATTAACAAAATATCGGTATGGAGAACCATACATGACTTCCATGTTCAAAAATTTATATTTAAAATCAAATTCGAAATGCAATATTTCGATAGAAACTACTTCTTTCTAATTTCTTTCTTCAGCCTTAACCACAGTACTGTGGTTACTAACGTATACCACCTCACGATAGTGCACTATATTTTCACTGATGATGGCAGTCAGTGGCACTGCCGAAACGTCTGGTTTTGCGGAAAACGTTGGACCACGGCCAAACAGCCCAGAAAATAATTTTAACAACAAACTACCGTGGGAGCAGAAATCAGGGCGAACTCGTTCGCGAGCCGTAACTGGCTAACGAACCATTTTTGGACCTATATTTATATGATCTTTTTTTCTTATTTTTAGCTACAGAATCAGCTTCCGAGAGATTGCCGTGCAATTTTCTATCACCCTGTAGCCTATATCGAATTAAAGATGCATACACGATACTTCGATGTTTCAGTTCACAAGACAAAATTAGAAATATCGGTATGGAGAACCAGACATGACTTCCATGTTCTAAGATTTATATTTAAAATCATTTTCGAAATGAAATATTTTCATAGAAACTACTTCTTTCTTCAGCCTTAACCACAGTACTGTGGTCACTAACGTATACCCACCTAACGTTAGCGTACTAGATTTTTACTGATGATGATGGCAATCGATGGCACTGCCGGAAAGTTTGGTTTTGCAGAAAACATTGGACTACGGCCAAACACCCCGGGAAGGAATTTTAACAACAAACTACTTCTTTGTTGCCGATAACGTAGTACACATATAAAAATTATCCCCTTCCCCTTCAACTATCATTTTCATTTATAAAAAATTACCCCTTCTCCTTAAACTACCCTTTTTATTTATAGATATTTCGTCTACCTTCCTAATTGGATTATTATGACCTTCTTTTCAGGATACTTTATTTATCAAAATTGAGTACTTTACTCTTGTTAAAACATAAAACGTTGCAGGTAAACTACCCCTTCCCCTTAACCGATCTTCACGAAAATCAATGGGCCTAGAGTCTTCTACAAGTCGGGCAGATATGCAAAAAAATTATTTTATTCTGTTTGAATTTGCGCCAGTTATTGTTTGCCATAGAAAAAATTGTACACACACACACACTTTTCGGAAAATGACTTTTCTTCATGTTTTGAGGGTAGTACAATCAGAATAAGCCCTTATCTCGAACACGATTTTTTTCGCCATCACCATACTTTCATTTCCTTATGGAACATGGAAGTAAAAATAATCATACTTCTATCGCTAGGTAAAGATACATGATTTGCAGATCTGTGCACGGTGATTTACATCGTTAATTAAATCGCAGTTTTCAAGCATTATTTACGTTACCATTTAATTTAGGCCTATACCTTACCATTTACCATTTATACGTCAGAGAAGAAGCAAACACTAGCGTTTACAAAAGCACAATACGTCCAGTAATATCCTGTGCGTCAGAGACCGTACAGCAACAACTCAAAGAAAACGATGAACTATAGAAATGACTATATTACGGAAGGCACTAGGAAAGACAAGGTGCGATAGGTTGCCAAACAATAGCATAAGAGAAACGTTGAATGAAATAGATATTAATTCTTGGATTGCGGAAAGAAGAAGGATATGAAATGAACACATATCAAGAATGGATGACACAAGGGTAGTGAAAAGGGCAAGAGATAGGTAAACACCAAGAGGAGCAACGGTCGGCCAAGGAAGAGGTGAAGTGATAGGATGTAGGACCGTTGTTATAGAATAGGACATAGTCCTAACAAGGAAGTTGAAGAAGAAGAAGGATCATTTAATTAGATTTTACTTATTCCTTACAGTCATTTGAGTTATGTGATAACAGTAAAATTGTATATAGTCTTGTGTTTCTTCTTTGAGTTTATACTAAACGTAATACCAAATTAAGTCTGTATAATTGTGTTTGACTTGTCGTTAAAACAAGCAGCAAAAAAGGCTATACAGATGGGTCGGAATATCGAGAACAGGTCACTGTTCAGTGGAAAAAGATAAAGAAGCCGGAGGACTCAGACAGATTAAGGGGAATCGTTAGACGCCTTAGACTGTAATCCCCCCCCCCACACAAAGGTACATAGCATAACCACCTACTGCAAACTGACGACTAAACATGACCAAAAAAGGGTTTGGAAACCGACCTTGAGAAACGGAGATAAGAAACGTTCAAAAAATTCCTGGAACGTTAACGTTCAAATATAGCGGAAAAACCCGATTGGCATGACCGGGAAACGTGTCGCTAGGGGAGCGGGCTACGACTTCCATAAAAAAATCTAATGTAACTAACTTCAATTTGGGTGCGAAGCCCAACTTTCGAACATAACGCGAGATTGAGTAGTTAGTGTAACGAGGTTTTGAAAAAAAAAACTGCTGAAAACATTAGTTGGTTGTGTCCTACTTGGGTTAGTGTAGTCCTGTAAGGTGGTCTCCTGGTGAGGTATGAAAGTGAATTATAATTTGCAATAAAACGTAATAACACGTTATAATATTAAAACAGTAAAATTTATAATAAAAATCTGACGTGACGGTTTAGATAATAGAAACTGCCCTTTAACCAAAGGTCGTGAGGGTTCACCGGCAAACGTGGACGATTGTAGTCGAAACAATGGACTGCCGCGCGGTGATGGATGCACAAACTGTATGGGATTAAATACGAAATGTCAGAGGCGTACATCACATTCACTGTACGGTGACGGGCTCAACCTGTTGCCACAATAGATAACTTGCCAAATTAAACAAAGAGTGGATTCAGTGGGCTCACTGCGTTAAGACCTTCGTTTAACGTATCGTATCGTGTTCAATATGACAATAAGCAGCGCTGAAGTATTCCATAAAAAATACAGTTTGATTTTTACTGATATGGAATGACACCGTAGGACCCCTGTCATGAATGTAGCGCACATTACAGAAGTTGTACAGATGAAATGGTAAGGCATGAAACGGTTCGCGCGGATCGGTGTGGGATCAGGTAAGGTAGTGCAGGAAGTGGGAAGCGAGATGACCAACCATGACACACAACCATGTGATACACCTTCCATGTCCATGTTCTGAATACAAAATAATTGGTCCGAAAACAACGCGTCAAATCCGCATGCGCAATGAGAACTTTTACCAGGCACAACCAGACCCAGGGAGCCGTTTCATGATTAATTATTTTAGCTGTAACTACATGTGAAGGAATTAGCAAATTCATCATTAGTTTCTATGTTACTGACAGTGGATTGATTCAAGGTCGCACGGAGCGCCATAGATCGGGGAGATTGTGAAGAACGCAGTGTAGATCAGCCTTCAGGATTACGTGCCCTTTAAATTTCTTTCCTTATTTTTTTTTCTTTAAATTTCTGTCAGTTTCTTTTTTAATCGATGCTTATAACCTATCGGTTTCTGACATCTGATGCTTGTAATTTTCAACTTTTAAAATACAATAATCTCCTGTAGTATTCAGCTTGAAATTCACTTTAATTTGATACATCGCATGGTATTTTTATACTTGAAGAAGACAAGATATTTGGGAGTTTCTTTATTTTGAGGTTTAACCTCCTGGTTTACACATCGAGGACGGATTTTCTTATCGTCTGCGCCTCTGTTGCACAACGAGATAAACATTTCGTATGTTAAATCAGTCTGAGTCACTTAATTATCTCATGCGGACGCCACGCCATGTGCTCCTCGCTGTCATTTGGCATCTCTAGTTAAATACTGCAGCAAATTATTGTCACAAAAAACGAATTTGGAGACAAAACGGGGGGAAAATTTAGCAGCTGATTCAAGTATTGGGGCTTGTGATCTGTTACGTATTTATGAGCAGGCTGTAGGCTACACCAGGCAGTGTAGTATAGGGTTGATTGAAACCATTCGTATAATACACAAAGTTATCAGTAGAACATTCTGATTCATTTTTTTCCTCGGACATCGGGAATACTAGCGTACCGTTTACACTTAATACTTTTTTTTAGAAAACAATCCACTCTTATGTCCACAAATTGTATGTTAATAAAAACAAACAGCGAGAAAAGATCTTTGTGGATGAAATGAAACTGGATGTTTTGCTATGATGTTCTGCGTTCCTAAGCACTATGGTTTACGCTGAAATACTTTCTTAGAAAAGCGGTCAGCATTCGGTTCTCTGTCCGGACAGATCCAGAGACGTATTTTCGGGGGAGAAGAAAGAATATAGATGTAATGTAGAAAGAAGAAAATGTGTATTTTTCATAAATCTTGAATAGAATGAGCTGTTTCCTCTGAAATACAGTCTTTGATTGTTCTTAAACGATATACTGTAGTTGAATATTCTGAAAGTAGAAATAAGTTGCCAGACAAAAATAATATAATTTTTCCTATTAAGATCATAGAAATCGTTTTTACTTCCATGTTCCGTAAGGAAATGGAAGTACGGTGAACGCGAAAAACATCTTGTTCGAGATAAAGGCTGATTCTGATTGAACTACCCTGAAAGCATGAAGAAAAGTAATTTTCCGAAAAGTGTCTCTGTGTAGAATGTTTTTCTATGGCGAACGATAACTGCCGCAAATTCAAACAGAATCAAATATTTTTTTGCATATTTGCCTGAGTTGTAGAGGACTCAGGGCGAAGATCGGTTAAGGGGAATGGGTAGTTTAATTGCAACGTTTATGTATTAACAAAAGAAAAGTACTTAAATTTGATAAATAAACTATCCTGAAAAGAAGGTCATAATAATCCAATTAGGAAGGTAGATGAAATATCTATAAATAAAAAGGGTAGTTTAAGGGGGAGGGGGTAATTTTTTATATGTGTACTATGTTATCGGCAACAAAGAAGTAGTTTGTTGTTAAAATTCCTTCCCGGGGTGTTTGACCGTAGTCCAATGTTTTCTGCAAAACCAGACGTTCCGGCAGTGCCATCGATTGCCATCATCATCAGTAAAAATCTAGTACGCTAACGTTAGGTGGGTATACGTTAGTGACCACAGTACTGTGGTTAAGGCTGAAGAAAGAAGTAGTTTCTATGAAAATATTTCATTTCGAAAATGATTTTAAATATAAATCTTAGAACATGGAAGTCATGTCTGGTTCTCCATACCGATATTTCTAATTTTGTCTTGTGAACTGAAACATCGAAGTATCGTGTATGCATCTTTAATTCGATATAGGCTACAGGGTGATAGAAAATTGCACGGCAATCTCTCGGAAGCTGATTCTGTAGCTAAAAATAAGAAAAAAAGATCATATAAATATAGGTCCAAAAATGGTTCGTTAGCCAGTTACGGCTCGCGAACGAGTTCGCCCTGATTTCTGCTCCCACGGTAAAATGATGCCATACTGAAATTCTTGGGGTGTAAAGTGAAGGGTAAGTTTAGTGGTTTCTTATGGTTTTTTATCTAAAAAGTTGAATACTACGTTATGTGTACTACGTTATCGGCAACAAAGAAGTAGTTTGTTGTTAAAATTCCTTCCCGGGCTGTTTGGCCGTAGTCCAATGTTTTCTGCAAAACCAGACGTTTCTGCAGAGCCATCGACTGCCATCATCAGTGAAAAATGAGTGCACTAACGTGAGGTGGTATACGTTAGTGACCACGGTACTGTGGTTAAGGCTGAAGAAGTAAGTAGTTTCTATGAAAATATTTCATTTCGAAAATGGACTTAAATGTGAATCTTAGAACATGGAAGTCATGTATGGTTCTCCATACCGATATTTTAATGCTGTTTCAATTGTACCCCACATATCATTAAAGTCTTCTGTTTTTGTTTTTAACATCTAAGTCGTGTTCTTGATCGTTTTGGGTTTCTTATTGCACAAGTGGCTACAATTTTGTCCTTGTAAATAAACCGGAGAAATTTATCGATGATCTACGTAACATATTTCAATAGCCGTTTCTTTAACAGAAGTGGCGTTGCAAAAACTTCCGTTGCTTATCAATGCAGTATGACAAGCAGTATAACGTAAACACGGGGGCTTTATCATTTGTGTCATTTTAGCAATATTCTGTAACTGAAAGATCGTAAACAGCTTTGTAGAGCTATAAATCGGTCGGATTTCAAAATTCAATCAAACCGTGAGAGGGGAGGGTCAGAGTTTACTGTCGCAAAGAAATTAATTCCGAGACGAGTAATTTATAGCTGGCGACACGCTGCCGATCGATACAGTGTGTATGCAGAATTTTTTGCTGTCTGCAGTTTATTGCCCGAGACACGCGGATCGATAATTTGCCCTTCTGTTTAGAGGCAAACGTTATTACGTTTTTCGTGATAAGCCTGGTACGGGCTGTATCCGGTCTTGTAAAAATTCGTGATTCTAATGTCGTAGTACGGTAGTTATGTGCGTAAAAGCAGTTATTGTCTACCTACTGCTAGGAAAGACATCTTGTCAGCCGAAGCAAATGCAGATTTAATCTGCAACTTGCAAATGACTTTAGATTAACAAAAAATTCATACGGTTTTTGTTAATCATTTTTCTACCAACTGTAGCGGCCATTCATTTTCCAAAAAATTTGTAAGGGGACATTAGACAGTACAAATAAGTTCAATCAAATAATATATTTTAGTACGAAAATGTTTAGAATATTTTGGCGTCTTAAATAGTGTCTATAAATAACGGGCTACGTTCTTGTACGTCGCTGCCGTCAGCTTGGATTGACGCAGATGTAATCCAGTTATCGAATTGAGTTGTCCGAGCCAAACTGTTCCCCTTTCTACCTGTCCTGTATCCTGTCGTTTTTTGTCATTTGATTTGTTTATTGTTATCAATTGAGCTTGATAAACAATTCGACTAATAGTCCAGGAAGAATCTTCGCATCCGCTCGGAAAAATATTCAGATTCGGTTTTTTTGCATAATCTTACTCTAAAAGGTCCCCTTTTAACAAATCTGCATGTTGCCAGGTCCAAAAGTGGGTCAAAAATTTTTTAAACAATTTTTTTTTTAACAAATTGAAAAAATTGTTTTTTTTGCCCCGGACACGTGTTGTTGCGTGTGTAGTGTGTATATACGCTCTTGTTACATAATAACAAGCAATAACATAATCGCCTGAAACTCTTCGGGATTTTGTTAAGGGATGTTCAAAGAATATTTAAGGACTTTGGCAACATTAAAATTTGTGGTTTTTCATATCGTTTTCCAGGGTGGAAAATGGCCATTTTTCAGTTTTTCCGAACTTTAAATAATTTATATCTCGAAAAATATCAATTTTAGAGAAAAATCACAAGAGACCTTTTTTGTTTAAAATGACCCAAAAAACCTAAAACAAATTTGTCCGGGGCAAAAAAACAATTTTGTTCAATTTGTTTAAAAAAATTGTTTAAAAAATTTTTGACCTACTTTTGGACCTGGCAACATGCAGATTTGTTAAAAGGGGACCTTTTAGAGTAAGTTTATGCAAAAAACCGAATCTGAATATTTTTCCGAGCGGATGCGAAGATTCTTCCTGGACTATAATCGCAACATCAACACTGGAATTTATTGCTTATTATATTGTGAAATTGATTAGATCTATAAATTGGTCAAGTGGACATATTTTAAAATTATGGTTTAGTGGTAAACGATGGTGTGTGTGTGTGTGTGCGCGCGCGCGCCCGTGTGTGTCAGATATTATTTTACGGTTCTTTTTCTCTACGTAATTAATTAATTAATATTACTTTAAACACTGTCAAGACGTTTTTCTTAATTGAAACATGTTTTGTGAATTATTTCGTATGCTTATCGTTAGCCACGTTGATTCGTAGAGTGCTTGAACCAACATGGCTGAAAGTGAGCGTAAGGCATAATGCTCGAAACGTGCCTCAAAAGTAGTATTTACCTTTTACGCCGAGCTCGTGTGTGTGTGTGTGTGGGGGGGGGGGCGCACTTATTTGTTAACTCTATTTCGTTTCGTACTGTGCTCTCATTTATGTAGCCTAACGTACTACTGTTTTTACTTTACGTACTTTTAAGAACTTTTTGTTGTCTATAAATTATAAGCGCTAAATTGATTGTGCGTGTTTAATTATTCAAACTGTTTAAAATAATCATGTATATTTCAATTTGATTAAAAAAACGTCGCTTAGAAAACATTTGATTTGCCTCCTTGTTTTATTCAGGTAATATTTATCTTTTGTCCAGCAAACGTCGAGTAATAAGAGGATTTACAGCGTGGCGAGCAATTAGGTATGTCGTTGTTCACTGAACCGCCCTAATGTAATTAGCGAACGTTCGCTTTGTTGGCGCGAGAATATATAAAACCGACAAGAGACACGGTATGAGAATTGTATTCGTATTTACTTGCTCAAAAAGTACACGAACGGTTTGTTTTAACTGACAAAAAGGAAAACAGTTACAGACAACTTTGAGGGAATTGAGAATTGAGAGCTTGTGTGTACCCGTCAGCGAGCGGAACGAACTTGATTGACAAGGTCACGTCAAGGTCTTTTACAAATGTAAGTTAAAGTAGATTTCATCAGTAAATGTCAAGGTGCTGTGAGTTGATGATAAGTGACAATGATGAATCGCATTATGGAGTAATTATGATGTATCGGCCATCTAAGGACCACATGCCAATTTCAATTCTTTATTCTTTGTTCTTTTCTTTTTCTCCAATATTTTTTCATCTTTTCACTGTGTCTCTTCTTCTTGTCTTCAGTCCACTTTGAACCCGCGTTTTTCTCTCTCCTACCCTGGACTCCTTCCATTTTTAACACTTTTGCCCGAAAAACTTCTCTTTCAATTGCTTCTTCTGCGTTTGTATTATTTTTTTCTAAATCCTTTTGGACTTCTTTAATCCAGCTTGTTGTTGACTTCTTCCCCCACAGATATTTGAAGATCTGCTGTGTTAACCTATTGTAGTCCATTCTATATAAATGTCCAAAAAATAATACTCTCTTTTTTCTCATTGTTTCTGTTATATTTCCTATACTAATTATATACTTATTATTTGTGTTTTTCATAAAATAAAGCTTTAATCATTGTCAACAACAGACGTATACTGATACAAGAACCCTGTATTATCTAACCGTTGTTGTTGTTTCGTTTTCTATTTATTGTTGTTACTTTCATCATTTCCTCCTCATTATCACCGTCATGATTTGTGACAGAAATGGGTTCTTGGTGACGAAGTGTTAGTATATTATAGTCTGGTAGAAAAGGAATATAAATAACAGCAAATATATTCACACGTGGAAAAGACGTTACAGAAAAGATGGAATGGAGGTTACTCCTATATTCTGAGCATCTTAATAGGATGAGAAATGAGTAATTTCGGAATGATAGATGGCAAACTTTTTTTTTAATGGAAGTGTAAAGAGGAAGGAAGAAGAAAGTGAGACCAAAACGAGTGTGAAATAAAAAACGAAATAAAAAGTTTGCGCACAGCAGGGGCGGATCCAGTAAGCAATTTGGAGGGGGGGGGGGGCAGTTGAATTTGGAGAGGATATGAAAAGTTGAACCATTCTTTAATGGTTGAAAATACAGTTTATTAACATACAAGTATAAAATCATGTGTTTTTCAGTTCGTTGTTCTCTTAGGCAACACGAAACAACACACATTCACACACACTACACACAACGCTTTAAAATACACACTACTCATTTACAATTGTAAAGGTCTCTCTCTCTCTCTCTCTCTCTCTCTCTCTCTCTCTCTCTCTCTCTCTCTCTCTCTCTCTCTCTCTCTCTCTCCCCCCTATGGCACTACAGCCCTCGTTGGGCCCTGGTGCCTTCCTTCAATTTTTCCCCCATTTTCTCCTGTCGGTAGCCATCCTCCTCCAGGAACGCACTTTCAGTATTTCTTCCACATCCTCATCCACCGCGTCCTCCTATCTTCTCCTCGGTCTTCCCACTGTTCTTTTTTCGTGGATTCTGCTATGCAATAGTTTTCGTGGTATTCTGTCTTCCCCCATCCTGGCTACATGACCAGCCCCCACCTCTGACGGTGTAGTTTTATGTATTGTGTTAGCGGTGGTTCTTTATACATTTGATACAATTCAAAATTATATCTTATTCCCCAGCCGTGTACGTCATTAACTGGTCCCAGGATTCTTCGTAATATTTTTCTTTCAAAGATATCGAGAGTGTTTGCTGCTTTGGAGTTCAGGATACACGTTTCTTAGGTTAGGATGGGTCTTATTATTGATTTGTATATTCTTAGTTACAATTGCAAATGTACAGTTACAGTTTAAAGTAGGCCTAATTTTAGAGTAGACTCGTGAACCTACATAACGTGTTATGAATTTTGTAATGTATTCATAATCACGAAACCATTTTACAATCGGAAGACGACGAAAAAATTTCGCCTGAAGTTGACCATTGGGGAGGGGGATTTCCGCGCCTGGCACACAGACGACAGGAGAAATTAAAAACAAGGCGGCGACAGCTGTAGCAGTCCGTTATGTAGATACTGGCCATTAACTGTATTAACGTTTTAAAATGTAAACCATGCAGACTTCAAAAACAGGTCTGTAAAACCAACCATCAACTTACCTCTAATACCTCTTAATACTAAATACATATCAGCCAAATTAAGTCCAGTGACATCCTTTAGTTAGTTCTGGTGTTCTTAACACTCTCACCCGCGCACAATGCTCTGCTTTTATAACACAAAACACTACACAAGTTCAAATGGCTTTGTTCTCTTCAGTCTTCGGAACACGTGTTGATTGTCCAGCAGCTGAAGAACTTCTGCATTTTCGTTGAGGTGAAGTCTTTCTTCATGCTTCTTCGCAAACCTTTTAATCTCTTCTTTAATTGTTGGAATACCTAGATCTCTGTGGATATTGGCGTTTCTGACATACCATGGTGCATTCACCATGGTCCGTAAAACTTTGTTTTGGAATGTTTGTATAATCCTGATGTTACTATCTTTCGCGGACCCCCAGAGTTGAATTCCATACAGCCAGGTGGATTTAATTATCTGATTATTTTTATAGATCAGAGTTTTACTGTATAAAGACAGGTTGGAGTGTTTTCCTATGATCATTTATATTGTCGGAATTTTATGTTGTGTCCTTTTTTTTCTTTTTTACATACTCATTCCATCTCAGTTTGGTATCCAATGTCATACCCAGGTATTTGGCTTTGTTTTCATACGGAGCTACCGTTCCATTATGATGGGAAGATTATTCAGTCTTTTATTTGTGAAATTAATGTGTGGCGATTTGGCTTCGTTAAGTTTAATTTTCCATTTTTTGGTCAATTCATATATGGTATCGCCAGCTTTCTGTAATAATCGGGTTGAAATAACCTCATCTTGCCCTGTTGTAAGCAATGCTGTATCATCAGCAAAAGTAGCCAATTTTGCTTGTTCTAAGTTTGGTATGTCACTGCTAAATAATACATACAAGACAGGCCCAAGAACACTGCCCTGCGGTACTCCCGCCTGCACGTCTTTTAGGTCTGAATATGCTTCTTCTTGTTTAACTCTAAACAATCTATTAGATGTTTACGAGGTAAGGATTTCTACATATTGTCTAGGTAACATTTTATATGAAGTATCGTAAAAAACAAAAATGTAATTAACATCAGGGCAGATACAGGGGTGAAGTTTAAGTAGAGCATGTGGATAACGAGAGCCGACAGTATCTAAAATTGTACGGAATTCAGAAGAAAAATATGTATATTTAGTTACAGGAAACGTGATAACCGCAGCCAAACCGAATTATCTGAATCTGGAAGTAGATAGCTTGCTCAATATTGTAAGTTAATTAACTTGTGTGACTTTTTGTATAAACAGAGACGCATTTTCCTACTGTCAGAACTGCGTAAAATAATGTGTTTATATTTATTAGATTAATATCAGTCGAGTACGGAAGAAGGCCAGCTGTTTTGCCAAGAACTTGATAGAGACAGATTATTGTTTACAATTTTTTATTCGATAATATTTTAATTGCGTTCCGTTATTAAAAATTCGAAAGCGTTTTTTCTTATCAAATTTATGATAATTTAAATTATTACTATTAAGTGTATAATATACTGATACTGGGGTGGCATTTATAGGCTTGTAAAATGTCCGATTTTTTTTTCTTCTAACAATGGTTTTTTGTTACGAGTAGTAAATTTTGATAACGATTTTATTTGTACATGATTTTTCGGTGGACAGTCGATATCTCTTAGATTTTTTTAACCTTTGAAGGTCACATTTTGTTGTTTAATGCCTATTATAAACGATGAGTATTTTTATGTTAACTGTGTAATTCTTAAGGCGGCGTTTTTTTATTTATCATAATGTTATCTGCGACGCTCGTATTTTACTTTTGTATTTAAAAAACGTTTTTGTTTCTAAGAACGTTTTAAACACATGGGCCGATATTTATTGATAGCGATCACATTTTGTAACCCGTGCGCATAATTTTTGTTGGTATTCCACAAACAGTAAATGTTTTTCACATGTTGACGCGTTTGCTTTTTTGATAACATCAGCTCGGAAACTTCCAATACTTTTCTGCCTTTTACCAGACTCTTGCAGTTCTTAACGCCCTTTTCTTTTAAGTCTGCCACAGCCTTTCTTCACCTTTTGAGTAGTTACACTCCTCCCGGCGGTTTTTTTTTTTACTATCTGCACCTGGACCGTCAAGATAATATTCTTCTTAACTTTACTACCAAAATTTCCCATCCGATTTCCGAGGCTCGTATGAAGTACGTATATTTTTACTTCGACGCATATTTAGTTGGATCTGTGGAACGATTCATAGGTAACTGACAAATAAAACACGGAAGGATACCCGAATGAAATTTTATAAAACTGTGGCTGTCCCCCACATTCCTGTAAGCTAGTGAGACATGGACTCTTGGTAAAAGGGACGTGCAGAGGATTCAGGCAGCCGAAATGAAATTTCTAATAGGGAGGCAAGGCTGTTCTCTCTTGGATCGGAAAAGGAACGAGGACATTAGACGCGATTTAAACATTGTACCATTGCACCAGAGGATTGAAGACCACAGAAGGAGATGGTGTGACCACTTGAATCGCATGCCGATATCCGTCTACCTGTGGCTGCCTTGGGTTATCATCCTGCTGGGAAGAGAGATGTCGGTAGACCGAGAAGGGGTTCCGGAACAGATCTAAGGCCTTGTCCTGGGAGTTATGATGATGATGAAGAAGAAGAACTTTACCACCACATCAATTTGTAATTCATTATATAAGTTACATGTATCTGCATTTGTTTTCCTTATTTCATCCATTCTCTGGCTTCCTGCCACACAACATCGTCTTAATAATGTTTCTTTCCGATCTCCTCAGGGCCTTTCGTGCACTCTTGTCGAGAACCCGTGACATATACTGTGATTCTGTTAGTATCGTTCTCTGCCGTGGTCTGTTACTGCTTTCAAGCGACGTTTCGCTCCCACCCACCATTGGAGGTGGAGGTCATCTTCAGTGTCTCGAACGATTGACTGTGGGAATTGGCGTGGTCCGCACACCTGGACCTGGACCTACTGGTTTTGGTGTGGAGGAATTCAATTCGCACCAAGCACAGTAAAACGATCACAATTTTCCTAAAATGCCGTTAGCCAAATTGTCCAGAATTCCATTAAAGCTTCTTTCTGTATTAAAAGGTCAAGAAACGATTCTTTTAATGTAGTTTTAATCCCTGCCTTATCAGTAAAGTGAACGTTCCATTCATAACCATGTTATATAACTACTCGGTCTTGATATAGGGCTACATTGTTGTTAAAACATCTGCACTACTATACAGATTTTCTATATCGGAAATAAAGCGTATGTAGTTTATCGTGATCACGTGTAGTTTGCATGCGCCATTTTGTAAATTTATCGTTGGCTTGGACAGCAGCCAGGTCAATCGGTGCCCCTTCATCTGCGTGTTCACTATAGCTGTTGGTGGCCACGGAGGCGCGTTCCAGTAGTGTATCGACCAACAAATATATCACAGTAGACTCTGGTTGTATATTGTATAATATACTTCGACTTAAGTAAAGTGAGCGTAATATTTTTTTTTTATAATAAGTGCAATAGTGTATTTCTGTTTTCCAAATCATTCCGAAATTATTGTACACTCTTCGCAATCTTTTTTTTTTATTGGCTGATAACGAAAAGTTAAATAAACATGTAGTTTGTACAGCTGACACACAGAAATGTGGAATGTAAATTTACACAAAATGTCGTATTTCTTTATTAAAAAAAATCTTCTTATCTGGTGTTACAGCTTTGGTGAGGTTTAGCCTCCTCAACAATAGTTCTCCATGCTTTCCTGTTCTCCGCTCTTCCCATGCTAGCAAGATCTTCTGTTACTCCATCCATCCATCTCATCCTCGGTTTGTCTCTACGCCTAGTAGTGTATAATCTTCCCTTCAGCATTCTTTTAGGCATTCTTTCTCAGACATTCTTTCCACGTGTCCCAGCCAACGCAACCTCTGTGAGTTGATGAATTTCACTGTCTTTTCCATGCACGAGAGCCTGTAGTTCATTGTTATTGCGTATTTTCCAACTGTCTTCTTCTCTTACTGGGCCATACCTTTTACGCAATATTTTGCGGTAAAATGATTTTAAAGCAGTTTTGTCGTTCTCTGTTAAAGTCCCAACCTCAGATCCGTGTGTAACAATTGGTCGCACCAGAGAATAATATACTATCTTTATTAAAAAAATTAACGATAAAATACATACTATAGGACTGCGTAACTTTGGGGTAAGCGAAAATAAATGAGATTCTTAACAATTTCATGACTCTTAAACGGCCTCTTAACAACAAGTGAGGCTCTTAAGTAATAACTGTTTAACGATGGCACAGCTCGATCCATGGAAAAGAAGTCACGCTAAATTGTCGTCCAGTTATTTTATAGAACGAAGCATATGTTCATTCTTACGATACCTAGTGGTTGCTTGTAACTAAATTGTACCCGTTGTAAATTGTCTGGTCTGGCATAACTTCTCAAATGCATTACTTATTTTTTTGTCGTAGTACAGTGAGCTGCTTCAGAACCGGCCATTTATATTGTAATCGTTTAGACTAGAGGCAGACTGATTCAACCCAAGTTTTTTATCATTGTTTACACTTGCTCAAAGCTTAACTGACCCGGACTGCAGGTACATTCGTTGTTTTAAAAAAAAACTGTCTTTTTTTTATTTTAACACTCCCCAAACTTTCTTTCGCAGTAGGAATAGGAAGTGGGAATGATTATATCATTAGAACTACTGAAGTCTTTTGGAACAACGTTGGACAAATTAGACAACTGGAAACGAGGCATATAAAGTATGGACGACTGTGTATGTTTGGACAGATAGGGATGCAGCCAGTTAATAAAAAGGAATCCCTGATAAGTAGAGACGCCTTAACAATGTTTTAAAAACCCGTTGTTGTCCGTCGTCATAACGTATTAGTTTGTCAGTATTAAGGGCATTTTATTCCGAGTCAAAACCTCAGTTAGGAGTTCGATATGGTCAAGGTTAGTAGATTTGCCGCAACACGCGTTTGTATGTTATCATCAGTATCTGGGCGTATCAGAGTGTCGCAGGTCATAATGTATTTTCCGTCATTATCACACAGTCTTGTGCTGTAATGATGTAATTCCTCGTTTGGTCACTTGGATGACTCACTTTCTTACTGTGTAGAAGAAGCTAGCGCCTTCCGTGACGGTAACCAGAAGTTTCATTACCGGTTAAACACTCTTAACAGAGACATTAAATCCGTTATGTGTTATGTGTATGTGTTACTTCTGATTGACCAAAGTTTCAGCTCGTATAAAAAAAATGTGGACTTTGATCCGTGCGATATACGCAGAAGTAATATTATTCTGTTTTGTTTTGTGTATTTGCCCACCATTTGCTCGGATTCATAATTTTCTAGCGTCTCTGGCCCTGCTTTGTATTATTCCCGATTTGTAACAGAAGATAAAGAAGAAGAAAGAGATTTATTTTCTCATGTAATACACCGATTCGTTGTAGATTGCAGATTATGCTTAACACTAACCTCTAGGAGATTACGTGTTCACCGCAGCGGTAATTTCCAGATGCAGAGCCACGTCGATACTCGTGGAAAGTTGAGCATGGTTTTGTTCAACAACGGTGATCGACAAGAATGAAGTGCATTCTTCTAAACGTCTTGAATTCTTCACAAAAAAGAATAATAATAAATACAGTGGAAAACGGTTAACACGGAATATGGCTTAGGTCCCGATCGATGCGATGCTTCAGTTTTACAAATTATAAGTATAAAACTATTGACTCGAAACACTTAAGTTTTTTATTTTACCTTATAGCCTGAACCAGTTTTCGCTTATTATAAGCTTCGTCAGTTTGTACGGTTGACACGAAAGTTTTACCTGCAAAATATCGGCTAACACGGAAACGTTTTAACACGGAAAATGACAGTGAACATTTACGAGTTCTTACCCGCTACCCATAACATCCTTTCGTTGCTGGGCCGTGTTGATATTTTAAAGCCAACTCGGTAAGTGAAGTGCTTCATCACATTGATAAGTTAGAACAATTTATTGAAAATAAAGTTGTGCAGAATTGTGTGCAAAGGAAAACGGACTATTTTAAAAACAATTGGACATTGTCACTATAGGTATTTTAAAAGACATACTACATTACTGTACAGAATGAGTGTAAAAAATTCACTTGTTGATTTTATCCAAACAAAAAATTACAGTTCTATGGACACACGAAAAGAATGGCACAGAAAAGATTGCCAAGGAGAGTTATGGAATGGACCCCCACCAGGAAGAAGGAAAAGAGGAAGCCCGCCTATCACCTGGATAGAAGAAATTAAGACTATATTGAGGGAACGAGAAATTGAAGAATATCTTTGGATGGACAAGCAGCAGTGGGAAGATGAAAATTCAATCACTTCTGTAATCTTTGGTTCCGGAAAATGTGTAAACATTGTACAGCCGGAATAATAATAACTGCATTACTGTACAGAAAAACGTAAATCGTGACACACCTGACAACAGATACAATGAGTGTATAGGCTACTAGATTTTATGAAAAATAACCATATTTTTTTTGTTAATAGCTTCTGAATATTCTTTATTGCTTTAGTCTACTACAGAATACAGTAGGCCTATTTGTTCATTTTATCTCATATTGTTTCAGTTTTTGTCCAGCTGGTCCCCGTCATTTCGCGTTAAACGTTTCCCACCGTCTACATACGTATTCTAATACAATTAACACTCGGAGTAATTGTAACGCAATTAGTGATTGATAATTCGCAGTTGGACACGTTGAGGTGAGTTTCCGTTATACGAACAGATTAATTCTTCTCCTTTTCGGGTCTTTGCAACAGCCGAAAGAACGTCTTTACGAAATGTGGAAAAGTATACCAGAACTGGCGATTAATAATAATTCTGTAGAAAACAGAGAATTGGGGAGCAATTTAAAAAAATAAACTGAGGCCGGGAAAAAATTTCTCCGTGTAGGGCAAAAGAAGGAGAAAGGAAAACCCTGAGCTAGCCAAGGAAACTGTAACGAGTTATCGTCTAACGGGGCCATGCGACCGTCACGAGAAGTATTTTTTTACGTTGTAAACTTATATGTCTGTTATTAGACGTAAACAAATCGCCCACACGACAAGCGTCAAAGGGCGTGTTCGTAGGCGCGTCCGTCGCGTCATGTTTATAAAAGTCAACAGGTTTTCAAGAACAAGTAGACAATTTCCGCCCGTTTGCTGTGATTCGAATACGGTTTGGAATGTTGCTGCAGTTCAACTAATTTATTAGTTACTTAATCATTTGTTACTCTAAGGAGTCATAGGCAACCTTTGAATTTACGGGGCGCATATATAAATGACGACCAGTTCGATGGGCGCACCCCTCCACACCCCGTCAATGGAAAATAGAAAGGTGCGGAGTTCATTAGCCGGACGTTACAAACATTAACTGTCGCTTTATAATACCCATGCGCTTATATTTAGCAACGTGGAATGCCGAATCAAAAAAAGCTTTGCAGTATTTTTCATATAAATTTGTGAAAATTTTTCATATTATGAGTAGGTCATGCACACGCACGTTAAAACTAACAAAACTTTAAACGAAAAAAATAGTTAAACAGGGCAACATTTTAATAAAAATAAATTAAAGAACTTACCACAATAACACTATTTATTTTCATAAAGTGCACAGAAATGTAAAACTTAAAAAAATCAAGTTTCTCCTTTGGGGAGAAAAGTGTTTACAGGGTCTGGGAGACAAGCTTGTCAATCATATTGGGGCAAGACTTTGGTTCGGTAAATGGCTGGTACTATTTTATAATACAATACTTCGAAGCAGGTACAATGCGGGTGCGTTCCTTCGTTCAAAAGAAAGTAAATTTACAAATTGGTTCGCGAGCGCGTCAAACCTTATCGACGGGCGCAGGGTTGCCGACTGCTGCTCTACAGTGTTGCTCAAGATTGTGTTCATGATATTTTCATAGTGTTGGGAGGGTGGAAGCCTTCAACATTTTCTGGAATTAACACAATGGATTTTTGTTTCTGGGGTTTTGTGAAGGAAAGTTGTACTTATTAATTAGATGTATTCAAAGCCACTTGTGGATCCCATTTGAATTTTGCTAAACTAGTGGACAAAAGTGTACATGTTCTTCAATTTCATTTATGATGTATAATTTCTTTTGTAACGTGTCAAAATTTGGGTAATTTCATTTATTGCGGGTATGGGGCATTTGTATTTTATTTATTTCATTTTGCGGGATTTTATAAAAAGATTGTGAAAGTTTTATTTTCCGACAACGCTATTTCCATTATAACAGACTACGTGGCAAGTAGAACAGTGTTGAGAACAAAGCAGAGACGCAGTTTCTGTTGTGTAACCAGGCGAGGAATTTGCACCACCCTAATAGTATCCTACGATCATTTAAACATCGTACTAATAGCTAAACATCGCTACGTAAGAAGAGGAGGTCAGATTATCTTCTCCATTCGATTTTTGCATTTTTATATTCTCATACGTAACTTTATGTGCAATTTTTTTATTGACATAATATTGTAACAGTTTGTAGTAATATTTGTACTTTCTGACAGTGTATAATGATTTAGCACTGTTCGTTTTCGATTTGTACAGCTCGCCGTCTTCGCGGTCTCCCTTGGCATTGTGAGTGGTATACCTGTGGAATAGGAGGTTAGTGAGAATGTATTTGTCATTTTCCTTTTGCAATATTACTTACATAGATGACATCATGAACAGTATTTTAGGTTCAAGAAAAGAAAACAAATTGTGTAAGATTTGTTGATGGTGTATGGTGATTTTAGCGGGTGGGACAGTAACTATAAAATTAATGTTACATCAAAACAGAAGATGGAATGTAAGTCTGGGGGATAACGATGTAGGAAAAATGAGCGATAAAAATAACGTGATGAAGAAAATATCAGAGGTGAGAATAGAGCATGTACAATCGCGTTACTTTACGGTGGCCGCTTCGTAGCTGCGCGAAAGTGAGGGTAGTGGGGAGGGAGACTCAGTGTGCTCAGTTGTAACACTACATTTCAAAAACGTCCGTCTTACTGTTGCTACAGCGGGTGCCCTTAACTATTTAATTATTACAAATCGGGTTTTACACATTGTTGACATTTCCGGATTTCATTCAACTAACTAGTATTTGTAATTTTACTCAGTATTACTCGAAATTGTATCAAATATGTATTTTTAATCCCAGAAAATGTTATTCGTTACATAATGTAACGAATAAATAATTACTAGTATTGGTCGCTTTTCTGTCCTGAATTGTTTTGTTTTCCTGATATATTCAATTCTTCTTGCCCGTATCTCTTGACTTCATTAAATACACTTCTATTATTTCTAGCCTTCTTCCATTAAAACCCTAAGTTTATAATAATTTTTCTCAAACATGATAAGCTACCTTGAAAGTTTACACTAGACTTTAGAAGCTGGTGAAGTTTTCGTAGCATAGGATATGTTTTTTGTTTTGAAAATAATAAATAAATGAAATAGAGGCCTATATGGTAAATGTTTTTGAAAACGCATCAACACTTACGCACTCAGTGAGATGTGCCGTAACACTGACAAAAAACAGGGTTCTGCGCATATCACTTTCACCAAGGTTGCCGGCGACCATAAAATACACAAGTAGTACATAGGTAGAGAGGTACTTGGGAAGTTTTTCGACTGAACAAGAGATTAGGCGTTGAGTAACCAAGGCAAAGACGCGTTTGATAGGAAAAAAAGTAATTTTGTGCAGCAGAATTAACTTGGAACTCAGTATATGAAGTATGTTATTTTATGGGCCAGATATACAGCCAATCAAAAAAAAAATAGATATGCAATAGCGTAAGTACTGAGTGGGTAGACTCCAGGTGCCCACAAGCAAAGGGGGTACACCTTCTTTCTTTTTTCCACTGAGAAAAAAAAACATACTTTTGCTCTAGCAAAAAGTGACCAAGTTAATATACAATAGAGAGAGAAACAGTCCAACTTGGGGGTAATTAAAGGGTTTTGTGTAAATTGTACTTGACTAACTAAGCAAAAATTACGAATCCATCTAGTGAAATTTGGAGAATTGTTGCCATTTCCAAGAAATTTTAACAATTTTACTAGCTTGACCCAGTGCCGGGTTAAGAGGGTCCTAAAGCCCCGGGCCCCGCTTGTTGGGGGGCCCCATGCCCGACCGTTTAAAAATTCTCATTTTCGGACGTATAAATAAAATTTTTCGAGCAAGCGAAATATTAAAAATTGCACTTACAAGGAGAATACCTGAAGTGCGGATGACGGATTTAAATGAAACTTGGGGACATGTTTAGGTACACAAGGTTATGGTAGAAGCCAAAGCAGTAAAGTTTAACGTTCAAAATTTCCTAAGTTATAAGCTGTCACAATTGTTTTGTGATGATTTTTGGAGAAGGCTCGAGAAAAGTATAGCCTACGTCACTTTGAAACTCAATCATTCAGATTTTAATATTTCAATTAAATTATTTTGTATTCTCTAATATATTTGTACTGTTGATTATTGTAAAAAGATCTGCGAAATAATAAAATAATAGTAAACAGTTCCAGCATCTATTTAATCAGTATAAAATAAAAAAATGTGAATAAAAATACTGTTTAAGGAAAATAGTGGTTGTAGTGATGATAATATTATAATTTGTGTACGATTTGTGGTCAGGGTCATTTCTGCCATGTCTGTGGCTTTAATGTTACGATATCGATGTCTGCACCGCTCTTGGAAGACGTAGTTTTTCTCAACTGGATGTGAATACTTTCTAAAATTGTCTGTTCATGGAAGTGGCGTGATGTAGTTGTTGTTGTTGTTACTGTTAGTTGTTATTCAAGGTCAGTAACTTTATAGTGCTTCCGGTGTTTGGTTTTGTAATTACACCACTTGGTTAGTTTATTCTTGTGTCCACACGGTACTCGTGTGGTTATCAGTTAGTTATTTTAAACCTGTTGACAGTCGCAGTGAAAAGAAATGAGAGCATTACATTAAATGTGCGCAATTAAAGGTTTTTTTTTGCGCGAAACCGACCGAGTCAAGAGGACAATACATATTGTATACAACAGAACGTTTCAATTCGGTGTGCGTAATAATTGAAAATGTTTATCAGCGTGTGATAGCTCGGTTACTTCAGTTCAAATAAGAGTGGCAGCTGATAACAGATGTATTGTTTCAACGGCGGTCATATGTTGTAGGTTGCCGTGACCGTGAACCTTTGTGTTTGTTTAGTGTCGGTGCATTACTATTGTTAACGGTGAGACAGTTACCAAACTATCTGCGGTCGTTTTTGTAATGATGGGACAGTCCAATGAATGTTTGCTGTGCTGTGCTCCATCTGAAGCTTTGTGACGTGTTTCGAACTTCGAACTCACTCCACCCCCTCAATTTCTGTTCATCTTTTTACCAGCATTAAAACTTAAGTACACATAAATCCTAATATTCTTCTTCTTTAGCGGCGCAACAATCCATTGTCAAGGCCTCCTTTAACAGTCTCCGCCAGTTAAAGTCCCCTTTAACAGGTCAAGTGCAGCTGCTCTCCAGTTCCGGGTCCCAAGGATATGGCGCGCATCATAGTTCACACCGACTTCCCAACGTATATAGTTTGGGTCTACCAACTCTCCTGGTGCCATAGATCTGTTCTGTGAGTGCCTTTCTTGGTATTTCATTCTCCCCCATTCTGATCACGTGTCCAGCCCACCTGAGTCTACCAAGTTTTATAATTTTCACAATGTCTGATTCATTCAGAAGAGTATTCAGTTCTTGGTTGGTCTTTTTCCTCCGTTCACCTCCCACACATATTGGACCAAAAATACTGCAGAGAATTTTGTGTTCATGAACCAGCTGGCTTGACTCAGACTTTCTAGAAATGGTCCAGGTCTCAGAACCATAGGTGAGAACTGGCCGGATCAGTGTTTTATACAGAAGCAGCTTGATGCTCCTGGCAATTGTTCTGCTCTGGAACAGGGGCCTAAGACCAAAGAGCACCTATTACATGAATCCTAATAGTGAAGTTTTGTCTGCAGACAGCCATGTCTCTCTCTCTCTCTCTCTCTCTCTCTCTCTCTCTCTCTCTCTCTCTCTCTCTCTCTCTCTCTCTCTCTCTCTCTCTCTCTCTCTCTCTCTCGTGCTAAACCTCACATTGATTTCCCCACATTTCTCATTTTGTTCTTCGATGTTCCTCTTATTGTTCTCCTCAGACAATTTCGTCTCCGCAGCGTGTATTTTCTTTTTTTTATTATTTTACTTAAACCCCATGGTTCACATCCAGATGTCCAAAATAGGTCTATAAATCATTTTGAATACTTTCATAATTTTTTCTCTTTATATTTAACCCCTTTTTTGTGAATTTTGTATTCACCCCAATTTAAACAGTTTTAGCGTTTTTCTTTGATTTGTCCTCTGTAGGATCCTTTTTCATTTGTATCGCGCCAGTTGAAAACGAGGTAGGTCCATTCTGTCTATATTATTATTTCACTCGTTCTTCGATTGCACGGTTCCCTTTTTTTACTTTTAACGTCAAACAAATATTGGGTATTGGGCACAAAATAGGAAAACGTTTATAAAGTGTTCTCTACAGAGTGTGCTATCTGTGGCTCTGAATCACGGGCCGTTGCGAACAGAGAGCCAAGGAACTATTAGACGCTTTTGAAACATAATGCTGAAGGAGACTGCAGAATTTATGGATGGATAGAATAATTAACGATGAAGAAGATACCTGAGAAAAAAAGAAAAAAGTAAAATCCTCTTCATGTCGCAAGGAAATATCGATGGCAGGTAGTAATTAAGCACTAGAGCTACGTGACTGGTATTAGAGCGTGAGATTTATGGGAAAAACGCAATTGGCAGGCAAAAAAAAAGTATGTTTCTTTTGCCAGATGGCTGGAGAAACGCGTTTTAAGGACTTCACCATTTTACCTATACAAAACGATTTGTATATAACCTCGGTCTCGGTCAGTGGCGACAAACAACTTTTTTACCTGTTCTTACGTGGGCAGTTGCGTCGCGCGCTTTCACTTACTGACCGAATCTGTCATTTAAAAACGTTGCCATTCTGAACTTCCGTGGAATTTCAATTCTGAAGCTTTTCATTTGTGCGAGTAACCTCTTTCTTCCAATATTTTTGTTACGTTGAGATAGGTTAGGTCAAGTTAGGTTAGGCTAAGAATGAATAGAATTAGAATGGTAATTTCTGTGTTATTATAATAGTAACATGAAAATGCAATTGATCACAACTGACCGGGTTCAAATTTCCACCTCGGTTGCTACTGACCGGGTTTTATACAATTGGTCGCAACTGACCGCGGTCCTATGTCCAGACGTCAGTGTCCGGTTAAAAAAAAATCAAAATATGGACAAATATCCAACCAATGTTTCAGTTGATCAAAAGTGTGTTCGGCCTTTTGAAATTATAATCCACAGATCTGAATCGTTTGTCATGATTTCACTGTTTGCTGTCATACGTGAGAACGTGAGAGTGTGCACAAACATATTGGATGACATAATAAATGCATGACTGTCAGAAAATTCTGAGTGAATGTGTTATCGTTAGCGACGTTTAACAGTGAATACGTGGCTCTGTGAAGAGCGTGATTCGTACGCTGATCAGAACTAAAACGTTAACATGTTCTCACTTTCCAAGATAACAGACCATTCGATAGATTCTTCAAGTAATGATAAAAATTTATCTCACAGAAAACTGTGTGGCCACTTGGAAATAGTACAATCGACTTGGATTTGATTGAATAAAAAAAATAATAATTTCCATAGACACTCATTATGATCGGGCAGCAAGGGCTTCAGGAATTTATTAATTCGATTATTGTTAATCATTACTTGTATCGCAAAAATTGTCAGATATTAAACACCAAATTTGTGTGTTTCGTGTTTCTCAGTTCTGAAGTTTTTGGTTGTCTCAAATACTTCAGAATAGCCTCCGTTTCTAGGATTGCAGTGTAAATTTTTATAAGTCCTGAATGACCGCCATCGACAGTTGCTTCAATTTAAGTAAAACTTCCCAATAGTTTAGGTCATAGTTTCCCAAAATAGGGGTTACGTGTGTCCCTACCCCCGGTAGGAGCTTTGGGATCTGGAGTCGGGGCGTATTGAGGAGTAAGCGAGCAAGAAAACATCCCAATAAATATGATGCCTAATCGTATAGCTATATCATTTAATGATAAATTCAGTAATAAATGTTTACCCACTTAAATCCTCCATCATATATTTCCGTTCTTTATGATGTTTTGTATGACTTTTCGGTAAGGAATTAACACTGTTGTACACCACTATAGGAAAATTATAAAATTATTCCGATTAGCGCTTTCAAGCTTCACAGCTCATCATCCGATCGGAAATGATGTTTCTGTGAAGCTTTCCGATCTGATGATGAGTTGTGAAGCTTGAAAGCACTATTCGGAATAATTTTCCTATAGTGGTGTGCAACAGTGTTAATTCTGTTTGTGATTATAACCACTAACACAACTTTATTAATTAAGTATTTCGGTAAGGGCCTTATGTGTCCTGAAACACACGTCAAACAGATTTTCCCTGGATACGCAGTACGGGATCATTTCTGTAACGACGAACACGTTGTTTGGATTTCCCAAAAGCGAATTCCTTGTTTTGTGTATCAGTTTTTACATACATAAACCTTCTGTGGTATAAATAAACTCATTACCGATAGGGATAAACTTGCACCAAATAGACACATAAATAAACATATAGACACATAGATATAGCATATAATAGTTAATCCACAGATTGCTGACAGTCCCCCTTGACAATAATGATTTACAGGCTGAGCTAAATACTATAAGATTTATCGCAGTTTCCAATGGATACAGTAGTTCCATCATTGATAAATTATTAAATAAACATAATAACATTCAACTCAAGCCCCGTCCACTTAATAAAACACAGAAAAAGTTTATATCTGCGAAATACACGTATGTTATGCCAAAAATTTTGTCTTCAGTGATGAACAATATTGGTTATACTATGTCTTTCAGAACCAATAATAAGCTGATTAATATACTTAGACCTAAAATGCCCTTACCCACAGAAGAAAAAACGCATTTATAAACTGGTCTGTAATGATTTGAACAGTTTCTATATAGGTCAGACCGGAAGAGGTTTTTATAAACGCTTTCGTGAACACTTACCAAAAAAGACATATAATTACAATTATATAAAATCTAATTACACTCGACATCTGACCCAACAAAATCACAATTATACAGACTTTAAGTCTAATCTGATGCCATTGCACATATGCAACAAGGGCCGATTCATGAATGCCTTGGAAGAGCTTGAAATTTATAATGCATATAGTAATGATAGCAGTCGCGTGTTTGTTTTGAATGAACAATTGAACTTTGAATCTAGCCGCCTGTATGATACTGCTTTGAGACTGCTCAACGATTTCCGATCAGTAGCAGACAATACCTGAACGGGTGCGCACCCAACAACACATGCACATAATATGTTAATAGCTGTAATTTTATTATTTTTGACAAACACGTTTCTTGTGTGATGTGTGTTTTTTAAGTTTTGAAATTTTACGTCTGATGATGAGGCATATGCCTTGAAACGCGTTACGTAAATTCAGATTGAGAAGTCACACGGCGGACCGATTATAAGGTAATATTTTACTATAATTGTAAAGTGGCTTGCATACCAACACGAACAAAAATGAATGTTAAACATAAATAAACGCCAGTTTTTTTCGACATAGCATTTTTAATTTTTTTATAGTTATATTTGTAATTAAAAATTGTTTTAAGTGACACAAAAGACGTAAAGTTAGGTTAACTATACCGCATAACAGAATTTTATGACTATCATCATCATCATCATCATCTTCATAACACAGCATAGGCAATGTGGTGCATGTTCCGCCTTCAGATTACCTGGAATCTGACATTTTTTCTGACTGTTATTTCCACCGTTTTGTAATTTTTAATTTTTCGATCAAGTTAAAAACTTGTAACTCTCCTCTTTATGACTATTTTGAAGTTAATCCGTCAATTATAAAATTTTCGAGTTAGCCAGTATAAGGGAACGGTTTCTCCATAAGAACGATGTATTTCCTTATCCCGCCTATAGTCTCATGTGACCGTTGAACAAGGTATAGGCTATAGCTGTGACAGCTACGAAACATTATGTTCTGAATTAATTTGTTCATAGCACTGAATCTAATTTCTTTAGTGTACCGGGTTGGATTGTTTTTTTCGTATCAGTGTAATTTTTCGTTCAGTGTAATTTAATATCAGTACATACTGAACTCTACACAATGCACCATATTTTATTTATATATGAAAGCGAGAAATTTTATATATAACAAAATACAAAATATGTATAAAAATTTATTAATATATTCTGAATGCATATGTAGTACGCTTAATTTCTCGTGCATTAAAACAGGCAGCGACCGTAAATTAAATCGCTCTACCGTGAATCAAACGCTTATCGAGAATCGCCATGCTAATGGCAAAAAGTTGTGATCTACATACAGAATCTATAATCCACAATAAAAGTTAATTAATTAAATTTATTTTCGCAATAGCAAGAGACTGTAACTGGACATTCAAAAATCATTTTAAATTTTCAGTGTTGTAATTTTCCAGGAAGCGGCGGCGTTAGTGTTCACAGTGGCGTACAATCGCGTTACTTTACGATGGCCGCTTCATGGCTGCGCGAAAGTGAGGGTAGTGCGGAGACAACGGTGCTCAGTACTAACACGTTTCAAAAACGTCCGTCTTACTGTTGCTACAGCTGGTTCTATGGGTGCCCTTAACTATTTAGTTATTACAACTCGGGTTTTACACATTTTTGAGATTTCCGGATGTGTAATTTTACTCAGTATTACTCGACATTGTATCAAATATGTATTTGTAATACAAGAACAGTGTTATTTGTTACATAATGTAAATAATAAATAATTACTAGTATTGGCCGCTTTTCTGTCCTGAATTGTTTTATTTTCTTGAGATATTCAATTCTTTTCGCCCTTACCTCTTGACGTTCATTTAATACACTTCAATTATTTATAATCTTCTTCCATTTAAACCCTAAGTTTATAATACCTTTTCTTAAACATGATAAGCTACCTTGCAAGTTACACTAGACTTAAGAAGTTGAAGAAGTTTTCGTAGCGTAGGATATGTTCTTTTGTGTTGAAAATAATAATTAAATGAAATACAGCCTATACGATAAATGTTTTTGAAAACGCTTATCACTTTCGCCAAGGTTGCCGGCCACCATAAAGTACACAAATAGTATCTAGAATTTGGTCTTGTGGGGGGGGGGGTCCGGTTGCGTCGGCTTCGTGCAAAACAAAAAACAAGTGAAGATTAATCAACATTACTGTCTTTGAAATGATTAAAAACGTGTCATAACATCCTGAAATCAGTTCCATTAAAGTAAACGTTAACAACACAATAAACATACGCGTTATTGAAACGTTGTTTAGAAGACACATCGACTGGATTGATTTTCCTATGTTTCGTATTTCAAACGTATACGCAAATGCTGTGTAATAAACCTGTTAGTATATTTAAGTATTAGGAAAGAGGATGAGAAAAGATTAGAAGCATTTGAGATGTGGGTTTGGCGAGCAGTGGAAAAAGTGAGGTGGGTTGATAAAGTAAGGAACGATGACGTTTTAAGAAGAATAGGGTAAGAGAGAAGAATCTTGAAGGTAATAGAAAATAGGAAAAGGAATTGGTTAGGTCATTGTTTAAGAAGAGACTGCTTGCTTACAACTACCGTGGAGGCTGTCAAGAAGGAGAAAAAAGAAGAGGGCGTAGAAGAATGAAGTTAATAGATAACATTAAAATCAGAGGGTGTTACGAAGAAACAAGAAGATTAGCATGCGATACGACAGCTTGGAGAGCTTTTACCATTTGAAGACCTACCTGCCTTAGGGCAGAACACCAAATAATAGTATATTTAAAAAAGAGTTACTACTGTATTAGCGTACACAGCTGAAAAAATAATTAAAAATTCTAAAAATGAATAACTTTTTCTCGACCCTCTTCGTCCTCCTGTGGGGTTCTGTTCGTCCTCCCTCATCATTACGCCGTTGAGTGTTCAGAATGGAAGCCATTGAAAAGGTCGGTCGCACAACCGTGAAGGTCGATCGTACTATCGCAGGCACCGGTATAAACGTTCGATTACTACTACTACGCCATTCCGTTAGTGCTGTGGCTTCCTGTATGTCGTTGTTAATATTACGGAAATATGTAAGCGACCACCAACAAACTGTCGACTGTTGGTTCGGTGCCAGAATCGCGCGGTTACGGGTTACGCTATCGCTCGACGCTGACCGATATGTACGTATTTAATGGCGGAGTACTCTGCACAATGTGCCGGGATTATATGTTTCATCCTTATCTCGTACTGCGCATTTAAACGCTGATTATTTTTAGTCCACTTAATTCCTCGCGTATTGAGACAATTAGGCGGGGGATATGTCAATGTGCGTCAATCAGCACCGGTCGATTTGAAACTGTATGCATACACGTTTTGACGTGAAGATGGCAGAAAGAAGGCCACAAAAACTGTAGAAATTGGGGGTGACACAGTTATGATGTAGGGCTCTTAGCCTTCCCAACCTCTCAGTTGGGAAATGTGTGGTTGAAACGGGAGAAGAACAAATCGCGCTGTTTTGTCTGCTCCCATGATTGTTCGTGTATCTTTCTGACGTATGCCGAAATGATAATACGTTCTTTATAATGTGGATGATCTTTTTTATAATGTGGGTAGTGTAAAAATTTATTTAAATTGATGCTATAAGCCGGTTTTCTGTCAAAACTTTACAATCAATGAACATTTTATTCTGTTTATTTCAATAAATTAATTTGTATAAGTATTATCCAAAAACCATTAGCGACTTACAAAATATTTGCTTGTGGCTCCACTAAACAGTTCGTTACTCGACAAAAGAACTAAGATGTTGAGATGTTAAAAAAATTAAGCCGGGGACAGGAAACCATACACTTACCCTCTTTCAGTGAAAATTGGTAAAAGGATTCTGTCCTTGCTATTAAAGAGTGATTTTTATAAGCGTTTGATAGAAGTTTGTGAACTTTTGTAGAAGTTAGTGAACTTTTGTATTAGACCATGACACTCTAAAAGTGGCTAAGTTTTAAGCAAATATGAAGTTTTAATTAATGCACCAAGTTAATTTCAAACTGCGCACAACTTCTGAAAATTAAATTCTTACGTTGCACTATGCAAATGAAATAATTATGATTTCACGTTTCCCATGTGTTCCATATTGTATCGTTTACGCGTCCAAACGTTCTAATCCTGTGGTTTCCAAACCATTGTCTGGATTTTTTTGTATGTAAGCTTTATTTGTGTATATTCAAAAGTTGCAGGTAAATACCTTCAGACAAAGACGTCAAATCGTATCATTTTGCGAAATATGAAATTAGTATTTCGTGTCATTGGTGCCTATTCAGGAAAATATGGAAGGGGCATTTGTTGATTGCCATCTCAATCCGTACAGTTTACACGTTTCTCTTCACAGCGATATATTCTGTGTCGGTTGACGCCCTCCATAAAGTGTTGTGATGGTTCAAGTAGTCGTCTCCGTTTCTCTCACGTTATGCTTCGCGTTGTTTTCCTCAAGAGGATGAGAACAGAAGAGAAGATCTCGACAATGAGAAAACTAAAAAAATAAATTGAAGAGGAAAAAATCGACGCAGTAAAATTGAAAGATTGTGGGATTGCGTTGCGAGGCCATCCGTAAATTGTCCTCCAGCTTTGTTTACTTGTTCATTCTTTACACGGGTTTTCTTAGCTTGCCATTCTTCATCATGATCATCGTCTTCACAACACGCCATGGGCTAGTTGCTGGCTCTTCCGCCTTCAAAGCTCCTCCACTCATCTCTTCTTGGGTCCACACACGCGCGCGCACACACACCTGTCTCTTATAGGTTTGTATTTCCTGATTTTTTTGGCCAGTCTGGAATCTGACATTCTTTCTAAATGTCCTTTCCACCGTTGTTTGTAATCTTTTAATGTTTCATTCAAGTTAGAAACTTGTAACTCTTCTCTGATGGCCTCGTTCCTTATACGGTCAAGTTTAGAACACCTTTTAACTCCTCTTGAGAACGCCATTTCTGAGACCTGTATTTTACTGTCTTATTTATTTGTTGTCGTCCATAATTCACACCATAGGACAGTACAGTGACTGACATAACTTTGTAGAACTTTAATTTCGTATCTCGACGTACCTCGTTTCTAAAAATACGGTTGATTGTCCCACAGATCGTCTGGAACTTGCCTAACTTAACATAATATCATAATTCCTATTATAGCCAATATCATTTCCCAAATATTTAAAATGGCTCACCTGTTCTAGAATTTATTCATTAACCATTAATTTTGTTCTTATTGGTTCCTCGCCTCGAAATCTCCATTGGTGGAGATTTTCATGTTGTTTGCAAATCTGATGAAGCTTAAAACAATACTGCTTAAGTTTGCCATTCTTCTTCTGATTTATTATTGTCAGTCTGGGATTTGTTTTGTAATCGTTCGCTTCGTCGTTTGGTTTGCTTATCTCATATAGGTATCAGACTAGTTGTTACCGATGTCATCTGGAGGTGTAGACTATATATAATGTCAATAATTTTTATTATATGTCTCTTCTGGATCTTCCGGTTCCTCGTGTACAAAACTCCAAACACTTTTATTGCAGTGAGACACACAAGACTCCCCCCTCACACACACACACACACACACACACACACACACACACACACACACACACACACACACACACACACACACACACACACACACACACACACACACAAAATCCCATGCCTACGGCAATGCGAGTTTTGTTTCTGAGCATGCAGTTATGTTGTTGTTAGTCGTGCTTAACTGTTGTTAGCTGTGGCTTAATATTTTTCCATTGTAACAGTTGTCAAAAACTGCAAGAGATTTCAGCTCTTTGATATGTTGTGAATATAAACTAAGTTTATAAACTTATGTTGATACATTTATAAACTGATGTTGATAAATCAGTTTATAAATTTATAAACTTATGTTGATAAAAAAGATGTTCATACTATCGTACGGACACTCAGAATCGTGTAACTGATTGCTGGGAATCGATCACGCGGACTTTAAGGGAGTGTTAAATATATATTTGTTTAATGTTAAGTTTCCAGCACTGTCGTTATCGAAACAAGATAAGGTTTCGATCCTTGCAGTAGAAGCAAGCGTGTGTACATGACCTGCTGTATCTCGGGAAGTCATCGCTCTTGCCAACATTATCCAAGACAAGTCAAACATTTCGTATAATGCGTGCAAGGTCCCCTCCCCTTTTAGATAAATTTGTAAATATACAATTTGAAACTGGGTCGTGCAGGCTTGGTGAGCTGAAAATAGATATCAAAGATAAACAGCGAATTTGTTGCATAATACTTTTTGGTATTTTACATGTACCAAAATCAGACAAATGAACACCATTTGTTTGGGTGTTCAGTACTGTAGACGACTGGTTATTAATACATTTGATTACTGAATTTTTTTTGTTTAATCCAGTTTAGTAATAGAATCAACCGATAACACGTAAATAATATTATACCGACTCTTAAGGCACATATTTGAGCCCTCATACCATTTTATATGGTCAAGTGCTAAAACGTTCTTGTAGAACCCAGCGCGCCCATGCTCACGTACAGTCAGACGTAAATCCCACAGGAAAATCATGATCGTGATCTCTGGAAAAACAAAACTCGTGGGTCGCCATAAAATCATAACTCGATCTTAATTTGTTCTTTTGAAGTCCTGAACCCAAACGTTCTTAGTTCTTTTTTCAGTGACCTTATCGTAATAAGTAGCATGTTGTTTATCATTTTTTGGATCTGTTACGTGAGTCAAACGTTTTCTCCTGCGAAGTATGTTTACTTAACTACATGCAAAATACACACATAGTGATGTCAAGATAATTGCAACTCATAAATAAGATTTGTTTTCGAAAGTATTAGAAACACGAGCCTACAAATTGCACGCCAATCTGGATTTCAGCAACAGTAAAGCATTAGATCATACACGCAAGTTGCATGTATGATGATCTGAAGCATAAAAAAGTGAACACTTCTTGTCTAGAGATTACTCATGGAACCCAAATTGAGATACCGATGTAGATTGTGAATACTGTAGGAAATGAACGTCTGAAAAAAGCATCGTCACTAGAAGGGATAATGATAAATTGTATTTTATGGCGTTCTTACTTGTAAGGAGGATGAAGAGGATAGAATTAGAAGCCGTAGAGGAAGGCTCACAAATCAGAAGACGATACAAGAAAAAAATGAACAACGAAAATATTTTGAAATACATCAAAGCAGAAAAGGCTGTGACGTACCTTCATAGATAGATGATAATAATTGTATCTCAGTTTTGACTCGACTGTTTGGCATTTGTATGTCTCATGTTTAGGGGGGTATGTCTCACGATAAGTTTATCGATAGTAAATCTTGGCGTGCGTGTCCATACTTTTGCTCGTCAATACTCTATTATTTTTCAGAGTATCCACCCAATAATAGGGAAACGGGAGGCAAAAATGTGAGGGGTCAATATTGTGAAAAAAATCCCAAAAGCCCGTGTGGTAAATCAAATTAAAGAGACTTTTAACCACGATCTGAATATAATGTTTATTGTTTTTAATTCCAAAGTTTGTGGCGTCAGGATCTGAATTTGATAAAATCGCTAAAATCCTTGTGGGGTATCAAATTAAACAAAATTTTAACTATCATCTGAGTGTAGTGTTAAGTTTTGGAAATTTCAAATTTTGGGACCCCAGTGTTGATAAAGTTTGATAAAAATTGTGAAAATGCAGCAGGATGTCAGACTAAAGGAATTGTAACCCAAATCAATGCAGCAGGATGTCGGACTAAAGGAATTGTAACCCAAATCAATGCAGCAGGATGTCGGACTAAAGGAATTGTAACCCAAATCAATGCAGCAGGATGTCGGACTAAAGGAATTTTAACCCAAATCAATGCAGCAGGATGTCGGACTAAAGGAATTGTAACCCAAATCAATGCAGCAGGATGTCGGACTAAAGGAATTGTAACCCAAATCAATGCAGCAGGATGTCGGACTAAAGGAATTGTAACCCAAATCAATGCAGCAGGATGTCGGACTAAAGGAATTGTAACCCAAATCAATGCAGCAGGATGTCGGACTAAAGGAATTGTAACCCAAATCAATGCAGCAGGATGTCGGACTAAAGGAATTGTAACCCAAATCAATGCAGCAGGATGTCGGACTAAAGGAATTGTAACCCAAATCAATGCAGCAGGATGTCGGACTAAAGGAATTGTAACCCAAATCAATGCAGCAGGATGTCGGACTAAAGGAATTGTAACCCAAATCAATGCAGCAGGATGTCGGACTAAAGGAATTGTAACCCAAATCAATGCAGCAGGATGTCGGACTAAAGGAATTGTAACCCAAATCAATGCAGCAGGATGTCGGACTAAAGGAATTGTAACCCAAATCAATGCAGCAGGATGTGTTTATTGTACGACTGTGTCCTCTAGAATTGTAATATTGCTAATGAAATAGTGGAGTAATTGGAACTATGTATTGTAATGTTTCCTGTAACTGAAGAACTATCTAAATATCGAAATGCATGTAATAATAAATGTATTTCGACCAAAATAGTGAGCGAGTTATGCAGTTCAGGGAGCATACGAGTGTACTTGTCAAATCAACATTAAATATTTTGAAGGCTTTGCACAATAATGCTAAACACAAGTAGACGGTTGTTTGTGCCGAATTGTCCGCAGCGTGTGCAGCAGATTTGGCTGGCGCAGACTGGTTTCGCGTGAATTGTTTGCCGCCAACACTATAAAGTGCCATAATCACTGGTTTTAAGTGCATAAAACGTCGAGTGCCTACATAAGTACGACTGTCCCCGTTACGGGAGCGCTGCTTGACTGCGAACCGGCTCTGAAAGTAAAACTGGTCAATGAACCGCGCGACCTTCGTTTAGCCGCTAACTGCGCTGTGAACCAGATACTAGTAGTAGCTGAAACTTTTTCCGTCCTCCTGCAGTTCTATTTTTAGTCGAGCCGCGGTTACGTAAAACGAAGACGTTACACGTGTATGTAAACAAGTGGTGAGTATTTTTAGTTGTAGCGTAGGTTTTTATCGGTTTACGGAAAAACGTTGGCAAAATATTCAGTCTTTAGTAATTTTATTGCTGAGCATACTTGCCTTACAGTGCGATGGCAAACCGGCGAGCCGTATTCCTACGTAGAATTCTGTCACGGCCGCCCCTACCATATGTGCGAATGTGCACCGCACACGGGCGGCCATACCAAAGAGGCGGCCGTAGACTGCCAAATTCATCAGCAGATATTGCAAAATAAATTAAAACAATACCGACTAGGTCTAGGTATATGACATTAACGTTTATTGAGTTGTTCTTGATGTTTGTTTTTGTTAGCATTGCCACAGTGTATACTGGCATCAGCCTTTCTTTTGACCGCCAAGAAAGCGTATAGTGACTGTTACGAGACATTTCTGTCCGAGTTATAGCTGCGGTCGCTTTTTGTTTTCTAAATTAAAAATTCTTAAAAACTATTTACGATCGTCCATGAGTCAAGAAACATTATCAGCCGTAGCTACTCTATCCACAGAACATGAAATGCGTGAGGCTATCAATTTGAGCAATGGTTTTACAATCTTTTCTGAAACCAAAGCGCGAAAAGCGCTCTTTTAATAAACTATAGTGTTATAAAAACTCTGAAAAGACTACCGCGCAAATAAACTATTATATTTTTGAAAATGTATTCAACACTTCTACGGGCACATCTTCTACTTATATCATGCAAGTACTCGGCTAAATAAGTTATTGAAAAATATATTTTTTGTCTGTTTTACTATTTATGTCTGTATCAGTTTTTAATTAAAATAATATTAACTAGTGTAGCAAAGTAGGGATATGAAAAGTATATTCAGGAGGGCGGCAAAGGTAAAACTGCACACGGGCGGCAAGCACCCTAGCGGCAGCCCTGAATTCTGTTGTGGTTGCGTGATTAAATATGTGTAAGGTGTCCCATAACGATAGATTCGTGCACGTGGGAACTCCGTCCGAACAATATGTCGCACAGTTTTTAAATTCCATGGTAGATGCGAAAACGAGTTCAAAATTTCCCTTCAGTGAAGACAGGTTTTCAGAATACTGGTAAGGATTTTAAAACGTTAAATCTTTCAAATAATATTCAAGAGTGTGGGATAATAAAAGGGACAGATTTTCTCTGTCCGGTGGGATGGTTGTGTGACCAACCACGGATTATGAAACCCGTGACAGGCTTCATGCGGCTCCCCGAGTTCTGTAGTTTCCGCCGTTCATATTTCCTACAACATACGATTAGAATATTTGGCGATTCTGCGGTCGTAATGTAAGTTTTTTGTACGTCTGCGATAGTCATCTCGTGCCTTCTTATTCGGTCGTTCTCTTCAGAAGATAGAATTAAAAACATTAATGCAATTTGCAGAATACATGTACTCTACGTAAAAAAAAAACATAACATAGAAGAAGCATTAAACGGATATTTAGAGACGACAGCCGGAAAGTCCAGACAGGGGCGTATTTACGCGAGAGGGGTGACGAACGACACCAGACCCTCCCCCAGAGGGTCGAAAAAAGTTGAAAAATTTGGTTAATCTCTTAATTTGTTAGCTGTTTTAATTTTTTCAGCTGTGTACGCTAATATAGTAGTAACTCTTTTTTAAATTATACAAAGAGATTTTATTACACAGCATTTGCGTACACGTTTGAAATCTGGAATATAGGAAAATCAGTCCAGTCAATAAGTATCTTCTAAACAACGTGTCAATAACGCGTCTTTTTATTCTGTTTATTACTGTTTATTTTAATGGGATTGACTTCAGGATGTTATCACACGTTTTTCAACCACTTTAAAGATAGTAATGAACTCGTTTTTTCTTTTGTATGAAGCCGACTCGACTGGACCCCCACCCCCCAGCCCAATTCTAGTACGCCACTAGGTCTAGATTACAAATGATAACAAACGAAGAGATATGAAAATTATGGGAATCAAGCATTCTGTTACAGATGGCAATGGAAATTGGACAATTGGTTTGGTGTGAGTTCATACAGTGAACTCCAAACAGCTCAGATGCAGAAGAAGACGTGAATTGTAGTGCAAAATTTAGAAATTTACTTGAAATCCAATATTTGAGACAGGTCCCGTAAAAAAAAAAAAAAAAAAAAAAAAAAAAAAAAAAAAAAAAAAAAAAAAAAAAAAAAAAAAAAACGGGTCAGGACAAGAATTTACGGTTGATATTTTCGTATTTTTAACAACGAACACATGCGATTAACGAGATTGATACTGAAATTAGTGTGCGACAGAAGAAAGTGAAAAATCAATTTTCGTAGGCCACATACGTCGTGTTGACCGCATCAGGCTTGTTTGCAACCTGCAACAGCGTGCACGTGGAGAAACCGGAGTAGCGGAGCCACGGCAACAGTGGAGCTGCATAGGAAGTACATTATACGCACAAGCAACAGTCTGTAAACAAATGCTGTACAGTATAAATATAGACACAGCTTCTCGGTACCCGAGCATCGTTACGCCTCTCTGCCGCTTTGCTGACGTTGACGTTTGTCGTTTGTTTGTTGACGTTGTGCATAATAATAAATACCATTGTATTCAAAACATTGCTTAATAATGAATTGTTTGTTACTGATAGGAAACGACGGTTTACGAACACTATATAGGCTACAACTGAGAGTTGTTTAGGTAAAACAGATATGTGCGCGTGTGATAGAGTCGGCCGGGGCGGGGGGGGGTGTAAAAGAAAGAGTAAGGAAAGTGTAAAGACTGTATTCATCGCAAATGTGGGGAAGTATAGAGTTGGCGCGAAGAAAATTAAAGAAATGCGGAAAAAATTTATCAAATGTGTTGTACGCGTTTTTATGGTCCTTATAACGGGGGGGGGGGGGAACAGAGGAAGAGCCGGCACGGAATCTAGGAAATGCATGAGCCTGTTAATCTCAGATTTGTGAGATAAATGTGAAAGATGGGAGCGAGAGAGAGAGACTGCAGTTTGTTTGAGAAACGTCCGTAGACGTTAATGGCAAACATTTGTGGGTTTGGGAAAGGTAAATGGAGAAAACGAAACGGAGGGGAAGAGAGGACTGGAGAAACGCCCGGAAATTGATTGTGTCAATCGGAAATATGTGTTTTGTTAAGAGGGGGGAGGACGAGGAAGAGGGTGACCGAGGGAGAGAGAGCGCGCGCGGCTTCCGGTTCAGTGAACGTCAGAACACAGAATTCACTGAAAATGTGCCGAATGATGGGGAGAGGAGAGTGGCAGCTTTAGGTTCTAGAACGCTCAATAAAAAAATGTTTCATAATATTAGATTACACAATTAAACTTCTGTAGTGGCGTTCACTTGGTATTGATTCGCGTGGGTTAACGCTTAAAAGTTTGTGACAACTTTTGTGTATCGAATTTCAGGTAAAATGGGACAGCGTTTTAGTCTTTTTCTCATCAGGCAAAGGATTTATAAGATTCTGCCCGACGTGCCTTTTGCAAGAGAATAAACTTCAATAATAAATCATTTTTACTTCATTGTTTCATAAGGATATGGAAGTGTGGTGATGGCGAAAAAATCGTGTTCGAGGTAAGGGCTGATTCTGATTGTTCTACCCTCAAAACATGGAAGAAAAAAAATCATTTTCCGAAAAGTGTCTGTGTGAGGATTTTTTTCCTACGGCGAACGATAACTCCCGCAAATTCAAACAATCAAATAATTTTTTGCATGTGCCTGAGTTGTAGAGGACTCAAGGCCTATTGATTTTGGTGAAGTTCAGTTAAGGTGATAGGGTAGTTTACCTGCAACATTTTATATTTTAACAAGAGTAAAGTACCGTACTGAATTTTGATAAATAAAGTATCTTGTAAAGAAGGTCATAATAATCCACTGTAGAAAGGTAGATGAAATAACTATAAATGAAAAGGGTAGTTGAAGGGGAGGGGTAATTTTCTATAAATGAAAATGATAGTTGAAGGGGGAGGGGATAATTTTTTATATGTGTACTACGTTATCGGCAACACAGAAGTAGTTTGTTGTTAAAATTCCTTCCCGAACTATTTGGCCGTGGTCCAAAGTTTTCTGCAAAACCAGACGTTTCGGCAGTGCCATCATCAGTGAAAATCAAGTGCGCTAACGTGATGTGGTATACGTTAGTGACCACAGTACTGTGGTTAAGACTGAAGAAAGAAGTAGTTTGTATGGAAATATTTCATTTCGGAAATGATTTTAAATATAAGTCTTAGAACGTGGAAGTGATATTATGGTTCTCCATACCGATATTTTAAAACCCGGTTTGGAGAACGCAGATGGATTATTATCATTGTTTACAAATTCGCCACTGTGTTATGAGTTGCATTCGAGAGTTCCGTTATCTTAAAACTCTATATTAAAAAGTGTCTCCGTCATTCATAATCAGCGTGTCGTCTTCAGCTTTCAACAGTAAGTTGTTTAAGTTTGTAAGTTGTGTTCATGTAAGCGTCTTACTCTGTTTCACTTAGCGTCTGTAGCTGTAGGCATACAAATCGTTTCGTTGTGTTATTGTTCACCTGAAGCGATTACCGATTCCGATAGTGGAAATACTATTTTGTAATTAGAGTTTAGAGATGATTCAAGACTGGGCTGTAAACTTGCAACGTTAATAAAATGTTAGATTTAAAAAAAAATCACAACCGTGTGTGTCGGTGTCTGATTCAGGCGGGAGAATTTTTTTAGTGGATTATAGGATTATTATAGTCTCCAGGTGGTTAGCGCGGGCGATTGATGTGCTCGTGATCCCGGGCTCATCTCCCGGCGGAGGCTCCGTACGGCGTGCACTCAGCGTCCTGATGCAGAACTGAGTAGCCTTCTGAGATAACAGCGGCGCCTCCTGGTTGTGAATACCGCAACTAGTGGCTGCCGGCGCGTTGTACTAGCCATGCAACCGTCACACTAAACACAAAAACCGCGCGTTATACCTTGGTCCATTACGGACTGTAGAGCAGAGGTTTATCATTATTTTTATTATAAGATTATTATAGCCTTTTCAGTATTACAACTTTTTTCAAAGCCGTCAGTGATGGGTTGTTGACAATAAGCCTACTAGTAAGACAGGCTTTTTCCATCAAAAAAACGACGTTTCGGCTAACCGTCTTCTAATAGTAAAGGTATTAATCAAGTAAGCAGTGAAATGTTTAATATCTGGCTTCGTTCCATCAGAAAAATAGTTTAGGCGTTGGGTATGTTAGGCGTTCGGGCTGGTTAGCGTGTCTTACTGTTTTTGGGCGCCAGTTTGAGGGTGGTGAGGAGGGTCTTCCGGTTGACTGTATATAGGGGTGGGACTTAATGCCGCCTGTCGCCTTGGACTTAGTCTACGCCCTTGAGACAGTTCGATACATGCAGTCATCGGAGGAGTCACTCCGAGCGCTGCTACCACGTTCCCCCCATCAGCTGCCGCCTGTCGCAGTTTGCGGATGACCTTGAGGAGTGTATGTTCATGTGAGTTTGTGCGTCTCGTGTTGTGTATTCGGTGTATGTGTGATGACTTATAGATTTCTTGTATATTGATGTATTGGAGTGTTAGTGGTCTCAAATATTTCTACTAGTAATTTTGTGATTTGTACAAAATTACTAGTAGAAATAGATTTCTTGGTTGGTAAGTTTTATTTATTTACTTTTTTTGTTACTTTACGACCGTTCCCCCTCGCAAGGCGATGGCAAACCAGCGAGAGGTATCCTGCCTAGTATAAACCCTCCCCAACTATGCCGTTCGGATCCGGCGTTAAACTATAGGTCCTATATACCTGTGAGAGACTCAGTAACACACGCACCACGGGTATATGCGGAGAGGGTACAAACCAGTCGAAAGACTGAAGGACCCAATAGTAATAATATACTACTTTGTAAATACTTTTGTGTGTTTTGATTCTGTGGCGGTTGTGGGGCAGAGTATTGTTTATCTTGTATTTTTGATGTTTTAGTTTTGTCTTTTCCTGAAGATGGCTACCGATATGTTGTGTACCCGAAACATCGCTTTTTAATAAAAAAAAAACTGATGGAAAAAGCCAGTCTTACTAGTAGGCCTTTCCAGTATTGGCTTATTTCTCAGAAGGTAACGCTCATTCTATTAGGGAAGAAACTGCACTTGAAATTATTTTTAAAAATACCATACCGTGGAAAGCACGTGGATTACCCTTGTTTACGTGCAGAAATTCGGCTTTGTGAGCGTGGTTGTGTCTGACTTAAGATCGGACGTTTTCTTGTTACAGATAGGCCAATTCGCTGTTCAAGTATTTAAATCCACGCGAACTCTGACGTCTGAGAAGTGTGTCAGTTTGTGAATAAGTAATGTACACAAATGTGCTTCCCGTTTTCCTTCTCCCAAGAACTTCTTTCTCAGCTGACACTTTCGAGAACAAGCACTGTTTCGTTATAAACAAACATTATTTATAAAGTCATGAGGAAGTTTGTTTCTGAGTATGCAACATTACGGTTTGTTTTCGCAAACCGTAAACTATTTTTCATTCGTGACGTCATTAGACTATGCAGTGTTACTTCAACACGCCTATATAATAAAGCCGTATTGTCAACAGTTAAAAGGCATCTAATTAGGTAATGCGGAAATTATATTTTTATTCCAGTTGTATGAGCAGCATGTATATAGGCCTACTAAATATAGTGAGGACAAATATTGTCAAATCAAAAATTTTATAGAACTATTGAGCTGTTGGATCTGTAAACTCTATTTTGAAAAAAAAATTTTTTTGTTTATTTCATAAGTTGAGAATTTAGATAGGTCATATAGATAGATAAGTGTGTAATTAGATAAGTAGCCGGGAAAGACAACTGCCAGGAGGTGACAAAACGGATTTTTCGTTCTTTTTTTTACTTTTTATGTGATTCATATTTGATCGCGCGCGCGCGCGTGTGTGTGGTATTAAAACTTTTCGAATAAGAATATATTTTTTATTATTTTTTGAATATAACACTGTTTCGATAGTATAAACTATCATCGTCATCGTCATCGTCATCAGAAATACAAATTAATAAATTTTAAAAACCAACTTTTTAAAATTGTTTTAAAGTTGGTTTTTAAAGTTTATTAATTTCTTTTTGTGAGGATGATAGTTTGTACTATCGAAACAGTGTTATGTTAAAAAAATAATAAAAAATATATTCGTGTACAAAAAGTTTTATTTATTATTAATAATAATATTTAAAAATTTATGTTTTGTGTACATAATACAAATGAAGCCGTCATAATAATGTGCTAAACTTCAAAGTTAAATATTCTGTATGCAAAACAAATATCTTTTGATACTGTAATGGATTGCAGTATTCTTATAAACGCCGCGCATAGACTCCTACAATGTTTTCCATTTTTGGTCTGTGAAATGGAAAAAGAATTCTAAACTATAGAAAATTTGGAATTTAGAAAAAACGATGTAGGCCTAACTGAACGTTTCTGTGAAATAATTCTAATCATTGCCTTTTGTTATATGGTGTAGCTCTTCCTACTGTAGGTTTGTAGGCTAAAACTAAACGATGTAGGCCTAACTGAACGTTTCTGTGAAATAATTCTAATCATTGCCTTTTATTATATGGTGTAGCTCTTCCTACTGTAGGTTTGTAGGCTAAAACTAAACGATGTAGGCCTAACTGAACGTTTCTGTGAAATAATTCTAATCATTGCCTTTTGTTATACGGTGTAGCTCTTCCTACTGTAGGTTTGTAGGATAAAACTAAACGATGTAGGCCTAACGGAACGTTTCTGTGAAATCATTGCCTTTTGTTATATGGTGTAGCTCTTCCTACTGTAGGTTTGTAGGATAAATCTAAACGACCGGTCTGGTAAGTTCAGATTAACTGAGTCCAGTTCACTCAGGCGGCTTAGGCTGCACCTACATTGGATACAGAACCTTCAATGCCCGATCTGGACCAGACTTTCAACGAAACAAACCGCTTCGTTCCATAGGATGTCCCTACACTGAACGCGTCAGTCCGTTCCGGCAACTGCCGATGACGTCCGATGCCGGGCCGCTGCCTGGCCAGATCAACTTGGTTTGTTTCCAACCCGGCAATCGGAACAGCTGTCTCATCGGTATGAGTTGACAATCCGTTATAAGACGCAACTAAATTTTAAGCACTACTTTTTAAGAAAAAAAAGTACGTCTTATAGTCCGAAAAATACCGTACATCGTTTAACGAAATGTTAAATAAAAAAATTTAATGGGTATAAACTTCAAAATTGTTTACATGAAAATAAAAAACTGAAGGAATTTTACGTTAATTTTCCATATTATTAAAATTTTAAACGAGTTTTAATTATCTATTGTTTATTTACTGCCATATAGTAGTAATAATACTGAATAAATATTGTCTAAAAATTCGCGGAGATATGAAACATGAATTTAAATATATGAATAACATAAGCGTAACTTGGGGGGGAGGGAGCACTTCACTGTTATACAAATTAACAAAGAGTTTCTTCTTCATAAATAAAAGCGAACAAATACAGGAGACAGTTTACTATAGGCTACTACAGTAAATAATACTATAATAAATATATCTCCCAAGAGTAGTTTCCAATGAATTATAGTTACAGAGGCCTTTTTATGTTAATAATATTTTTCCTGTAGGCCTATTTATATTAATAATATTTTTCCTTAGGCCTATACTTAACACTATTTTTTAGTTCATTAGGAGAGAACCTGAACACGTCCTGTTTGTTTGTAATATCTGTCGCAATAGAAATAAAGTGATGAGTGTCTCTATTTCCTCAAAGTTAGGTCCAAGTTGCACCTAGGCCATGAATATCATTAATATATTGCCAAATTCCTCTTTTATTAAGCATAGAATTACCAAACAGAAATCTTGTATCTTTCGAAAATATTCAACTGAAGATGAGGTGTTATCTTAAAACTAGTATATGTCATGATAATAAAAGTAAAACCTGGCAATATTTTAGTAATTAAAAATTTTTTAAATCAATTCTAAAAAAATATTACAATCAAGCTTGTTCGTCTGTTTCGTTCTTTTAGTGATTTAAAATATAAGTTAAACTTTATCTTAAAGTAATTGTGAGCTTTTCTTCAGGACTTATACAATCTCTCAAATTAGAGTGTTTAACAAGATCACACTTTATGACTTCCAGAATGCAGTCAAAAATTTCAGTCCGCATCGTGTGGTATTCTATATCTGGATAATTTATCATTGGCCAATTCGTTTTGACAAACTCACTGTCACCTCTGTCTTTGTTGAAATAATGAATCCACGTTTTTGTGTTATACTGCTTCAACAAGTAACGTCGAGTCTAGCAGAAGTAAAAATTTCAAATCTTCCTCCGAGTCACTCATGACGTACAAAGTATGAACTTCGTTGAATCGCTGATAAATGGTGGCAGCAAACTGACGGGAAACGTCTGTCATCAATGTAGGCAAACCTGCCTGGAGAAATCTGGTCAGGCAACCGGGCCGGATCGGATCGGAAGACTTCTGCGTCCATGTAGTTCTAGTTGCTTAATCGTGTACGCAGTTGCTTGTAAACGACAGTTCAGCGAACAGACTACAATGAGCAAGCGACGTATTAATCTGCCAGAACATGCTCCGTCATCGGCAAAAACTGTCAGATGCACTGCGCTGGTAATATTTTAACGGAGTAACCCATTTGTTTTGTTCTAACGGGCTTTGAATTGAGAAATTTTTTATATTGCAGCTTTGGCTTAAAGACGAGCAGACCACATGCCAATTTCAATTCTTTATTCTTTTCTTTTTCTCCAGTATTCTTTCATCTTTTCACTGTGTCTCTTCTTCCTGTGTTCATTTCACTTTGAACCTGTGTTTCTCTCTCTCCTACCCTGGACTCCTTCCATTTTGAACACTTGCCCGAAAAACTTCTCTTTCAATTGCTTCTTCTGCGTTTGTATTATTTTTTTCTAAATCCTTTTGGACTTCTTTTAATCCAACTTGATGTTGACTTCTCCCCCCCCCCCCCACAGATATTTGAAGATCCGCTTTGTTAACATATTGTCTTCCATTCTATATAAATGTCCAGAAAATTATAGTCTTCTTTTTCTCATTGTTTCTGTTATACTTTCTGTACTTTGATATATTTCATCATTACTTCTTAATTTCCAACCTTCTGAAGTTTTTCGTGGGCCTAATATTTTCCTAATAATTCGTCTCTCCAATATTTCTAGTTTGTCTAAATTATAATTCAGTGCTAGACATTCACTTGCAAATACGCATTCCGGCTTCACCACTGTACTCCAGTGCCTTATTTTTGCATTTTTAGATATGCACTTTTTATTGTAAATATCTTTGGTTATATCATATAGGCTTATACGCTTTTCATTTTATGAATCCTTTTTTCTATAGCAGATTTTTCTAAACCATTCTCTTGAAATATTTCCCCTAGGGAATTAATATCCCCTAGTTCGAGTATATTATTTTTAACGAATTTAAAATGTTCAAGTATTGCAGTTACGCGATACCCGCGTTGTGTAACTTAGTAGTATTTTTAAAGAGCGGTGACTCATAAGATTTATGCGGAACATGCAATGCGGATCAAAATTTTGACCCTTAGACCTTGATTTTTTTCGTTCACAGACAAAAGATAAATGCAAATTGGATTCTGTGTTGACGCAATACGCTCGAGTAGAGCGCGTGATATTGAGGAGACACCAATACACGCCAGCTATTTTTATTACAAAACTGTTAACATATCCAGTTGTTACAAAAGTTACTGCCCAGCTGATATTATACCTTTTTTATTTACACTGTATGAACCATATATATATATATATATATATATATATATATATATATATATATATATATATATACTCTGTCTGTTACCGTAAGCCACACTTTCTTTGTCACCCCAAGGCCAAGCATCGTGCCTCCGTCCAATCCAGCGCAGCCTCTATTAACAGGACTACCAGGAACACCCAGAGACCCTCCTTCCACATAAACCGTCTTCTGACTGTTGCCGATGAGTCTACTCCTAGGACTACACGCAGACACAGAAACACCACCTAAATATACACACCACAACATACTTCATCTCGTAGCTCCCTAGTTTTTCAAGTCCAAGTTGGCGGAGCAGGAGCTCGACGTGCTCCGGTGGTCGCAGTGTCCGGGCTAACCCGATGCCTGCTTGTTACCATGACTAGCGATCTCGCGCTATTCCCTAGTTTTCCTCTCTCCTCACTCTTTTAATATGCCCTCTTCTTTGTGCCCCCCCCCACGGCGCAAGCTCCGCCGCAGATGGCAAAGAACCCGTGACCCAGTTGTTAAGCGACGATTTCAACAACAGTCCCTTTACGTCCAGCAGCTACTGCGGGACGTAAACTCTGATCGATGGGACTCATATCTTGAGTCTCTTGAAGTCGACCACGCCTCCGTTTGGAGAGCGGTGAGTAGACTGACCCGCGAGAAGAGAACTCGCAACCCGCTGGAAACCCGAACGGGATTGTGTCTTCATCAGAAGGCAAGGCTGAGGTCTTCGCCGACTGCATACAGTCGCAATTTACCGTTCATCGAGGCGTCTCGGACCCTGCCTACTCGGCAGAAGTCCGGGACTTCCTGTCTGGTTATTTATCTCACCCTCCCGCTCACCCAGACCTCCCGTTCGACAGAGACGAACTCGTTTCGTCTGTCTGCCGACTAAACCGCCGTAGCGCCCCCGGTCCTGACCGGATCGGGGCCGCTGCATTACAATATCTCCCGGCCTCAGGCGTTGACCTCGTGCTCGAGCTTATAATACTTTTTTTTTAGCATAAATTAATTGACATATTTTAATTTATGTGTATTTTCTCTTTTTAATTAATTAAGCCCCACTTTTGTTGTGGTGCCAATGTAATACTAAATTTTGCCCGACGTTGTGTGCGTCAATGTAATAATAAAATATGCCCCTCAGTTCCGGAGCGCCAATTTAATAATAAAATATTTTATATGCTCTTTATCTCAGGGTAAAATATAAATAAATGCTCAAATTTTCTTATAAATTGTTCTTCAATTTATTACAATTAGCTATGATTGATTATCATACTTTATCATTTATATATGAACTATATAAATTCTAATCAAAATATAAACATATTCATTTTCATAAATCTTATTTCATTACTCATATTCATAGCTCTAATAATTTAAATATTGTAATTCTTATTCAAAGACAAAACTTTTAATAATAATTTTCTTAAATTATTATATATTACGACATTGTTAATTATTGATCTGGATTCATTTAAAATCGGTGCTTATAGATGAACTTAATTTCCATAATTTCCTAATATGATTTAATTTTGTTCTAAATAAAATTTTATCTTAATCCTTTAATTAAATCTTATGAGTTCTTTAAGTGAACAGACAGTGGACCTAATACTAATTATGGCATGAAAATTTTACTTGTGGTATGTATCCAAATCTGGTAGCAGTTCATATTGTGTGGTTGTCATGTTGATCGTCTGGCGTGTCTGCGATATTTCCCTCTGGATTAGCAGATTGTAACGTGGTCTCCTTTGAGTCACAAGACACTGCACAACACCAAACTTCACTCTCTCAAATTAGTTCGCGTTAATTGTTATTATAGTTATTCGCTTCTACAGCCATTATTAATTATTATTTATTAACTGCGTTATGGTTTGAATTACTGTTGTTACGGGTTTAGCTCGTTTCGAAATGTTACTCGATGATGAAGTTATTGTTGCGTATTTGCACAACTAAATCACAGCGTTATTTAATTATCATTTGTGTTGTATTAATTCACTTGTACATCACTAGTAAAATTACAGTTTTTCTCTTTACCGAACTTTGTTCTAGTACGAGCTTACTTTTCTAACCATCGTACCGAATTTCTCTAAGTCCAATAACTATGGGAATCTCGGTCGCGGACTTACACTCCCGTTTCCGTCAAAATTTTTAGTTAAACTCCCCGAGCGCGCCTTTCTCGCGTCCCTATATCGAATTCCATATTTCTCCCACTTACTTCCGATTTTTCTAACGCTGTTTTCCAATTGGTTCTACTTTACGACTCTTCAGATTTAGAGACCACCTATTTTTCCGAAAGAACTTCTCTGATAGGCCTTTGGATTCCCACCAGATTCCTTCCCTAGGTCACTACACTGAGGTCGTTGTCGCTGCTAGATACTGTAGCAATAATTCTTGCCTGTCACTTTTTTGGAGTAAACAAAACAACCCTTAACTTTCTCGTCAAGTATTGTTTTCGTGCACTAGGTTGTTCTAATGGCATCAACTATTGTTACTTACAGGCCTTACCAAACTTCCTTTCAACACTTCTTGCTTGTGTTAGGACATTACTCCCAGCTTTCTCTCTTCTCAGTAAGGTCGAAGTCCTGTCGCTGACCGTTTGAGTCTTTCAATAACATATACCTTTTTTTGTTTCGCTATATGCAGCTGGCGTGTATACGTATTCTGGTCTATTGTTAATACCTACAGCTGCTCTTCAAATGAGTTCGTTTACTTCTGTGCCCTTTTTTCTACGGATTTGAGGTAGTTGTCAAAGTTTAACGTTTCTTAGTATGGAGAGCGATGAACTCAGCCTATTTGCCGTGAGCGTGTTGGGGCTGATATATGATTTTATTGCCTCTCAGTCACCTCTGCGTTTCACACAACAATTCCCTGTTACGGCGCTTAAAGATACATCTCTACTCAAAATAAGAAATTTTCAAAATTTCTGATTTTGGTGTTATATCGTCCCCGAAATTTGTCGCTTTGGATGGATTTCATACATCTAAAAGAGATTCAAATTTCTGCGCCTTGTCATCGAGGTTTAACATGACGAAATGCGTACATTTTATATTCCTAGTATTGGCTCATCATCCGTTGGACGTAGTGTAATGGATTTGCTACCTGTAGTGACCCACTGCGGGCTGTTTATTATGTAATGTAAACAGTACCCCAGGACCCTTTTCCAAAACACTTTCGCTTTCCGTTTTTAAATGAATCCGTTACATATATCTTTTAACTTTCTTTTTTTACAACCCTTACTTAACATATAATTATACTTACAAACTAATCTTTAGACATTAAATTTAAACTCGTCATTCTGCATCAATTTAAAACAATTCCTTACATATCCCTTACAGGACCTATAATATTTACAAAACTAATTTAGCAAGTTTTATTCAATGTTAGCATCATTTATCATATCAATAAATTTTATATTTCTGTAAAATATTTTTTAGAATTCTCTATTTTCATTGTACAATTTTAACACATGTTAATCATTATGTTAACCTTTAATTTAACTATTCATTATTATATTCACATTGATTTACTCTATATTACCTTGCAGTATTTATAAAATATTAATTACTATCAAAATTTCTACTAATTCGCCAATTACATCTTGCTATTCTAATAATATTATAGATTTCAATGACATAAATTAATCAAGTTTTCTACAATAATTCGCTATTAATGTCCTTTGATAGTCCATCTTTTACTTATTGTAACTTTTCAATCATTTCATTATTTAATTGAATTTTAAGAGTCTTGCATCACATATATATGTATATATCACTATTCTAATTTTATTGATTGTTCTCATTCAATTGTTATATTAAACACATATATTAAACAATCTTATTCTAACCATATTAATTGTCCTTACACTTGCATTCGTTTAACATATCTATATATATATATCTTGTCTATGTACTTATGTTAACATAATTATCGCTAACATTTTCAGTTCACAGTTCGTTATCATGAAGATAAAAAGTACTACTACACTTGTTAGTATTTTACTTCATCGTTTATACAATTATACAATTATCATTTTAGTTTAATTAATGTTAAAATTATTACAATTTATTTAATACTCTATTGCGTCTTACAATTGTTTTATAATTCATAACTTTTCACTGGTGTCAACTAAGAATCTGAATGATACTTTTTTAGTTGCCTAGTGTTGAATATTCCTCGTATAGAGTCGTTATTCTGGTCGTCCTGTAATTGGTACGTAGCGCTTCCGATTTTTTTTACTATTGTGTACGGACCCTCATATATCGCACAGAATTTTCCTATTATATTCTGAGTAGCGTCCGATATATGATGCGCTCGTATCAGAACTCTTTCTCCCACTTCAAATTCCGTAATTTTCTTTGATTTATTTATTCGGGCCGCTTGTCGCTCTCCCCTTTCCTTGATTCGTAATTGTAGTCTTTCTACATTTACTCCTTCATTGTTAATCACAATAGGGTATACATACTGTTCCCAATGTCTGGTTGGTTTTTTCCCAAACTGAGCTTCGTATGGCGTAATCTTTATTGTCTCTTGGTATGTTTCATTCAGACACGACTTGATTGTTTTTATGTATTTCGCCCATTTAGTGTGTCTCTCTCTGACAAAAATACGGAACAGGTTTCCGAGCTGCCGGTTCCATCTTTCCGCAATATTAGTGCAAGGATTCCGAATCGCTGTGTATTTAGGTTTTATGTTTAGCTCTTTCAGACCCTCCATCCATTTTCGAGACGTGTATTGTGTGCCATTGTCTGTTAACACACTATCCGGTTTACCATGTATATCAATGTATTGTTGTAGTCGTTTCAATGTTATGTTTGTGGTGGCTCTACGTAAAGCATACAATTCCACGTATTTCGTAAAATTGTCCACTATAACTAATAGGTACTTCACTCCACCACTGGACATCGGTAGAGGTCCGTAATAGTCCATGCTTAAGAGCTCTCCCTTTCTTGTAGGCAGGATGGGTCTTGTTTCTCCAGAGATGAGTCGATTCCCACTGTCTTTACATCTCTGACACAGGTCACAACATCTGATCAGCTGGCTGACACTCTTGCACATTTCTTCGAATGTAAAGTGCTCCTTCAGAAGCTGCAGAGTCCTTTTTGTACCTGGATGGCCATATATCTGGTGGATCTCTTGTATCAATTCCTTCCGAATTTCCTTTGGGATGTATAGCTTCCACTGCGTCTTCCATCTCCTATATAGTTTATTGTTTATTACTTTGAAATGTTGGTTTAATTTATGATGGTCTCCCTCCTTAACTCTGTTGATCAATTGTCCTAACTTCTTGTTTTCCATTTGTAGCAGGTGTATTTTTCTTAACTTTGTTGTTATATCTTTGTTCATTTTTATTTCCATCGTGTGGATGTAGTATTCGTATTTCTCGTCGATGGGTTCGTTTATAGTATCACCTTCTGGGTATCTGCTTAAGAGGTCTGCAACAACATTGTCTTTACCCCTGCAGTGTAATATCTCAAAGTTATACTCTTGTATCGCAAGTATCCATCTTGCGATCCTGGTATTATTTAAATGGCATTTTTGGATAAACGTTAACGCTTTGTTATCGGTTAATATAGTAAGAGGTTGGCCTATTATATATATCCTGAATTTCTTTAAACATTGGACGATTGCTAACAGCTCCTTTTCAGTAGTAAAATAGTTTTTCTCCGCATTTTTGAATGTTCGGCTAGTGTACGCTATTACGGCAATCTCCCCTTCCTTGTCGATTTGGTATAGTTGACCTCCGTAAGCATAGTTGCTTGCGTCACACTGCAGATAGAAACGGCGTCCCTGTATAGGAAATTTTAATACCACAGATTCTATAAATAATTCTTTTACAAGTTGGAATTGCTCCTCCATCGTTTTATCCCATTTAAATTTAATGCCTTTCTTTAGTAGATGCAATAAAGGTTGTGTGCACTCCGCATACCTACTGGTGAACTTATTATAAAAGTTTGTTAAACCCAAGAAACCTTTTAATTGCTTTGGGTTTCGTGGAGATGGGAAATTTAAAATTGCTGAAACTTTATCCGGTGTCGGTTTGATTCCTTTCGTAGTTAGACAGTAACCCAAATATGGTATTTCCTTCCTGAAAAACTGGGATTTCTTTAGATTGACTGTGATATTAGCTTTCTTCAAGTTGTCCAACAAGCTATTTAAGTGTTCCATATGTTCTTCCTCACTTTGCGAGAAACACAAGATGTCATCTACGTATATAATCGTATGTTGCTTAACTTCCTCGGTCATCACATGGTCGAGTCCCCTGGCCAAGCCTGCTAGGCTGGTGCTCAATCCAAACGGCGTTACTTTAAATCTGTAGCTCTTACCTTCGTACAAGAAACCAGTGTGATCTCGACATTCCTCCTTGAGTGGAATTTGCCAGAAACTGTTTGTTAAGTCTATTGTGGACATGACTTTGATGTTGCTGCACCTTGCGAGGATCTCGTTGATCGGCGGAGGTCCCTCATAATCCGGGATAGTGATACTATTCACCTTCCGGGCATCTAGGCATAATCGCACCCTCCCGTCCCTTTTAATTACAGTTACCAGAGGTTGTATGTAAGGACTGTGGGCTCGTTCTATTATCCCAAATTCCAGCATCCTTTGAATTTCATCCTGAACTGCCCTCTGATACTTGATGGGGACGGCCCACCCTTTTTGCAGGTAAGGTGTGCTGTCGGTAACCCGGAAACTATGCTGGTATCCCGTTATGATCCCTGGCCTATCTGTAAAGATCTCCTTGTTTTTATCCAGCAACTGACCCAATTGATTTAACCTTGTTTGATCCATTCCTTCTAATTCTTCAAGTTTTTTGTAGATTTCCGTTTCAATGTCACATACATTTTCTTCTATGGTTAGTAACGGTACTTCATAAGGATGTTCTTCCGCATTTGTTACTACTTCCGGTCGTACCTGTATCCACCCTTCTGGTATGTTAATTACCCCCTTTGATTGCTGCAGGAAGTTCATACCAAGAATACAATTTCTCACTAAACCTGGTACTATTAAAAACACACAATCGACACTTAAATTACTGCTTAATACTACTTCTAAAAATACTTGTTTTCTAATACTTTTTGACCTATTTCCCACGGCGCTAACTATCGTGGTGTTATTGACGCTGAGGGTTTCATGGTGTCCAATCTGTTTTTTATTGTTTTCATACCATTCTTCAGATATAGCGTTCACGGCACTACCTGTGTCAATAAGAGAAATTACCGGAACTTGATTTATTTTAATCGCTAGTTCAGGGCTTTTTATTATTTTGACATCAATATTTTGCTTTTTCGATTCTTCAAATTGTTGTTTCATCAATGCCATTAACATTTGAAAATTTGCTTCAGATGACTGCGACTGTGATTGCGGTCCCCGGGCGCCATTCTCTTCACTCGTTGCAGAGCTCTCTTCATTCACCACATTTCTGTCCTCAGATTGCTCCATCCCCATCTGATTGTTAATTTCGACTACCTCGGAAATTTTTTCCCCTGTCGCCATTTTTGCCTTTCGTCGGGTTATCATTCAGATACTTATCGACAAATAACAATAATAACGTTCTTATTCTACAGTACTAACATTTACTTATTTAACTTAGTCTATCTCTAACCACTGTCTGTCACTGCCCTAGCCTAATTTCTTTAATTAAGCCGTGCGGTGCGGCGCCAATTTATAATACTTTATTTTAACAATTACTGTTATATTATCTATTTAATGTCCCGCGTGTGGACGCCAATTTATAATACTTTTTTTTTAGCATAAATTAATTGACATATTTTAATTTATGTGTATTTTCTCTTTTTAATTAATTAAGCCCCACTTTTGTTGTGGTGCCAATGTAATACTAAATTTTGCCCGACGTTGTGTGCGTCAATGTAATAATAAAATATGCCCCTCAGTTCCGGAGCGCCAATTTAATAATAAAATATTTTATATGCTCTTTATCTCAGGGTAAAATATAAATAAATGCTCAAATTTTCTTATAAATTGTTCTTCAATTTATTACAATTAGCTATGATTGATTATCATACTTTATCATTTATATATGAACTATATAAATTCTAATCAAAATATAAACATATTCATTTTCATAAATCTTATTTCATTACTCATATTCATAGCTCTAATAATTTAAATATTGTAATTCTTATTCAAAGACAAAACTTTTAATAATAATTTTCTTAAATTATTATATATTACGACATTGTTAATTATTGATCTGGATTCATTTAAAATCGTGCTTATAGATGAACTTAATTTCCATAATTTCCTAATATGATTTAATTTTGTTCTAAATAAAATTTTATCTTAATCCTTTAATTAAATCTTATGAGTTCTTTAAGTGAACAGACAGTGGACCTAATACTAATTATGGCATGAAAATTTTACTTGTGGTATGTATCCAAATCTGGTAGCAGTTCATATTGTGTGGTTGTCATGTTGATCGTCTGGCGTGTCTGCGATATTTCCCTCTGGATTAGCAGATTGTAACGTGGTCTCCTTTGAGTCACAAGACACTGCACAACACCAAACTTCACTCTCTCAAATTAGTTCGCGTTAATTGTTATTATAGTTATTCGCTTCTACAGCCATTATTAATTATTATTTATTAACTGCGTTATGGTTTGAATTACTGTTGTTACGGGTTTAGCTCGTTTCGAAATGTTACTCGATGATGAAGTTATTGTTGCGTATTTGCACAACTAAATCACAGCGTTATTTAATTATCATTTGTGTTGTATTAATTCACTTGTACATCACTAGTAAAATTACAGTTTTTCTCTTTACCGAACTTTGTTCTAGTACGAGCTTACTTTTCTAACCATCGTACCGAATTTCTCTAAGTCCAATAACTATGGGAATCTCGGTCGCGGACTTACACTCCCGTTTCCGTCAAAATTTTTAGTTAAACTCCCCGAGCGCGCCTTTCTCGCGTCCCTATATCGAATTCCATATTTCTCCCACTTACTTCCGATTTTTCTAACGCTGTTTTCCAATTGGTTCTACTTTACGACTCTTCAGATTTAGAGACCACCTATTTTTCCGAAAGAACTTCTCTGATAGGCCTTTGGATTCCCACCAGATTCCTTCCCTAGGTCACTACACTGAGGTCGTTGTCGCTGCTAGATACTGTAGCAATAATTCTTGCCTGTCACTTTTTTGGAGTAAACAAAACAACCCTTAACTTTCTCGTCAAGTATTGTTTTCGTGCACTAGGTTGTTCTAATGGCATCAACTATTGTTACTTACAGGCCTTACCAAACTTCCTTTCAACACTTCTTGCTTGTGTTAGGACATTACTCCCAGCTTTCTCTCTTCTCAGTAAGGTCGAAGTCCTGTCGCTGACCGTTTGAGTCTTTCAATAACATATACCTTTTTTTGTTTCGCTATATGCAGCTGGCGTGTATACGTATTCTGGTCTATTGTTAATACCTACAGCTGCTCTTCAAATGAGTTCGTTTACTTCTGTGCCCTTTTTTCTACGGATTTGAGGTAGTTGTCAAAGTTTAACGTTTCTTAGTATGGAGAGCGATGAACTCAGCCTATTTGCCGTGAGCGTGTTGGGGCTGATATATGATTTTATTGCCTCTCAGTCACCTCTGCGTTTCACACAACAATTCCCTGTTACGGCGCTTAAAGATACATCTCTACTCAAAATAAGAAATTTTCAAAATTTCTGATTTTGGTGTTATAAGCTGTTCAACTCTTGTCTCCGGCTACAGTACTTTCCCCGCCTGTGGAAAACTGCCAATATCGTTATGATTCCCAAACCCCGCAAGCCGCGCATGCTTCCTGAAAGCTATCGGCCTATATCTCTCTTGCCAGTTATCTCGAAGGTGTTCGAGCGTCTCTTGCTGGCCCCCATCTCGCCGTTGTTGGATAATTTTATCCGCAACGCACAGTTCGGGTTTCGCAGAGAGCACTCGACCACGCTTCATCTAGTCCGCGTGGTTACCCAACTCTCTGACGCCACCAACAGGCGAGCGGCTACGGCCGCCGCACTGCTGGACGTGAGCAAGGCCTTCGATAAAGTCTGGCACGAAGGTCTTCTCTTCAAACTCGCTAACTCCCCCATACCATCGTCCATAGTGTTTTTCCTCTGGTCGTATCTCTGCTACCGAACCTTCAGGGTGAGCGTCGACGGAACCTGCTCTGCAGTTCGTCCGTCGCCGCCGACGTACCTCAGGGATCTGTCCTCAGCCCCGTTCTGTACCTTGTGTACACGAACGACCTGCCTGTCTTGCCCGGTGTCACGTTGTCTTTGTTCGCTGACGATGCAATGTATCATTACAGCTCTGTGTCCCCGCGTTTTGCGAGTACACAGCTGCAGCGTCAGTTGGACCAGCTTCCGGACTGGGTACGGAAATGGCGGGTGACGATCAATCCGAAGCGATCTGTTTCACTCGTAAGTCCATCTCCCGATGCCAGCCCCTCTCCCTGGAAGGGAGCCCTATCGCCTACAAAGAGTCGGTGAAGTATCTAGGCGCTCGGCTCGACCGGCGTCTTTGCTTCAACGCCCACGTGACTGATACCCTCCAAAGGCTCGCGGCGTCCGAGCCAAACTTTACCCATATCTCGCGTCCCGCAGCCCCCTGGCGCTGCGCACGAAAGTTACCCTATATCTATTGTTTCTCCGGTCTGTATTGACCTATGCGGCACCTGTTTGGTGGTCACTTATCTCCGCCACCAACAGGCGTAGGCTGGAAAGTTTCCAATCCAGAACCCTCCGTTCCTTGTCGGGATCTCCTTGGTTTGTTAGAAACAGTGTCATTCGAGGAGGTCTACGAGTTCCTACTCTCTCTGCCTTTGTCTGGTCATTAGCTGCGACTCTCTTTGCCGCAGCTGACACCTCTTCCTTCCCTTACCTCAGGACCATCAGCACCACGCAACCACCTCCCCCTGTCCGGGTCAAACGCCCTCGGGCGATTCTCGATGACCCGCCATAACTTTACGTAAATTACTTAAACAAATTGCACATTTACCATCTGACCATGCCCCAGAATTTACCTGAAAAGCTGTTTCCTTCCTCCCTTCCTAGTATGCCGACCGCGCTGAATGCCGCTGCTACGCGCTATCACTGGCACGGAGGCTCTCCGCCTCACGGCCGGCGTCTGTACGCGGGACTGGGAACGGGTGACATCTGTCACCTTAACCCGTTCATGCAGCAGTGCACACCGATTGCACAAAATTTTAAAAATAATTAAAAATGAAACCTTTCTCCCCCGCCTTCTCAGTTAACTGGTTGGCGGTTGTCCATTTCAGTTTTTAGGCACCTGTCGAATATACCAGCTCTAAGTTTATCCTCAGGCAGCCATTGGGCTCGACCCAGATGCTGCAGTCATGCACCGGGTGCAAAGACGCCCCGCTACTACAGTGCTACATGCTACATGCCCCCCTCCCCACCTATACCTTGACGCCGCATTGACGCCCCCCTCTAACTTTAGCGTCCTGCGCTGCTCGTCCCCGCCACGACTGTTTATTATTGTCTTTATTTTGGCACTCTCATCATCATCATCCGACATCCATTTGGCTGTCCACACACACACACACACACACACACACACACACTACTCTCTCTCTTCTGGGTGCTTCCAATTTCTCCGCCTCCGGCCTGCACTAACGTGCATCCCCTCTCAACCGGGGCTACGCTCCAAATCAGCCTAAGACTTAGCCTTCGGGACAAGAGTTCAAACTTTTCGAAAACAAATATGTAAACTGTCAATGAAAAAGAGAACATCTCGGTGATTCTGGTTAGTCCAAACAGTCCCGCCATTCGACGAAATCAGCATCGTTAGCGGGTAGACTAGAACTGAGGATGGTGGATCATGCAAGTTCGAGGATTGTTCAGTAGAATCACGTTTGATCTGCGCAGCCGTGATTTCGGCTCCATGGCAACGGAATTCATTTGGTTATATTGTCTATTTAAGTACTAGTGACGCGTCTGTCAAAAATATTTGCAGTTTGCTCTTTTCTAAGCGTTGTGACTGGGTTGAAAAATGGCATCTATGATAGAAAATCCGTCCAAAAATAATCTGCATGCCGTTATTCAGTTTTTGGCCGCTGAGGGGCATCAGCCAATGGAAACTGATAAGAGAATGAAAGCTGTGTACGGTGACTATAGTTATTCTCATACAGTAGTGGTTGAGTGGTGCAATAAATTTCAACAAGGAAATAATCCACTAAATATTTGGCTCGTTCCGGACCTGCACGTGTTGCAGCATCAGATGAAAATGTGAGACAGCTGGAAACTGCTTTACGCGCAAATAGGCGCATCAAAATTAGAGAACTTTCTCAATTGTTGAGCATCAGCGGGGGAACTGTTCATTCCACCATTCATAGTCTTGGCTATCACAAAGTTGCTGCTCACTGGATTCCACGAGTGCTTACTGATTAGCAGAAAAATTTGCGTTCGGCCTTATCATTACAGTATTTGATGTGCTATCAACAACAAGGTAATGCCTTTCTACACCAAATTGTTGCCGGTGATGAGTCTTGGTGTTATCACTACGAACCAGAATCCAAACGTCAGAGTATGCAGTGGAAGCATGCACAATTTCCGAAGGTGAAAAAATGTCGGTCCCAACCTTCGGCAGGAAAAATAATGGTGACCGTATTTTTTGATTATAGGGTGTGCTGCTCTTAGATTTTAAAGAACCTGGTGTCAACATCAACGCTGAGCGGTATGCAGACAGCTTAAAACGCTTACAGGTCAGCATCAAGAATAAACGTCGTGAGAAGCTCACGAATGGTGTCATTCTTCTGCATGATAGTGCTCGACCCCATGTAGTCCAGACGATTCAAGATCTGCCTGGTCGTATGAAGTGGGAAGTCGTACAACATCCATCTTACAGTCCCGACATGTCCCCGTACGATTATTATTTTTTATGGCCCATTAAAGAAATCACTAAAAGGGCGGCGGTTCAAATCGGACGCTGAGGTAGAGTTTGCTGTTAGCGAATGGTTCCGCAAACAGCCCCAAGAATTTTACCAACAGGGAATCCACAGATTAGTTTAACTGTGGGACTCATGGCTTAATGTTAATGGAGACTTCTTTTAAAATCGTTGAATAAAAACTCCTTTACAGCCTCTTAAACGTGTTTGTATTGAATAATCCTTGTAATTTAATCCACGAAAGCTAATAAGCAAGAGTATAATGTCGATGCACGCTCATTAATGGATCATTTCTCAGGCTACTAGCTCGTCCCCATAGTTTAGTATACGAAAATCCTGATCAACGTAGGTCATGTGTGATCCTTTTTGCCGTTTTTTTCAGCATGGAAGGTTCATTATCAGTCATCGATCTTGGTAGCTCAGGGATAACCTACATCTCTGTATCTGGACGCAATTAACTTCTACGAGGGTCATTCAATAAGTAAACAGACAAACAGTTGGAGAAAAGAAATTAATTGTAGCAGCTGATTGAAACTTTCAGGAGTGTTACCTGGCAACGTCGTTGTGGGTTTTGATCAGCTGTTCAATAATATATTGCATAAACATAACCAATACAGTTTTATTTACGATGGCGTGTCCTCTTGAGGACAGTACTTTCGAAGAACAGCGTTGTATTATAAGATTTTTGGATTTGGAACCACTATAACCACTAACTTGGATTCACTATTTTGAACCCGAGTCAAAGCGACAAAACATGGAGTGGAAGCATTCCAGTTCACCCGCCAAAAAGAAATTCAAAACCCAGCCATCGGCTGGTAAGGTGATGTTAACCATCTTTTGGAGCTCCCAAGGCCCAATTTTCTGTGATTACCTACAAGACCAGCGTACCATCAATAGTCAGTACTATTCAGACATGATTGTGAACAAAGTTGAGCCTGCATTGAAGAAGAAATGTCCGGGATGGCAGAGGAAAGATGTGATTCTTCTTCACGATAATGCCCGCCCACACACGGCAAAACTGACGCTCGAAACAATAAGAAAAGTAGGTTGGGAGATCCTGCCTCATTCCCCTTATAGCCCTGACCTTGCGCCATCTGACTTTTTCTTGTTTGACCCACTCAAGGAGACTGTGCGTGGTGTCAAGTTCAACAGCAATGAAGAAGTGAAGGAAAAAGTCCAAAACTGGCTTCCACATCAAGGTAAAGAATTCTTTGCTGAGGGAATAAAAAAGCTTGTAAAGAGATGGGACAAGTGCATAGACGTTGCTGGAGATTACGTTGAAAAGTAAAAAAAAATTATATCGATTGAATAAAAAATTTTTGCTCCACAGCTGTTTGTTTGTTTACTTATTGAATGACCCTCGTACGTCAATTGGATGTACGGTCAGTGATCACGTATGCAGTGTTTCTTTTTAACCTCAGCTATTTAATGTTGTTGTGTTCAGTCGCTTAGTCATGACCCTGTGAAATATGTCACGCCATCCCCCTCTATCTTACACGATTTCCGGAGATCTTCCTTATTCTTATTTGTGGCTTCAGTAATCTATCTAGTATTCTGCTATTCTCTCCTCTTTTTGGTGTCCACTTTTCCCAGTGTCACATTCTTGTCTAGCGAGTCGTGTTTACTCACTACATGACCGAAGTGTCGAACTTTCAGCTGTAGTAGTTGACTCTCCAGTGAACAGTCAGGACTTGTTTGTTCCAGCATTATTTCCAGTAATATCCCTACTCTGCGTTAGGTTCGTCATAACTTTCTTTCCGAAAAGGAAGCGTCTTCTGATTTCATGGTTGCAGTGTTCATCTGCAGAGTTCTTCGAGCCTAAATAAACAAAGTCGGGCACGACTTCTGTTTTCTGTGTATCTCGACGTAATAGGGGCGGGCGCCAACAGTTTTCTTTATGTTAAGTTCTGAATCTGCTTTATCCACCTCTTCTCTCGTCCCCATCAAGAGAAGAGGACTTCTTTCTTAAGTCTTCTTTCGCCTTAAGGCCAATAGTGTGCTGTCGTCGGCATATGTGAAATTTCTGCCAGCAATACTAATGATTTGCTAACATAATCCTGTTCATTTAACATGGCCTTTCATATGATGTGCTCGGTATGTAAATTGAAAAAGTAAGGTGACAATATACACCCTTGCCGACCTCATTTCGCTACGGTAAACCATTCCGTTGCAATAACCTCACATGCTTGATCATATTTTCCCATCCATTAAATATGTGTAAACTCGTGTATGTGCAACTGTTGAAGAGAAGATGTTCGCTGCTCACGTGTGTGCTGTAAGCTGGTTGGCGCGTTTTCAACCGCCGTACGCACAAATAACACGCACACACCGTGAGTTCGAAAGCCCATTGGCCTAGAGCCGAGGGACCAGGTGAGGGCCGCCTGGTGTGCAGGGTACATTAGGTCAGCGTATTATGTTGTATATTTATATCCGCTCGATAGTCACAATCAGCTACTTCGTATCCTATACTCTATATAATAAAAGCTCTTGAACAACCCTAGTACTCCACAAATTTAGATTTATACTAAGTAAACTATCAAAACGTTTATTAGACTAATAAACTTTTACTCGTAATTTACTATTTTACTTTCTTTTAATAATAATATTTACATTTTTAACACTTTAAACCATTGTAAACTGTATTCGCAGCTAGACATAGACATTAACAAAAAAAGAAACAAGTAACTTTAAGAAGGTTTGAAAGAAAGATTGTAAGACGTGTCTGTGGCCCGGTTCAAGAAGATGATGATAAATGGAGAATAAGAAATAACAAGGAGATAGATGAACTATTGAAGCATGAGGACATTGTAAGGTTCGTAAACTGCTACTACTCCGCGGCGCTACAGCTCATGAAGAGCTGTGGCCTCCAGAACCGAGGCAATCTTTCTGTATCCGTTACAAATTTTATTTTACAGAATAAGGTTGTTAGCCTTATGCCCAACCCCTACCAGGAGGAAGATTCGTAAAGGCTCAACGAATACATGACGTGCTGTAAGATCTAAGAAGAATGGCTGTGAGGGGTTACACTGAGATGGCAATGGATAGGAGACATTGGAGGAGATTGGTGTTCGAAGCCAGGAGTCACGTTGGGCTATAGTGCTAAAGAAGAAGAGAAGAATAAATTATTCTAACATTCATAGCTGGGGAAGCAACTCATTTTTTATAATAGGCCTACTGTAAAAATGTTTTTGAGGGGATAAAAGTTCTTATACGAATTAATTCTACGACCTAATTTAATTTGGTACTCTGATAATTTATTATTATTCTTAGTCATGTTTATAAAATAGTTGTTATAGGATTCAAAGAAACGTCGATTAACTGGATAGTTTTTATAAATCAGATTATTTCTTATAACTGTTTACAAAATTGTAAATTTATTCAATTAAAAAGCTGTAACATTTAATTTATTCCTTTTACGATTGAACTAGTGTGTCACGTTTTAATATATAGCTTTAGCGCAGGTGGCTTGTTTCTTCTTGACCCGTGAAACGTTCATGAGAAATATAAAGTACGTAAAAAATATTACAATCTTGGGGAATGTAAGCGTGTAAGATAGATAGTAATACAGTTCTTACAAGTTCGAAATGTGTTAGCGTATGCGCAACTTTAACATTGATGCCTTCTTATTATAACGTCGGTCGGGGAAATAATGGGTGTGTATCATATTTAATATTTAATAAGGGTGCCCATATTTAATAGGTATGGAAGCCATAATCCGCCCATCATCGTTTTTATTAAGTCTCCTGGTGATTTCCCTTTTCAAAAGTCCTTGTACTCAGACGGGTGTCTCCAGCCACTAAGTCCAAAAGTGTGTTTCTTATCCTTTTCCTCTAATATCATACAGTCATTGTGCTTAAATAATCCATTTGATTTCGGTGAGGTTTCTCAGAACATTTTTTTTCATTTAACCTCTTACACACGTCATCATCGGTTAACCAACAACCCCTCCCTTATTTCCTCACCATCCCCCCTCGTGACTCAGAATATTCTGATTGTACCTCCCAACGTCCACCAGTCACGAACCACACTGCATAACATTAATGGGGTAAAACTGACACGTGTGGGGGGCCAGAAAGAACATCTCGATTGAGCAGTTAGGGTGCAATAAAAATAAACCCAAGAAGAGTATTTTACAACCTCCTCTATACTTGACGCATCTGCCCAGACTGCGAAACAGTTCTAGTATTGAGCGTTGCGAACAGTTCACAATTCACGCTCAGTAGCACGTGTGGGGTTCACACACGCACAAACACACAACTTCTAACAAAAGAGTAAACGATAGCAGCACGAATATTGTTCTATTGGCCTACACAGTATACGTACACATGACCAGTATACACACACCCGCGCGTTTCATTTTGTGTGTAAATATACAGTATAGACGAAGGGAAACTCCCATCTACGCGAAACACCGGGTGCGCGCGTACATACAAACACACGTGCATTCGCGTCCTATCAAAACTAAATGGTAACAGTACAAATATTGTCGTATGCAATTAACGTGAAGTAGTTTTTCTTTACATGTATATTAGGGTGTTGGTAGTTGAAGATAGACGTGAGGGATGTAGTGTGTACATTACAGAGAGAGAGAGAGAGAGGGGGGTACTTAAGTTTGTAAACGGCAAAGTGCATGTGCTTGTACGTGATCTGAACAACTATCTATATTAGACGTATCGGCTCAATATATAAGAAACTAGATCTTCCGTTTCCAAAATGATGAGTGTAAGGCAATATTGCAGGTAGGAGAAGAAGCCGTAAAACTGTTCCCCAAGACTTCTCGAGGGTCACTTTTATTGCAGGCCAAATTGTTCGTCCAAGGTACACTTTGGGGCCCCACACGTGTCACCTGTTGCCCATTAATGTAATATCTTATTAAAAATGTAATAGTTTTATACATACACGTGTGTGGCAGTAAAGATTCCAATAAAGTCGTGTGGAGGAACGTTTAACTATGTTTACACTGGTGTAGTGTGTTTGTGTTGGCCGACAGTGTAGAGACTAGTGTTAAATATTTGATAAAGGTATAGTCGTGTCTTCGTTAGTAATCAAACACGCGGCTGTCAGCCCGTATGTAAAGGTTATCGATTCCTTGCGTCAACAGCCCCGTTGTTTATCTTCTGGCTTTTTATGCATTCCGTGTAAAGTAATTTGGCCACTGTCCATCTTCGTTCATTGTTGAAGAGTTACGTATGCTGTCGGAACGAGCTCTGCTGCTAACATTGTCAACAACCGCTTACACGTTCATTGGAATTCTACAGATATAAGTATAATACTAATGACTCGGAACACAAAGTTTTTATTGGTAAAAATATAAAATTTTTACCTTGTAGTCTTAAACAGTTTTCGCTTATTATAAGCTTCGTCACATCTCTAGATGAAAAAGACTACAAAGACGAACTAAACACGATAAAATATATAGCAGAAACCAACGGATACAACAGAACAATAGTCAGTAAACGCCTACACAAAACAAACAACAGAACAAGACAGAAAACAACAAGTTCATAATACTAACATACATCAATAACCACACTGAAAAATAGCTCAAATTAAAAAAAGCAGGATTCAGAATCGCATACAAAATACAAACAAAACAGAACACACACTATCAAAAAACACAGACAAAGAACAAAACAAATTTGATTTACCTGGTGTTCACAAACTAAATTGCTCAGATTGCAACGAATTCTACATAGCCGAGACAGGGTGTTGCTTTAAACAGAGATATATTGAACACACAAAGGCACTACACTCTACCACCGAATCCACCTTTGCAAACCACACATACACAAACATCAAAGCAACGTGGATATTCTGCACGTACACACAAAAGGCGTTGAACAACTAGAAATATACAAACACACAAAAACGACATCCTAAACGAACAGGCACAATTCAAATCACACGTACTATTCGAACATATCACACCGCACACACACAACATCGATCTTTTAAACGACGGCGCTGTCACCAAAAACAAGACGGACAGCGCTCCTAGCGGCAGCCTCTGACGAAGCTTATAATAAGCGAAAACTGGTTCAGGCTACAAGGTAAAAAATTTATATTTTTACCAATAAACACTTCCGAGTCCGAGTCAGTTGTATTATACTTACAAGTAGCCTAGTTAAAGCAACGGACACGTCATGGACAACAAACTCCAAAAATCTACGGATAGGCCTATATTTATTTTCCCTAGTACTTCTGTACTGTTATATTTTAATACTGAGATGTGTTTTTCCTCGTGCGAGTTTCTGTTCTGTGAATGTTCTGTTGTTAGGACCGTGTTCATAGATTGTCCTCCCTCCGCACCTCACAAAGAAAATTGTCATATTTCAATTTGCGTCTACCAGCGCTGGCCGGCCGTCGAACCTGCCCACTACAGTAACACTGAGCGCATGATAACGAATTAACCGCGGGCGTGTTCGTGTTGTGTTAGTTTATCTAAACATTGTGTTCAGTTAATCGTGTGTAACAATGGAGAGGTACCGCACAGCTGTGTGTGTTGCTTCCATGTTTTGTAAGGTTTCATTTGATTGCTTGCCGGTTATCTCCGAACTCTGTAAATATTTACTGTATATACACCCGACGCTGTAGCATCTTGTAGCAATTAAGTGTCGTAAGTAAGTAGATACCAAAATTCGTGAGTGCTACAACTATGTGGTGTATATACCACATGTCGATGCTGAGAATAACTGCACACACAAAATTGAAAGAAGAATTCTGGCTGCTAATAAAAGCTATTACGGCCTGAATAAACATTTTAAATCAAGACTATTAACCACGGAAACTAATCAACGCTTTATACGACATTGGTAAGGCCTGTATTGACATATGGCTGAGTGCTGTGTACTCAAGAAAATTGATGAACAGAGGCTGGCTGTGTTTGAAAGAGAAAGAGTAATAATAATGAATTATATGCTAAGTACAATGAGATTAGAGTTGTCCGACTTGCCAAAATTAATAGATTAAGATGGGCAGGACACGTTCAGAGAATGGATGACGAACGTACGGCAAAAAAGAATTATGAAACACAAGACAATAGGAAAAAGGAAGATCGGAAGACCGAAGAACAGATGGTTGGACCAGGTCGGCAGTGATACGAGGAAGCTGGGCCCAGTGAATTTCTGGCGGATGGCTGAGGACAGGAATAAGTGAAGGCAATTTCTTTTGGAGGCCAAGGCTCGATCTGGGCTGTAGAGCCAAGGATGTACGTATGTTTAGTCACCAAATTATTGTCGTAACTCTTGTAAATAGTATGGGATATCGTCTGCAAAATGTCCCATTTATTCATCTGCATGATACTAGTGGTTAAAGAATATATCTTATATCATTATCATTATCGTCAGCACAAAATACCGTGGTATCCTCTGTTTCCTCTTAAGCTGTCTCGCTCCTGAGATTTTTCATCATCAGATTTGCTGGTTTGAAAGATCCATTTACCTTCTACTAATTTTAACAGTTCTTTATATTTCCTACATCCCACGAGTACAGGAATATATTTCTGTATTCCGTCCATTATCATCATTCGCTGTTTTTGTCGCCTCTTTTGTCTCAAGATGGCTGTGTATGCGTAATTTAAACTTTTATCTTAAAGAGAAGTATAAATATTCGCAGTCGCGGTATCGGCTGTAGTTTCTTTACAACTAATTTTCCTCGCCAGTACCTTAAGTGCCCAATTGCTGGAGCCATCCGCGCAACGTTACGGACGGCGTGCCTCAGGGCAGTCGAGCCTGTCGACCACGGAGACGCGCTGGCGACTGGTTGGAGCAATTCTCAGACCCATGTCACGCGCGCTCATCGTGTATTCGTGGCTCGCCAGTACCTTAAGTGCCCAGTTGCTGGAGCCATGCGCCCAACGTTACGGACGGCGTGCCTCGGGGCAGTCGAGCCTGGCGACTGGTTGGAGCAATTCTCAGACCCATGTCACGCGCGCTCATCGTGTATTCGTGGCTCGCCAGTACCTTAAGTGCCCAGTTGCTGGAGCCATGCGCCCAACGTTACGGACGGCGTGCCTCGGGGCAGTCGAGCCTGGCGACTGATTGGAGCAATTCTCAGACCCATGTCACGCGCGCTCATCGTGTATTCGTGGCTCGCCAGTACCTTAAGTGCCCAGTTTCTGGAGCCATGCGCCCAACGTTACGGACGGCGTGCCTCGGGGCAGTCGAGCCTGGCGACTGGTTGGAGCAATTCTCAGACCCATGTCACGCGCGCTCATCGTGTATTCGTGGCTCGCCAGTACCTTAAGTGCCCAGTTGCTGGAGCCATGCGCCCAACGTTACGGACGGCGTGCCTCGGGGCAGTCGAGCCTGGCGACTGATTGGAGCAATTCTCAGACCCATGTCACGCGCGCTCATCGTGTATTCGTGGCTCGCCAGTACCTTAAGTGCCCAGTTGCTGGAGCCATGCGCCCAACGTTACGGACGGCGTGCCTCGGGGCAGTCGAGCCTGGCGACTGGTTGGAGCAATTCTCAGACCCATGTCACGCGCGCTCATCGTGTATTCGTGGCTCGCCAGTACCTTAAGTGCCCAGTTCTGGAGCCATGCGCCCAACGTTACGGACGGCGTGCCTCGGGGCAGTCGAGCCTGGCGACTGATTGGAGCAATTCTCAGACCCATGTCACGCGCGCTCATCGTGTATTCGTGGCTCGCCAGTACCTTAAGTGCCCAGTTGCTGGAGCCATGCGTCCAACGTTACGGACGGCGTGCCTCGGGGCAGTCGAGCCTGGCGACTGATTGGAGCAATTCTCAGACCCATGTCACGCGCGCTCATCGTGTATTCGTGGCTCGCCAGTACCTTAAGTGCCCAGTTGCTGGAGCCATGCGCCCAACGTTACGGACGGCGTGCCTCGGGGCAGTCGAGCCTGGCGACTGATTGGAGCAATTCTCAGACCCATGTCACGCGCGCTCATCGTGTATTCGTGGCTCGCCAGTACCTTAAGTGCCCAGTTGCTGGAGCCATGCGCCCAACGTTACGGACGGCGTGCCTCGGGGCAGTCGAGCCTGGCGACTGATTGGAGCAATTCTCAGACCCATGTCACGCGCGCTCATCGTGTATTCGTGGCTCGCCAGTACCTTAAGTGCCCAGTTGCTGGAGCCATGCGCCCAACGTTACGGACGGCGTGCCTCGGGGCAGTCGAGCCTGGCGACTGGTTGGAGCAATTCTCAGACCCATGTCACGCGCGCTCATCGTGTATTCGTGGCTCGCCAGTACCTTAAGTGCCCAGTTTCTGGAGCCATGCGCCCAACGTTACGGACGGCGTGCCTCGGGGCAGTCGAGCCTGGCGACTGATTGGAGCAATTCTCAGACCCATGTCACGCGCGCTCATCGTGTATTCGTGGCTCGCCAGTACCTTAAGTGCCCAGTTGCTGGAGCCATGCGCCCAACGTTACGGACGGCGTGCCTGGGGGCAGTCGAGCCTGGCGACTGATTGGAGCAATTCTCAGACCCATGTCACGCGCGCTCATCGTGTATTCGTGGCTCGCCAGTACCTTAAGTGCCCAGTTGCTGGAGCCATGCGCCCAACGTTACGGACGGCGTGCCTCAGGGCAGTCGAGCCTGGCGACTGGTTGGAGCAATTCTCAGACCCATGTCACGCGCGCTCATCGTGTATTCGTGGCTCGCCAGTACCTTAAGTGCCCAGTTGCTGGAGCCATGCGCCCAACGTTACGGACGGCGTGCCTCGGGGCAGTCGAGCCTGGCGACTGGTTGGAGCAATTCTCAGACCCATGTCACGCGCGCTCATCGTGTATTCGTGGCTCGCCAGTACCTTAAGTGCCCAGTTGCTGGAGCCATGCGCCCAACGTTACGGACGGCGTGCCTCGGGGCAGTCGAGCCTGGCGACTGATTGGAGCAATTCTCAGACCCATGTCACGCGCGCTCATCGTGTATTCGTGGCTCGCCAGTACCTTAAGTGCCCAGTTGCTGGAGCCATGCGTCCAACGTTACGGACGGCGTGCCTCGGGGCAGTCGAGCCTGGCGACTGATTGGAGCAATTCTCAGACCCATGTCACGCGCGCTCATCGTGTATTCGTGGCTCGCCAGTACCTTAAGTGCCCAGTTGCTGGAGCCATGCGCCCAACGTTACGGACGGCGTGCCTCGGGGCAGTCGAGCCTGGCGACTGATTGGAGCAATTCTCAGACCCATGTCACGCGCGCTCATCGTGTATTCGTGGCTCGCCAGTACCTTAAGTGCCCAGTTGCTGGAGCCATGCGCCCAACGTTACGGACGGCGTGCCTCGGGGCAGTCGAGCCTGGCGACTGATTGGAGCAATTCTCAGACCCATGTCACGCGCGCTCATCGTGTATTCGTGGCTCGCCAGTACCTTAAGTGCCCAGTTGCTGGAGCCATGCGCCCAACGTTACGGACGGCGTGCCTCGGGGCAGTCGAGCCTGGCGACTGGTTGGAGCAATTCTCAGACCCATGTCACGCGCGCTCATCGTGTATTCGTGGCTCGCCAGTACCTTAAGTGCCCAGTTGCTGGAGCCATGCGCCCAACGTTACGGACGGCGTGCCTCGGGGCAGTCGAGCCTGGCGACTGATTGGAGCAATTCTCAGACCCATGTCACGCGCGCTCATCGTGTATTCGTGGCTCGCCAGTACCTTAAGTGCCCAGTTTCTGGAGCCATGCGCCCAACGTTACGGACGGCGTGCCTCGGGGCAGTCGAGCCTGGCGACTGATTGGAGCAATTCTCAGACCCATGTCACGCGCGCTCATCGTGTATTCGTGGCTCGCCAGTACCTTAAGTGCCCAGTTGCTGGAGCCATGCGCCCAACGTTACGGACGGCGTGCCTCAGGGCAGTCGAGCCTGGCGACTGGTTGGAGCAATTCTCAGACCCATGTCACGCGCGCTCATCGTGTATTCGTGGCTCGCCAGTACCTTAAGTGCCCAGTTTCTGGAGCCATGCGCCCAACGTTACGGACGGCGTGCCTCGGGGCAGTCGAGCCTGGCGACTGGTTGGAGCAATTCTCAGACCCATGTCACGCGCGCTCATCGTGTATTCGTGGCTCGCCAGTACCTTAAGTGCCCAGTTGCTGGAGCCATGCGCCCAACGTTACGGACGGCGTGCCTCGGGGCAGTCGAGCCTGGCGACTGATTGGAGCAATCCACAGACCCATGTCACGCGCGCTCATCGTGTATTCGTGGCTCGCCAGTACCTTAAGTGCCCAGTTGCTGGAGCCATGCGCCCAACGTTACGGACGGCGTGCCTCGGGGCAGTCGAGCCTGGCGACTGGTTGGAGCAATTCTCAGACCCATGTCACGCGCGCTCATCGTGTATTCGTGGCTCGCCAGTACCTTAAGTGCCCAGTTGCTGGAGCCATGCGCCCAACGTTACGGACGGCGTGCCTCGGGGCAGTCGAGCCTGGCGACTGATTGGAGCAATTCTCAGACCCATGTCACGCGCGCTCATCGTGTATTCGTGGCTCGCCAGTACCTTAAGTGCCCAGTTGCTGGAGCCATGCGCCCAACGTTACGGACGGCGTGCCTCGGGGCAGTCGAGCCTGGCGACTGGTTGGAGCAATTCTCAGACCCATGTCACGCGCGCTCATCGTGTATTCGTGGCTCGCCAGTACCTTAAGTGCCCAGTTTCTGGAGCCATGCGCCCAACGTTACGGACGGCGTGCCTCGGGGCAGTCGAGCCTGGCGACTGATTGGAGCAATTCTCAGACCCATGTCACGCGCGCTCATCGTGTATTCGTGGCTCGCCAGTACCTTAAGTGCCCAGTTGCTGGAGCCATGCGCCCAACGTTACGGACGGCGTGCCTCGGGGCAGTCGAGCCTGGCGACTGGTTGGAGCAATTCTCAGACCCATGTCACTCGCGCTCATCGTGTATTCGTGGCTCGCCAGTACCTTAAGTGCCCAGTTGCTGGAGCCATGCGCCCAACGTTACGGACGGCGTGCCTCGGGGCAGTCGAGCCTGGCGACTGATTGGAGCAATTCTCAGACCCATGTCACGCGCGCTCATCGTGTATTCGTGGCTTGCCAGTACCTTAAGTGCCCAGTTGCTGGAGCCATGCGCCCAACGTTACGGACGGCGTGCCTCGGGGCAGTCGAGCCTGGCGACTGGTTGGAGCAATTCTCAGACCCATGTCACGCGCGCTCATCGTGTATTCGTGGCTCGCCAGTACCTTAAGTGCCCAGTTGCTGGAGCCATGCGCCCAACGTTACGGACGGCGTGCCTCGGGGCAGTCGAGCCTGGCGACTGATTGGAGCAATTCTCAAACCCATGTCACGCGCGCTCATCGTGTATTCGCGGGCCGTTCCTTAAGACCTTGTGCCGACGCGAACGGCCGAGCTGTGCTGTATGAAACTGGCGTTCATCGGGCTCCGTACTGGACAACGCACACAAACCAGGGCGAAAGACGCCCCCCCTCTGTCCGTCGGAATTACCTTACAGTTGTGTCTCTTGTCTCAGGAGAACGTGTATGGAAACAGCATTTGCACTGGGACCAGGGTGACCAGACGTCCGGCTTTTGGACGACATGTCCTCCTTTTTAAGGTTTGTCCTCCTGTCCTCCCGGCATTTGGGAAATACGAAAAATGTCCGGCATTGACCACAATATGAATTTGAAAAATAAAATTTTTATAGTCGTCTCTTTGATAAGTGTCTGGAGAGTGGAGATCGACCTGGCTGTCGCCTCACAAACGATCTCTAGTGCCATTCATGCTAACTACGCATTTTCTGTACTGTCGTTGTCCCACATAACGTACAGTGGAGCGATGAACGGAATCAACTGAACATTGAAGCTGTAAAGGGGATATTAATAGTGAAATATAATTTCAGACAATTAATATCAAAACCAGATTTTCTGAGAAAAATATCTTCAAGTCAGAAGTATTCTGAGTATTCATAAGAAGATTTACCTCTTATTTATTTATAATATGACTAAAGAGAACAGCAAATTAACCTGATTATTATTATTATTTTTTTTTTAATATATTTTTTTTCTGATTAATGCTTTTACCAATTCTGTAAATTACTTGTTTGCAACAGCGCATAATATATATTTATTAATAAAAGTCTGCATTTACTATTTATATTGAGTTTTGTATTTGTCCTCCTTCTTTTAAAAATGTCCTCCTTTTTCGAAAAAAATGTCCTCCATTGCATAAATTATATCTGGTCACACTGACTGGGACGCCTGTTCCGAAATTGCAACTGTAAGTCGGACTTTATAACGTTTGTTCAGTTATACAGAAATTTAAGTTAAACATCTGTTATTTTTATGTAGAGTATGACATGACGTATTTGTGTAAACGAATTCAGGCTGTACAAATTGTACTGTTAGTACGGACAAAAAAAAACCCCTTCCTTCCCGTTTTCTAGTTAAATTATTTAGCGGTTCCGGCGTAGTAACGTCGGGTCGGCAAACTGCGCAGTAGTCTGACCGGTGGCGGTGACTAATGAGTGACATTACGTTACGTTGGCCCCGTCTCTGCAAATAAATAGTTACGTATTGACTAGACCTTAGCCCCTGACGCATGCCGACTGCTTCGTCTATTTCCGTAATTCTTCGTAGAGCTGAGTAAGGCGCGAATATCCAATTTTTACCCGATGTTACGAGCTATGTACGAAATCCTCCGATGTTGAATTAGGCGGGAAATGTACAGTAGAACACACAACGTGCTGTTTAATGTATTGTGTGTGTGTGTTAAGTAATAGTGTGTCGGTAATTATAGTATTTGTAATACCAGCGTGTTTGTAAATAAAACGTGACAGTAGTTCGCTTATAAAATATTGCTTTACTGTTTTATTTTAATTATCTGTGGGTGTGTTAATTAACAGCGTGTGACAATCATATATTAATTATAATTTTATTCTTTAATATCACTGTGATTATTAAATAAAACTGTCTCCGTAGTTCGTTTTATAATATACATTTTTATTTCATTTAAATTATCCGTTCGTGTGTTCATCGAGTTTGTTGTGTGATATTCATTTGTTAATTTTGTGTGTGTTCACAATCTAGTTTTTATACCTTTTTAATTTTTGGTTTATTAAAGTGAGTGAGCTTAAACAATACTTATGTTCGGAGTGCGGTAAGGATTGTAAAAATGTAGAGAATCTTAGCCAGCATTCGAAATTACATCCCGAAAAAGTAAACAGTGGAGTGCCGGTTTTGAGCAGCTTGAAGTCGCGTACACATCAATCTAACGTCTGTGATAAACAGTTTAAGCATGGATACACATTGAAGCGTCATGACCGTGAATCCTACGGTATAGGGGTACAGAGGATCCAGACACTTCTGAATTCGGCACTTATTTTGATCAAACATAGGCTACTCCAAAAATATTCAGTCTTGGGCCTACTGTCATCGACTTCAAGGAGGTCTGAACACCAACATGCATATCGAAAGAATGCATCATACAATTAAATATGTGTGTGTGTGTGTGTGTGTGTATATATATATATATATATATATTACATTTAATATTTATAATGAATTTACCTCAAGATGTTTTTTTTTCCTTATTAGGAACATGTTTCGGGTACCATCTTGTACACATCCTCCAAGATGGTACCCAAAACATGTTCCTAATAAGGAAAAAAAAATATCTTGAGGTAAATTCATTATACATATTAAATGTATTATATACATCAAGAAACGGACTGTAGCAGAAAGTGATTGAATATATATATAATACACACACACACGGCAAAAAGGTAAAACGTTTGGACAAAGCGATAATTGCTCTAATGTCTTTCGTCCGCGATAAGTTGTTTGATAGACTTATTGTTTTAAGCAAAGACAAATTAACAATAAAGTTGAAAGACATTAGAAAAAGACATAAGCCATCACAGAAATCGACAGTAATTTAATTATCAGAGAAGAGACAGGCAACGGGTGGAAAGTACCCCCGTCTTCTGACGTGAAAGAGGTATATTTAGTACATGAAAATGATGTGCAGTGCAAATGTAATTTGAACTGTGTAGGCTGTGATGTGTGTATACAGAAATATTCATGCACTTGTGTAGATTCATGCACATGTGTAAACATATTCATGCTGTCTGCAGGATTACCAAAGCAGGGCGTAGATTGCAGTCGAATGTTAATAGTAACGAAGACGATGGTGACGATCAATTGTTCATACGGAAAACGAAATTGATACGACGGAAAAACGAGAAATTATATCCCAAGTCAGCAAAAGAAAATGTTTTTTGACATGTATGGAGACTCAAAAAGAAGCACTCAAAGGGGATTTAATTGAATTAATTAACAGTGTAACCACATTAGAAGAACTGGAAGTGATTAAACGACAAACTGCTACTTTAAAAGCGACATTAAGTGCAATTCGCTCTCGTGTTGCAGTTCAAAATATGCCCAGCTGCTCGACTTCTCAGAAAAGAAATATCGTGCCACAGAGGAGACTTTATTCCACCAAATAAAGGAAATTAACACACGGTACTGTTACGGTAAAGCCCAATGAAACCGACATACAGAACACTGCTCTGTCGCTGCTGCTGCTGCTGCTGCTGCTGCTGCTGCTGCTGCAAAAAAAGATTGTTATAAAGTTAAAGAGATTTTTAATAATTTTTACTTCCATGTTCCTTAAGGAAATGGAAGTATGGTGATGGCAAAAAAAATCGTGTTCGAGATTATTGTAGATTCTGATTGTAGTACACTCAAAACATGAAAAAAGTCGTTTTTCGAAAAGTGTGTGTGTGTGTGTGTGTGTGTGTGTGTGTGTGTGTGTGTGTGTGTGTAGATTTTTTTTCTATGGCAAACGATAACAGCCGCAAATTCAAACAGAATCAAATAATTTTTTGTATACAGCCCTAATTTGTAGAGTACTCGCGACCTTTTGTTTTTGGTGAAGATCGGTTGAGGGAAAGGGGTAGTTTACAAGCAACGGTTTTTTTTTTTATCAAGGGTAATTTTGTTTGTATGGCAAACGATAACAGCCGCAAATTCAAACAGAATCATATAATATTTTGCATACAGCCCTGAAATGTAGAGTTCTCAAGACCTGTTGGTTTTGGTGAAGATCGGTTAAGGGAATAGGGTTGTTTACCAGCAACATTTTATGTTTTATCAATGGTAATTTTGTTTTGACGAACGATAACTGCCATACATTAAAACAGAATCAATTACTCTTCTGCATACCTTTGTGAATTATACAGATCTCAAGGTCTGTTGATTTTGTTGAAGATCGGTTAAGGGAAAGGGGTAGTTTACCGGCAACGTTTTATGTTTTAAAAGGGTATTTTTTCTATGACGAACGATAACTGCCGTAAATTCAAAGAGAATCAACTAATGTTTTGTATACAGCCCTGAATTGTAGAGTTCTCAAGACCGATTGTTTTTGGTGAAGATTGGTTAATGGAAAGGGGTAGTTTACCTGCAAAGGTTTTTTATCAAGGGTAATTTTTTTCTATAGTAAACGATAACAGCCGCAAATTCCAACAGAATCAAATGATGTTTTGCATACAGCCCTGTATTGTAGAGTTCTCAATACCTATTGGTGTTGGTGAAGATCGGTTAAGGGAAAGGGGTAGTTTACCAGCAACATTTTATGTTTTAACCAGGGTAATTTTTTATATGACGAACGATAACTGCCGTAAATTCAAACAGAATCAACTAGGTTTTTGCATACCTTTTTGAACTAAAGAGAACTCAAGGTCTGTTGATTTTGTTGAAGGTCGGATAAGGGAAGGGGTAGTTTATCAGCAACGTTTTATGTTTTAAAAAGGGTAATTTTTTTTATGACGAACAATAACTGCCGAAAATTCAATGAGAATCAAATAATTTTTTGCACTCTTTCCTGAGTTGCAGAGAGCTCAAGGTCTATTGATTTTGGTGAAGATCGGTTAAGGGAATAGGGTAGTTTACCTGCTATATTTTATGTTGTAACAAGAGAAATGTTTCCATGACGAACGGTAACTGCCGCACATTCAAACAGAATCAAATATTTTTTGCATGCTTCCCTGAATTGTAGAGGACGGAAGGTCTATTGATTTTGGAGAAGATCGGTTAAGAGAAAGGGGTAGTTTACCTGAAACATTTTATGATTTAACAAGAGTAAAGTACTTAATTTTTATAAATAAAGTATCCTGATAAGAAGTTCATAGTAATCCACTGTAGAAACGTAGATGAAATATCTATAAATGAAGAGGTTAGGTGAACGGGGTGGGGGTAATTTTCTGTTATTAAAAATTATAGTTGAAGGTGGAGGGGAGAATTTTTTATATGTGTACTACGTTATCGGCAACAAAGAAGTAGTTTTTTGTTAAAATTGCTTCCCGGGCTCTTTAGCCGTAGTCCAATGTTTTCTACAAAACCAGACTTTTCGGCAGTGCCATCGACTGCCATCATCGGTGAAAATCGAGTGCGAAAACGTGAGGTGGTATACGTTAGTGACCACAATACTGTGGTTAATGCTGAAGCAATAAGTAGAAAGACGTAGTTTCTATGGAAATATTTCATTTCAAATATGATTTTAAATATAAATCTTAGAACATGGAAGTCATGTATGGTTCTCCATACCGATATTTAAGTTTGTTAGTTGTAGTATCATTATACGTTCGTTATTCATGAAATTATTAAATATTCAGCGCGTGTGTATTTGATGTGCATATAGGACTATGTATTTAATAGTGTAGTTTTTTGTAAATAATTATCGATGTGTTTTCGTTCCAATGATCGTCGCGCGTATGCGAACGTATGTAAACAATTAGACGATTCAGCCTGGATCTGCTGCTTTGAAGTGTGTATAGTCTTACGTAACCGGAGCATATCAGCTGCGAGTAGAACTGTCAAACGAGGAAGGAAGTTCCGTAAAAATCGTGGTGCTCAATAAATTTTCGTTCTCAGTATGTCAGGTTGACAGCTCCAAGGCTGCGTGCTCAGAGCGCCCGTGCTCTGAGCGCCGATACTGATAAGCCCGTGTTCTGTGCGCCGAGCTTATCTGTCCATAATTAGACGCGGTAACACGTGGTTGCATATCTGTCTGTCCGTTCTTCTTCAACTCCGTAGTCAACATTAGCGGTCCTATGTACAATTCATTGGTAAAACGAATTATTATACCACTAGTAAATTCCCGGAGCTGCAGAACTATCTAACTGTTTTGAACGAAATACGTTTATTATTAAGTTAGTTAAATTTCAATATTAGAAAGTTTCTTATATCAGAAAAATTATGAAAACGCAACTACGCTATTATTTTATTAGTAACATAACAATTTAAAGCAGACAATTATAAGATAAATAATAAAATTTCCGAACTTCTGTATTAGATTTTTAGTTAAATTTTTAACCACAATACCTCGATGACAAATAATTTAGTCATATATTTTCAGTTTATGTATGTTTCTATAGATATCTATAGGTCTACCTCTAACGTTATTCACAGATACTTGTAACTGATAACAAAATATGAGGTTTTTGAGACTTAGTTCACAAATCGTTTTGAAAGCGATTCAAAACGAGTGTTGAGACATGCTAATTCTGTCAAATTAAGTACTACAAATTGAAAGTACAGACTACAGATACAGATTTTGTATTTTAACTAAAATTCCTCATAACTTTAACCCCAAATAAACTTTTATAATTTTTTAAATTTTGAGTTCTATTTTCGGCCCTTGGTGCTTCTAAACTTAGTTTTTGTTTTCATGTACCCTTGACACGCTCAGAATGTAATATACTCATTTGAACCCGCTACTGATATTTCTCGTGAAAAAGTAGACTCCATCTAGATCAAAATTCACGTCTTTAATACTACTGTGTCACAACGATTGTCAAACCACAACTAAGGGAAGGTGCGAATAACAAGTTCATCTACGAATCGTATGGTCAGCTGATTTAAGGTATGCGGGTAGATAACCATACAAGTGAGTTTTGCCTTCCTTATCAATCCGCTTACAATGCACATCCTGTGTTTACGCATATATAAAGCTCAGCTCTCTGTCTCATAATTGCATTTTCAATTTCTTAATTACAGTTGTATTTAATCACTTTTTTTATTGTCTCCTCAGATTTGTTCGTCCCAACCAAATGAGAAATCCTGAAATAATAAGTAGGATTATTCTCTAATGATCGATGTCCAAAGGCACCAATACATCCATAATAAAAATTTTCAAAATGAAATTTGCAGGCTTCTGAAAAATGTGTAAGGCAATATTCACCCTTTACCGTTAAACAGCAGTAGACCTGAAATACTCAACTTCGGCGGATGTAAGTTATTTTATTTCTCATTAACAGATACAAACACAAAACACACACACACAGATCTCTGTAGTTAAGTGTGATTTATAATTATTAAATAATATTAAAAATACTAAATAAAAATAATAATAAAATTCTTAATTTTAGTGGTGACCGTCGGTCAATAAATATTAACGATGGAAAGTTAGGATCGGTCAATAAATATTACACAAGTTTTACATTGTTTGTATCGACGTTTCGACAATATTTATTGTCATCATTAGAACCTGTGTACGGACAATAGAGGAAAATCAAACACATAACATAACTACCAACCAGAACACCCTACTGCCTTCTAAACATATGTTCTTTTAATTACCTTTACAGGTCAAAAGGACGCTGTACAAATGTCTTCTGGATTTTTGTATTTATAAATAGAGTGTGTATTGCAAGTGAACAGCCAAAAGACAAAATATATGCCGATGAAGAACCATAACAACCGCTCTTCCTCTGCAGTATTTTCTTCATTTATTATTTTAACCTAACTTGTAACGCCATAACTTCTTCTGTAATGAGTTTCTGCCTTTTCAGTCCGTCTTTAGTTTTTATGTCAGGGGCGTATTTACGGGGGGGGGGCGAACGGGACCGAGCCCCCCCCACCCAGAGACTGGAAAAATTTGACAAATCTTGTTAATTTCGTAATTTGAATGCTGTTTTATTTTTTCAGCTGTGTACGCTAATGTAGTAGTTACTTTTTTAAATATACTAACAGGTTTATTTCACAGCATTAGCGTATACACGTTTGAAGTATATGAAAATCAATTCAGTCCACGAGTATCGTGAAAACAATGTTTCAATAACGCGTATATTTAATGTGTTATTACCGCCGTTTACTTTAATGGGAATGATTTCAGCCACTTTAAAGATAGTAATGGTGATTAGTCAAACTTGTTTTTTGCTTTGTGTGAAGTCGACCCGACCCCGGACCTCTTCCCCCCTAAAGGCCAAATTCTAGATACGCCACTGTTTATGCGTACCGCAATTTCCCACACTTCTGACCCGTATGTACCGGTAATTTTCACTAAGATATAAAGTCGTCTTTAACATTTTTGTTTCCGATTTGTAACTATCGGAATTCTGCTGTAGGATTTTTCTACACTAGCAATTCTATATTTGGCTTCAGCATCATAAGCTTCCTTGGTCGACATACAAGTTCCCAAATAAGTTAACTCCAGCACAGTTTTACGACAGTGCTTTTTCGATTTCTGATGTTCATTTCCTGTACCTTCTATGACCATTCGTTTGTCTTTCGAAATTATTCTCTCGCCGCTATTTAGGATTTTTACCTTCAGTATATACGTCTTGGACTTGATGGTTCTACCGATATAATATTATCGTCTGAAATGTTTGGAGTAAAAATAGTGTCGTTTCAATTTTTTATTCCTGTTTTACAGCATAAAATTCCAAATCTGTCTCTCTCCATTTTCTGACAGATTCATTTGGGAGTTGTAGCTAAATTTGTAAACAACAATTTTATATACCTAATGGAGTATATTTCTGTAGGCCAAATGAAACGGGGAAGTTATTGTAGAAGCCAGAAGGGAGAACATGGTCCCTTTCTGGGTTGAGGTCAGAACATGTTACTGTTGGAATTGTAACAGTGAAATAATGACTGTATGTCAGCATGGCGGCGTGTCTAAACGGTGATACTTTTTGCCCGTTTTTCGAATAAAATTTCCAGCTTGTAGGAGTCCTTCGATTACACCCGTAGGTGCAATCACGGAAGCGTTATTGTTTTGGACGCAATACCTGTTGATGATAGGAAAGTACATATAAAAACTCGTCTGATGAAGAAGGGAAAGCAAAATATAAGAGCCTGAGGAATAAGATCAACAGAAAAGCAAAACTTGATAAAGAGAAATATCTGGAAGAAAATCGTGCAGAATTAGCCAGGCTAAAATTGCTTTCAACAAACAGAAAAACCGGTTCACTTCAAACACTATCGACCTAAAAATAAGGAAGAATCTAGAAAAGACTTACGTGTGCAGTGTTGCCCTATACGGGAGTGAATCTTGGACAATTGGAGAAGTGACAAGGAAAGACTCCAACCATTTGGGACCTGGTGCTACAGAAGGATATTCAAGATAAGTTGGAGGGTTGGTTCTACGTATTCTACGACACAGTGGGTTGGTTAAGTGACAACAATTGGAAAGGAACAATTGAAGGGAAGAATCACAGAGGACGACCCCGTTTAGACTACATGAAACAGCTTATGGTCGATATGAACTGCACATCATATTGTGAGTTGAAAAGAAAAACAGAGAAGCGTGAAGAATGGCGAGCTGCTGCCAACCAGCCTATGGGCTCCTAACGTAGAAGAGAGAGACCTTTTGTAAAGTGTAAAAAAATCTTTGTGTACTTTTGTATGAAAACATGGTGTATATAATTTCATTCTAAAATAGCCTACTCTTTTTCTGTTGAAAATATATTTCACAGTAAAACGTCATTTGTTCTGCTCAACTTGTGTCGTAATTCGTTCACAGGCCTGCTTACGCGTTGCAAGTCGGACAGCTGTCACGTTATCATGTTTTGTCAATTTATCATTCCACTGTACTAATGACGATACCTGTTGGGCGACGCGACGGTGAGACACGTAACCCGGAGCCGAACAAAGTGACTTAGTCGTCGGGGGGTGAGTGACCTTTTCAAAGCTGAAATCGAGCAATTCTTTGTTCTTAAGTATCACGACTAGTCTTGCGATAAAGAGCGTAGTAGATACGGGACGGTAACAAGATTGGTTGTACACAGAATCTACCAACTTGTTAAGTTCTTAAATGTTAGATTTCAGTTTTTCAGGCGCACAGTGGACCACTGGGTATGGTGCTTGTCTAGTAGATATCTCATATTCCATTCCCAAGTATTACAAAGAAAAGGTGCGTTTTTCAGTTTCCGGATCGACCGAGATTGGAAATGAGTACCTAAGGTACTCGTAGGCGGTTGATGAAGCCTCCTGTTGGCCTCACTGCCAAACCGGCAACCTTCACCCTTCTTCTGTATAATTTCCATCTTACAAAACGGGGTTTGTTATCGTAGATTTGTTATTTACGTATTTGATAAATTGTTATCAGACTATATCATCATCATCGTCAGTGGCTCGACAGCCCTTTGTGGGCCCTCGCCTTCTTCAGAAGATTTCGCCATTCTTCTCTATTCTTAGCCACAGTCCTCCAGTCACTAATTTCAAGAGTCCCGATGTCCTGACTCACCCCGTCCATCCATCTTAGTTTTGCCTTCCAACTTTCTTTTACCCTGTGGTTTTGCTATTAGACTGTATCCTCGCCGTCATTTGTTAACGCGTGTAACCTCTGTAACATTCTCGTCTCTGTTTTTGTTCAGAATGTTAAGCTATGAGTCCTGGCTACGTTGATAATCGTCCTTGCTTCAACTCCAGTAGTCCATCGTCAGTAGCTGTTGTTGACCATATCAACACCACAGTGAATTCGCTGTGGCGTTGCGTTGTTGCGTTGTTTTAGCGGGCTGTCTTTGCGCCCGTGGCAGGATCACAGCATCTGGGTCGAGCCCAATGGCTGCCAGATGATAAACATAGTGCTGGTACAGTAGACTGGTGCCTAAGACTGGACTGGTAACCGCCAACGCAATTTTTCGCTAGATGGCGGGCGAAGAAGACTTTAGTATATGACACTGCTGATGGAACCGATTCAGGCGACAGGTGACGCCTGTCTCAAGCTGAGCAAGCGGACGCCATGAGGCGTCGGTCGCTATCCGCGGGACAGAGAGCCTCCGTGCCGGTGACTGGGGTAATAGTAGCGTGCGAGGAAGGAAGAAAGAACAGTTTTCAGTATTCAGCTCCAGGGCTGGGACAAGAAATTATAAATGAGGATGTCTTTATGGCGGCTCGTCAAGATCACCCGAGGGCATTTGGCCGGATCGGGGGTAGAGGTTCTGTGGTGCTGATGGTCCTTAGTTAAGAGAAGAAGGTCGCAGCTGCAGCAAAGAGAGTTACAGCTAACTATCGGACAAAAGCAGACAGGGTACGATAGACCTCCAGATAGGTAGGGTAGACCTCCTCGAATTACATAATTTCTGACAAACCAAGAAGATCCTGACAAGGAACGGAGGGTTTTCGATTGGAACCTTTCCGGTCTACACTAGTGAATTCGCTGACCTAAGCTCGCTGCTTTTATTGATGGAGTCGACAAGCAGTGTTTTTGATTGGCGAAGGTCTTGTTCAGTCGTGTGGAAGACGAATCTGCACAAACGAAAACGTTTTGTCAGGCGACTTTTGTATAGCGAGCGTTGGACAGTTTCTTCTCCGTCGCGCTCGACTAGATATGGGTGTCGGCGCAGTTATTCCTCTTATTTTCCGTCCTCTCCGACGAGGCATTTATCTTATAATAGTTTTTTTTTCACCGGCCAGCGAACGTGGGTCAGTGAGTTCACCATCTCGTTGACAATGGTGAACACCAGCCGCTGTACTATCATTGCTGTAGCCGTGACGTCTGGCTGACGATCATCGTGGCCACCCGCCACGCGGCCTAATAGCCGGAAAACACCGTTACGTTATTCCTGTCCTCTAATACTAAAGCCTTGGCTTACTCGTCACGTCACCATTCCTTGCAGATATCATCAAATTTCGAATACCCTTTAGTTCTTTATCATCTTTGACCCGTCTGTTAACCTTGGTGTGGGTCTCGATTCTCTTCCTTCGCCCGCCTGGGTGCCATGTCATGACTTTCTTTTCTGGTTTACTCTCTTGCATGTGTCCGCTGATTTTATACGTTGATAATCGTTACTACTCCTTATTAAGAACCAAGAACCGTTGTGTCTGTCCGTACTTGTCGAGTCTTAACACTATGTAATAAAAAATTTCTCTTCGTAACGTGTGCCGGATTCCTGTCGCGTTACCAGTTTTGCAAACGAACGTGGCGCGCGCCGACGAACAAATGATCTGACGACTACAAACGTTGGTGTAGGTATGCTGCCAGTCTGCTACTTAGAATAGCATCGGTTTCTGTACCTGGTATAGAATTGGTATACTAGAACGCCCAACAAGAATGTGTCTCCGCGTTTGTTTACAGTCGTAAACGATGACGCTGAAGGCTATCGACGCTCTTACGGCGTGTAGTTACCCCCCCCCATCTCACAATAAGTCACTCTCTCTCTCTTACCGACTCTTGTTTGTGTACATTCATGAACGACAGCGTCGAAGGATATTGCTGCTCTTACGGCGTGTAGTTACCCCCCTATCTCTCAATCAGTCACTCTCTTATCGACTCTTCTTCCTCTTCCTCTCTCGTACGTTTCCCCTTCATAGTTGCATTATTTCTCCCTTTACATTTTCTACAGATTCTAAACTTGTCTCATTCTCTCTCGCTCTTCTCCCTGAGCCTGTGTGTTATCCATCTATCTGCATACCAGACTGTCTCTACGTCTGTCCCGCTCCCTCATCTTTCTGTCACTTCCTCTTGACGCACATAATCCGACCGTAATGTACGGTGCGTTTATATCGTAATCGTAACTTAAATTTTCATGTAAATCAAAGGTATAAAAGCTTCCAGTCGTTACATATGTTACTTTGTTTGAAAGCAATTTTTTGCAAGATTACGTAAAGAGTGGAGTAAATGCCTTACTAACAGTATCATATCTCTCTCTCTCTCTCTCTCTCTCTCTCTCTCTCTCTCTCTCTCTCTCTCTCTCTCTCTCTCTCTCTCTCTCTCTCTTCTCTCGTTTAAGAACCACCACGGCCACCACGTGTTCGTTAACACGTTTTTTACGTATATAGTGACTTGCATTTATTTGTACGTGTTTGTAATGCATATGCTTATGCATTGTCCATAAACGTTCTCCTTAGGAAACGTGGTCCCTACAGCCATGTGTGTGTAGGGTATACACATGAGTAATGCTGCGAGAAATCAGTTGTTACAGACATTAGTATTTATAACGCAACTGGAAACGTTTGTACCTTTGTCGTGCATTAAGTTCAAGTTACAACATACGCTTACATAGACCCCGTTCATACAGAAATTGAAGGAGCAGCAGAGGTGATAAAAACGGGGAACTGAAAATGTTAGCAGAAGAGACGGCGAGTCGCTGCAATCCAGCAACAAGACTGACAGCGACAGAAAATCAGGACCGAGACAGCTGGAGAGCAAATTGAGATCAGGGCTCGATTTTGTGTGGAGCGTTACTGGTTGCCTCACTGTTACATATTCATATCATTCAGACAAATGAACGTGACTCTGCAAGAAGTTGTCCCCGAATTTGTACAAAATATAGAGTAACTTAGAGAGTGGCGAATTATCCATAACACTAGGGTATGCTGCAGCACCGGGCACCAGTTAGAGGGGGGCACCATCCAACCCTAAATCACAATAACTTCGAAGTTTTTTTTTAAATGTTAAAATACAAAAAACAAGTGTCCTCAATCGAAAATCATAAAAAGATGTGTCCACACTTTCGGACGAATTCTCCGTTATGTTCTTTATGTTCGAATGAAGATGATATATTCCATGATACTACAGTTTGTCCGCTCAAAGTATTAAACTGGATTATTGATTGTAAAGTGATTGATGTATTTCCGAATATATACATTGCTTATCGTCTGCTTTTGACGATTCCAATAGCTAACTCCGAATCTGAAAGATCATTTTCTGTATTAAAACGCATTAAAGATGTGTTGAGTTCAACTATGGGAGATTATCTTCGTTAGCAAAGTTGAATATTGAAAGCGAGATACAGAACTTGGATCGCTAAATTGTACCTACAAGACGTCGGTAAGTCAAAATGGATCGATTAGTATTTTCTAAGCTTAAGTACAACTATGCTCATTGTAATCACTATTTAGCTAAATATTTGTTGTAATTTGAGAGTTTAATAAAATAATTGTTAACTTTCGAAATTGTGTATCCCATTTATCAGTGCAAATAATGGATAAAAGGTAGAATTTCGAATCGGATGGGGGACACCAGTCTGAGGAGAATAGGGCACTACGCGCTTCTAATCCGACCCTGATTATAGAGTGACTATGATAATGTGTCAATTATTGGCGACATTCAGACACGAAACGATGCTTTGTATAATGATTTTTCCTGAGACACATGAAATTTTCCATCGTCATGATCATCGTTTTTTTTACATCTTGTTTGCCGTCACAGTACGCTGAGCAAAAACAGATAGGCCTGCGTTTCGCAGGAACAATAGGCAACATTGATGTACAAGATTAAAGAGTAGTTTCGTGCTATATCGTGTGAGGACACATTGCAACCGCACATGTGTTGCGTGCCGTTAATGTCATGCCACCAGCTAACTATAACTTTTGTTAGTGAAATACTAAATTACTTAAGAATTTAATTTTCGTAACGATGAAAGTTCTGTGTACACAGAACACTTACATAAAATTAAAACAAACATTATGATATTTAAAGAATAATTAGAAATAACTCATTTGCTGGCAGCATGTGTGTTTTTACAGAGCTCTTTAATAATATTATTTAATTTTCTGTTATTGTTTACATGCAGAAACAAAAAGTTTTTTTTTAATAAAAGGAAAAGGAAAATTAACGAAAAATTAAGTTTTGTGTAAACTATTGTGGCTAACTTAATGAACAAAAAATTGCAATATGAAAGAATTTTCTGGGGCTCGCAGGAAGGTGATAGTCACGAGAGTGAGAACAGATGCTTTTGATTACAAATCGTTATCTAATTTTTTCTAATTTTCCCTCTTCAATGCTTCAACAACCCCTATGTAGGTACCAACCATTAGAGAAGTGAGCGGTAGACACATAGTGTGATGATGAACAAAACAGGAAGAAAAATTGATGTAATAATGTTTAACTGAAATAATAAATATAACAGAAACAATGAGAAAAAGAAGACTATTATTTTTTGGACATTTATATAGAATGGACAATAGGTTAACAAAGCAGATCTTCAAATATTTGTGGGGGAAGAAGTCAACATCAAGTTGGATTAAAAAAGTCCAAAAGGATTTAGAAAAAAATAATATACACGCAGAAGAAGCAATTGAAAGAGAAGTTTTTCGGGCAAAAGTGTTAAAAATGGAAGGAGTCGAGGGTAGGAGAGAGAAAAACGCAGGTTCAAAGTGGACTGAAGACAGTAAGAAGAGACACAGTGAAAAGGTGAAGGACAAGTGGAGAAAAAGAAAAGAACAAAGAATAAAGAATTGAAATTGGCATGTGGTCCTTAGATGGCCGATACAAAAAAAAAAAGTTTAACAGGATTAAGGGAGACTGTTTTGAATTAGAGGAAACGATGTACAACAAAAAATATCGCTTTGAAGGGGTCACAATAATCAGTATTAGAACATTTATTTAAGACCTGTTGTCATAACATAATTTTCTTCTTGTTCTTCTTTTTCTGCTCCTTCTACAAGTCATGTATTAAGACAGATTGCCTGTTATACTGTACTTTGTCGGTCCCACCAAGCTTTGGGACTATCAGATTTGTGTACTCGAATTTTGTAAGTAAAGCTGCCAACTGTTCATCCGGACCAGTTTTTCAAACCCAATGTCTTTTCGTTCTTTTATTTTACTGTGTGTAATACCGATATTGGAGTCTCGCTACTCCTGTGGCTATCGATATGTCAGTGAATAACCGCAGTCCACAACCCTTCATCGTGCCGTTTGTTACGCACGCAACATTCACTGCCATACAACGGTATTGATACAGCTTGTATACTGTATAATCACCGCTGGCCATGTCGAATCCCGTAAAGCGAAAAGAGGACAAATTGCATAATTATTGTTTAAACAAATTTTATTGTAAGAAACCATGATCGTTGTCACATTTTATTAATATACTTTTCTTTTTGTTGCAGGTACGAAATTCCAGTATACTAATGTGAGTAGTACTTTTGATTTCTCGTTTTGATAAAATAATAAAATAGCCTAAAAATTAAGAGATTAACAAAATTCGTCGTTTTGGTACCGGTACTCGTTTTATTTTTCAACACCACATTTAGTCGTTTACAGCGCATTTGACACTCTTATTTCTTTACTTTCACAAGGACTTTCGCTTAATTGTCGCGATTCCATCGCTGTTTTAAATCTGTCTTGCCATCGTATTCTTTGGCATCTCCTTTTCCTTCTGTGTGGTATCCATTAAAACTTTCTTTCGGTAATCTGTCATCTCCTATTCACATGTTCCTACAGTGATTGTTGCTTCTCATTTATTCAGTCTAGTCCCTTGCCTACCTTTAATGTTACTCCGATAATAATTGTATATTCTACCGTGAATTAGAGGAGTAACACATTTTCTTAACAGTTATTTTCCGTATCATTTATTCTTTTTTTAAGACATCCATTTATCCAACATCTGACCTCGAAGCCATGACCAGTCCCTTTCTTTAAACATTTGCGGCTTTGTAGTATTCCTTGTGTTGTTATTCCGTAACACGAAGTTCAGCATGTTTGTTATTTTATTTTTCTTTCCTGTAGCTACTTTCTGTAAGACTACTTTATCGTCTCTTCCGCCGCTGATCAACAGTACTTGCAAACAGTTATAATATTTATTAATTCTCGCGGTTCCTTTGTTAGTAATTAGTAATTTTGCCCTTAAGCACCGATCACTATATATCGAGTTATCACGGCTAGAGTGTTACAAAATTTCGTCTTAGTATGTTCTTAGGAACCCATTTATTACTCCGCATTTTGTAATCGTATTTGACCAGTTTCTTAGTCATCTCTGTCATTATCTCAGTCGGATCACTGTCTTACTAAAACGTATTTCTACCAATTCAAGTTTTAATCTCCACCACAATGTTTTACAGAAATGTACTCCAATGTAACTGTACATTGACTGAAAATTTTAACACACACAAGCATCATTCACAGCACCGTCTCTTATATTTTGATGGTCTCGTGTCACTAATCACATGATGTCTGGAATGCTTTTGATTTTCCACAGAACCTGTACGTAAAACGATCGGAATATAATAGTGGCAGAAAATGTAAAACGCTTTAAACTGTAGTTAGTTAGATTAGTAACGTACCGTACTTTAAACGGTTAAACCCTTTCTCGAATAAATTTAACTCTCTCTCAACATCCTGACAGCCCTGCAAATTTATGATAAAAATTAGAATTGATCCCGTTTATTCTAAGGCTTTCGCGCCCGGTGTTCGTTGTATTAAAAGTGTTTACCGGGCTGTTTGGCCGTGGTCTACGGTTTTCAGACAAACCAAACGTTTCGACAGCACCACTGGCTGCCATCATCAGTGGAATTCAAAGAATTCGAAACCACCTGAACGCGGGTTGTTAACGTCAGGCCCACGGTACTGTGGCGCGTTCAGGTGGTTTCGAATTCTTTGAATTCCACTGATGATGGCAGCCAGTGGTGCTGTCGAAACGTTTGGTTTGTCTGAAAACCGTAGACCACGGCCAAACAGCCCGGTAAACACTTTTAATACAACAGCTCGCGTTTATATTTTTAAAAATTTTCTGACCTTAGTTTTTACATATAAACATTAGAATTTAACCACACCAAAAATCTTAATAGTTTTAAACTAATTACTTGAAAATAAAAATAAAACATTTCTTCCATTGCTCCCAAATTAACGAAAATTAATTTTTTGTAAACATTCCTAACATGACACAAATTTTAAGCTGGAATACATTTCCTTCAAAAATTAACCAGAAAGGTTTAGGGAGCTTATTGTGAATATTCTTTGAAATAATGTAAAAAATAATAAGGACGTTATTAAACTCAATATTTGTTAAACCGAACTCTCTCCGCGCTGTTGGCCCCTTAGTTACATACAACACTGACATCGTCGCACATTAAGAGAGTGTAAGTAAACAGAGTAGACTTTGGGTGTCAGCGCCGCGACAGGGCAAAGACGGAGGTTTCAATAATCGTTTGCCAGCAATAACAACAAACACTGCACACAGGCCGACTGTTTTACAGCTCCGCGAACTCTTCTTAACGTTCTTTGTTTTCTTACTACAAAGAGATTGTCTGTCCGTTCTTAGCTCGAGGGCTTTGCTGTTTCTGGTCTTCTGTGTGCTTTTTCAACCGCGAATCGATGTATATTTTTTGTTCTGAGCGTGTACGTAATCAGTACTGAGAACAGAATCACTAGCCGCGATTTGTGGATTTTTTTATGCATGAGAAAATGAAATGCCACAAACTGCGACGAACGTTTTGTCTCTGTTCTTAATTTGCGTGTCACCAGGGCACTTAGAGTTTCCTATCTAACTTTTGTAAAAAAAATGAAAACTTTTAAATAATTGTAATTTTAACTGCCGATGAGACGGCTTCGGAAGCGATTATTGATCATGTATTGCTATTTTAATTATGAACAGAAATAACACTGTTGCACGCCGCTATAGAAAAATTATTCCCATTAGCGCTTTTAAGCTTCACAGCTCATCATCAGATAGGAAATACAGTATACAATAATGTATACAATTTCTATCGTGGTGTGCAACAGTGTTATTTTGTTTGTGACTACAACCACTAACACAACTTTATTAATTAAATTTATTTTTGATTACCTATATGTCTTTTGTAGTTGCGTTAAAACGGTGCCGAACTATTCATGATTTGTATTAAAAAAACACATTGTTTTCATACTCTCGTGTCTTCCTTGAGCTTGAAATGAGAAGACGATGATTAAACAATTTACCAGAATAGAACGATTTTGTTGGTGTCAAGGTGAACTGGCCTTACCTACGTTACTTTAACTTGCTCGCCGTTGTAAACACACCAGGTACGCATTAAACACATCCATTGCTTTGTGTATATTTGTATATTGATAATTATAGAGGCTCAATACTCGTATGTGGCGCGCGCGCGTGTGTAGTGTTCTTTAGATGTGATGACGTCTCCTTAATAGTCCAATGCACTCAGCCTTTCCTTAAAGTGTACGATCAACGATTGATTACAGTAGGCCTCTCAGACTCATAACAAACTGTTGATTCCATCATATCTTTATCTGTCCTTTTACACTATCTCTTATCATCTGATAAATTATTTTGGTTCCGTGAAGATGCCGAACTTCACCAGTTCGATTGCTGGCTATAGTAGGCCTGTGCTGTATCCCTTGTCCTGCATATGATAGACCTGAACTCGAAACAGTTGCAAGTTCTTAAGCTTTCACGGGCGGCTTTAACATTGGTGAAATTGATATTGTCAGCAGCGCTGTTAGGCCGCGGCTCACAGTTGTTGCTGTTGACAAACGTTTCGGCCCCACCATCATCATCAGTGTCTAAGATTGGCACGGTGTCCGCCAGTTCACCTCAGAGATGAGCTAAAAACTATGACTTATGATGGCCTTTGATGGTGGAGCTGAAACGTTTGTCATCAGCAACAACTGTGGAGCCCGGCTGACAATAGCAATGTCAACAATCGGAACAGATGTTTCTCAAACATCGAGGAGTGGAATGTGGTTGGATATGAAACCTCGACGTCTTCTCTTTTTCTCTTTCATCTGTTCTCCTTAAATTCGTATTTTAAAGTTTGTTGTATTTCTGTTCTTTTCCTTTTGCCGTATAACGTTCCGTACGTTTTGATGTACATTCTGCGAGTCGTATTAGTTACAAGTTGCAAGAAAACGTGTTATTAGTCATCTGCTTTACATTTTAATTTTAAGGTGCGTTTGTACTATATGACATCTGGCAAATGTTTATAACATTTGCTTGAAGCATGCACTAATAACATTTTCAACAAACGTGTCTCAAATATGCTGTTAACATTTTACGTTATTCTATTCAAAAATACAACACCGCGAGTTTATTTGGCCTGCAACATGTCTAGCATAGGGGACGTTCTACTCGCGGCAACAGTCTGAGTTTGTTTTTCCGAAAAAAGAAAACTATCGGTATGGAGAACCATACTGGACTTCCGTGTTGTAAGATTTATATTTAAATTCATTTTCGAAATGAAATATTTACATAGAAACTACTTCTTTCTACTTCTTGCTTCAGCCTTAACCACAGTACTGTGGTCACTAACGTATAGCCTACCACCTCACGTTAGCGCACTCGATGTTCACTGATGGTGGCAGTTGATGGCACTGCCGAAACGTCCGATTTTGCAGAAAACATTGGACCACGGCCAAACAGCCCGGGAAGGAATTTTAACAACAAACTACTTCTTTGTTGCCGATAACGTAGTACACGTATAAAAAATTATCCCCTCCCCCTCCAACTATCATTTTCATTTGTAGAACATTACCCCCTCCCCCTTAAACTACCGTTTTCATTTATAGATATTTCATCTACCTTTCTACAGTGAATTATTACGACCTTCTTTTCAGGATACTTTATTTATCAAAATTAAGTACTTTACTCTAGTTAAAACATAATACGTTGCAGGTAAACTACCCCTTTCCCTTGACCGATCTTCACCAAAATCAATAGGCATCGAGTCCTCTACAATTCAGGCACGTATGCAAAAAGTATTTGATTCTGTTTGAATTTGCGGCAGTTATCGTTCGTCATAGAAAAAATTGTACACAGACACTTTTCGGAAAATGACTTTTCTTCGTGTTTTGAGAGTAGTACAATCAGCTCTTATCTCGAACACGATTTTTTTCGGTATCACAATACTTCCATTTCCTTATGGAACATGGAAATAAAAGAGAAGATACTGGGTGCGGCCGTCACTACAAGCTAGGGAACGGTACAGTGGAAGAGAT